>JAAAKM020073195.1:130779563-130842038 GCA_010016025.2 Alatinidae sp. Z8VKAUB7J3
CCCTCTTTTCCCGGGGCCCCCCCTACAGTTAGTGCTGGCCATTTTTGTAACATTCCCCCCCTTTTGAGTATTTTTTCCCCCCCCCACCCCCCCCCCCCCATTCAGTGAGATTTCCCAAGAACTTCACTATGCTATAATAATAGGCCGTATTTAGGTATAACTAAAGTTCCCTAAGGGCTGAAAGTCGTATCTCCTGACAGTATCTTCTCAGTATCGACGTAGACGTTGATGTTGAGAAAATCGTTAAAACTGAGTAAGACCAAGAGGAGCCTAGGAGCTAGTTTAGCCCGGCCCCCCACTTGCTTGATTGGAGTCAATCCATCTCGTCCACTTCAGCGTTTTGCCTTTATTCATCCTGTACACTTTACCCCAGGACCCGAAAGGGGACATTCACGACCTCTTTGAGACATTACACACTTTATATATCTCCTCATTTCTCTTTTAGGTACACCGTTGTAGCTATCTAATTTTCATCTAATACCACTTTAGGTCTAGTTCCACTTTACATAATAGCAGGTCTCACTGTCGTTTTGTATCTTTTTTTTCAAAACAAATTGTTCTATTAACACCTCTATTACAGTTATGGAGTATTATCCTCTTCTTTACAGATAAAGTGACCTTGATATCAGTGCTGGCTAAATACATCTATTTCCAACATGATGCAAAACTACCTACGTTAGCTGTGATGGTACTTCAACGTCTGTGCATAGTAAGTTACATGATACGCTATCGTTTTAGTTGCGTGTCTAATAATTCGTCTCTCATCGTGGGGGATTCTGAATGAAGTTAGTATTTTGGGTTTAAATACTTTATGTGATATTTTTGATATTTTAGAATGTACTTGAGTGAGTGTTAAACAACTGATGCGCGACAATGATGCCTTTGGCTAGCGGTTGTTACCACCACCACCACCATCATCATCATCATCATCATCATCATCATCATCATCATCATCATCATCATCATTATCATCATAATTACCATCATCATCATCATTACCATCATTATCATCATCATCATCTTCATTATCACTTTTTATATCATAGTCATAATCATCACCACAATCATCATCACCATCATCATTATCATTGTCATCATTTTTCATATCATCTTCCTCACTTGTTTTTATATCATCGTAATAATCATCATCTCCATAATTATCACCACGATCATCATTATCATCATTTTCATCATCATCATCATCATTATTATAACTATGATTTTAATCATAATCATAATCATGATTATAATCATAATCATAATCATAAAAATAATCATAAAAATAATCAAAATCATATTCATAATCATAATTATCGTCCTTATTATTAACAGCAGAAGCACTGGGACCAACAGAATAGCACTAGCATCTCTTCTTTTGCTCTTTTGTGTTGTTTTCAGACTAGTGATGATGTCGGGCCACAGTGATTTACCTTTCCTGCCTTAATTTTTATATAGAGTTTCATGTTGTCCTTACATTATACACAGGGCGCTTTCTTTTCGTATCATCTTTTCTCCTTTCAAATGTATCTCCATCGTATCATTGTGCTACATATCATCACTCTTTCGCCTCTTGGTTAGCGCTAATCTGAGCATATCCCTAGGCTTTACATTTCCACTGCTTCTTCCTTTGTTAGTCCTCTTTCAGCGCAGCACCACACACTACCATTCCATTTTTCTCAACCATTCTTCGTTTTCTCTCAGATGACTGCTTCCGTCTTCGTCGCTTATTATCCCTGCCGGCTATTTGAGGCCTTCGACCTGTCTTAAACTGATTGATTAATGACAGTTGTGACACAAAAGGTGGCAATGGCCTACGATTGAAGTGATTAGGCATTTATCAAGGCGGTCCAGTGACAACCCAGTATGTAATGCACACAAAGGTGACTTTTATGATAGACAAGCCAAGGTTGACAAGCCAACAAATGTTGACAAAACTCAATGATGAGGGGAAAAAGGACGGCATGAGAATGAATAAGAAAAAGACCAAAGTGCCATTGAGCGTAGTTACACTATACTATTTGAACATATTGTGAAAGCGTTCTGCACGCTGGAATGTAAGCATTTCAATAGTGCCATTGAGCGTGGTTAGACTTTTTGAACATACTCGGAATGCGTTCTGCACGTTGGAACGTGAGCATTTCAATGGCGGCATTGAGCGTAGCTATACTATTTGAACATATTGGAAATGCGTTCTGCACGCTGGCATGTGGGGACTTCCATAGTGACATTGAGCCAAGATCCACTATTTGAACATATTGGGAAACCGTTCTGCACGCTGGAATGTGAGCAATTCAATAGTGCCATTGAGCCTAGTTACCATTTTTAAACATGTTGGGAATGCGTTCTGCTAGCCAGAGTGTGAGCATTTCAATAGTGCCATTGAGCGCAGTTACACTATTTGAGCATATGGGCAGTGCGTTCGCCACTCTGGAATGTGAGCATTTCAATAGTGCCATTGAGCCTAGTTACACTTTTTGAACAGATTGGGAATGCGTTGTGCTTGCAGGAATTTAAGCATTTGAAGAGAGCCATTTAGCGCAGTTACACTATTTGAACATATTGGGAATGCGTTGTGCACGCTGAAATGTGAGGATTTCAATAGTGCCATTGAGCGTAGTTACACTATTTGAACATATTTGCAATGCGTTCTGCACGCTGCAATGTGAGCACTTTAGTAGTGCCATTGAGCGTAGTTACACTTTTTGAACAAATTGGGAATGCGTTGTCCATGCCGGAATTTAAGCATTTCAAGAGAGCCATTGAGCGCAGTTACACTTTTTGAACATATTGAGAATGCGTTCTGCAAGCTTGAATGTGAGCATCTCAATAGTGCCATTGAGCCTAGTTACACTATTTGAACATATTGGCAATGCGTTCTGCACGCTGATTTGTGAGCATTTTAATAGTTCCATTGAGCGTAGTTACACTATTTGAACATACTGGCAATGCGTTCTGGACGCTGTAATATGAGCATTTCAATAGTGCCATTGAGCCTAGTTACACTGTTTGAACATATTGGGAATGCGTTCTGCACGCTGGAATGTGAGCATTTCAATAGTGCCATTGAGCGTAGTTACACTATTATTTTTTCTTTCTCTTCGCCTCTGACTTTTACCAAATTTTTACAATTTTTTAACGCAATTACATATTACCCTTTCACACTCTTCAACATAGGAACATGTACATCCGATCCGGATAAATGTGCTAGTGGTATAACAGTAGCATTTCGTATGAAAATGACAGCAAACACTGTCTTGAAAATGACAGAAGCTGGCAATAATCATCAGTATATTATTTCAAGTGGTGGACAAAGGAAGGATTCGAGAGGATTTGCTTTTCTGTATCAAAAAGACGCCACCTATACTGGATACAAGTTGCAATTACAAACATCGACAAGAGATTATGTTGTGGAGCTGGATGATATCCCAAATAAATGGTTTTGGTTCGTGTTCACCTACTCTCCAGGTAACAGTACAGTGCATTTGAAGATATATTCTAAAGTTTTAATGCCTGTAAAATCATAAGGTACAGTTCGACCAGAAGTGGTCGGGTTTAAAGTAACGTAAACGTTTTTTTTATATAAGCAACTCCATTTTCGGGGTCAGGCCTCGAGTTGCTTTGCAATTTTCCAAAATCAGGCCTGGAGTTGCTTAAGTAGTTGCTTAGGTATCACTATAGGTTATCGTCGAATTTCGTTGTATTGTAAATGATGAAATACCAAATGATGGTTGGATCTTTGATCTCATTGCTTGACACAATATGAACAGTGTGATTTTTCAGGCGTATTAAAATTATCCCTCCCGAATTTGAGGCCTCGAGTTGCTTAGCTTGTTGCTTAGATTTTGGACCAAATCGAGGCCTCGCACCTTAAGCAACCGAGTTGCTTATATATAAAAAAGCCCGTGTACTCACTAGAAATAGCGTTCTGGGTGCTCACTGTACCTTTTAAAAAAGAGGACATGGTTATTCAAGAGGGGTCCTTAGTTAAAAATGGCACTTATGGCATTTCAGGAATATTTGTGCAAATTTTGCTATTGTAAGTTGTATATTCGAGGAAGTATCGTTGATTTTGAAAGCTCAAGTAGACAACGGAAGTTTTTTTCTGAGTGTGGCAATGAGAAGGCATTCTTGAAACAGAAGACTGAACTCAAAAGAGGCAGATGCTAAGAACGGACACCGCTAAAAATGACCTTGACTTGACACTAAAACAGAAAAATTTGTAATTAATAGTCTTTGATAGTTCTCCCTTGCAAGCTTATCAGTTTCGTTTGATTCGAAAAATCCATTCTTTTAGAAACCTAATTCTCTCTATCGTCAAAATCTCACAAACGAATCGATATTGATCAAATACATGGCAAAATAATTTAAAATTAGCGTTGGAAAACTCTCACTTACAACATAAAGCAGTGGGTCCCAAATTTGCGGAAATCTTTATTAGGGGCAAGTAGAAATATTCAGATAATAAAATATATCATTATTTTATAATTTATAATTTATAATTTCGTTTTGTAACCGTTTCGTTTCATGAAATGGTAGACCTATATTTTTATTGTAACTGAACCATTTGAGCCATGATTATTATGCCTGTATGAGTTTTCATGTTCGTTGACTTACCGTATAATTTGCTTTTTTAGTTGAATTTACACTTTAGACCAGGGAGAAACAATTTTTCAAAGAATCAGCCGGAATTTCTATGTAGGATCAACATGGATTCGACGTCACCTGTTATGTTGAATCGACTTCATTAGTTCATTGTCTACGAAAGTTGACTCAATGTCATCCTTTCAAACTTAAACGACGTTGTATCAACGCGGATGCAATATCTGTTTAGTCATGCGTTAAAATAACGACGTGTGTAACAACTGATACCTTGCTTGAAATAGTTACATCGAATAAAAGTCGATTATATGTCAGTTTATTGTGAATTCAACGAAATATCGACATCAAGATTAAGTCGGTTGCCTGGTTAAAGGTTAAGAAACCACTGACGTAGAGCTTGCGTTTATTTCTTCATTTCGCATTATGAACACGTCTTTATGCCTGGTCAGAGAAGTTGAAGGCTGAAATACACCCCCACGGGGTAAACCACTATCAAGAGATCAGGAAACAGTTTCATCCATTATTTCATTGTTTTTACACTGCTTCGGTTTACGTTTATTAAGCATAATTTGTTTGACAATTTTCCTTGACCCTGCAATGGTTCTTAATGATGAATTTGGTACGAAAAAAGAGTATATAAATAGAAACCATTATGTTAAAGACCACCGCTCTTCCAACAGTAACAAGATTGAAATAGAGTCCTTAAGAAGGAACGCTGCCACAATTGACCAACAATATTTATTGATAAGAATATCACTATTTAAAAACATCTTTATCACATTAAAGCCTCTCACCAAAACCTTCCATTACCTTTATGCATGTAAGGGATTATTTCATCAGTAACTATGCAAAATCTCTTATATGGTTTAAATCTACTTAAATTTCAAATTTCGTCCAGATTTATAGTTTAGTAGCATTTCTAATGGCAACTTGACTGATCTTGACTCAATGCCATCAATCGCAAGAGTAACATTCGAACTTCCAAAATCAGTTTCTCCAAAGCGCCTCAATTATCATTAGATACAACAATAGTCTATAATTGTTCTTGCCATGTGTCCAATGTTTGGAACTGCGTGTAATAATTACTTCGTCGCTGTCAGTTATTCTCTCTATTCAGAAGATTGGCCATCATCACTGCTTAATTCCCCCTATTCTCTGCCACCATCTTCATCTCTCTAAATTTCACCATAGATTTTTTCCTGGAGTCAGCCATCCTTTTCGGTCTTCCTCAGCACATGGCTGGTGTGCATGAGCTAAGTTTAGGACATAACTGCCACTTCCTCTTTCATTACGTGCCCTGCCTTTCTTTCTATCAGACGTCCTAATGGGGACGTGCTTTCAGTGTGATCGCTTTGCAGCCTTCTTCTACTGTGGACGCAACCTATTAAAATGTGGGAAAGGGGAGAAAAGAAGCTACTGAAGTGGCATCTCTCAGGGGTCTGTTGTTGGGCCAATCCTACATTTATGTATACATCTCCACTAGGAGACATCTTGAAAAACATGGATGGATGGCAGCAAATAAACTAAAGTTGAATTGTGAGAAAACAGAATTTATCACTTTTAGAGCTAAACATCAGCCCCTTCCTCCACTTGACAGCATCGACTTGAAGACAGATCGAGCCTTAACAACTAGTTCTGTGAAGAAACTGTGAGTCATTTTTCATGACACTGTTCCTCTCCGCAATCAAGTGACTCACACATGTAAATTAGCAGTGTATCATCCCAAAATGTTGGCGCACATACGGATACATTAATCTCATCGCCATTTGATTTTTATACGTTGCGAAATGAAATTTCTCTCTTTGTTATAAACTCCTTACTATTTTTACGTTCATGTTATCTACTTTTGATTTCCAAACGCAATAACAACAACAACAACAATAATAATAATAATAATAATAACAATAATAATAATAATAATAATAATAATAATAATTTGTTGTTGTTGTTGAAAGCGTTCGTCAGGTCGACATCCTTTTTTCATGCTTTAGTTTGTCCATAGTTTTCACAACACTCGGGTTTATCTTCTGTATTTTCAAATTATACTAAATTTTCCACTTTGTTCCGTATTCTTCTATTTTTATTGATTGACATAAATTTCCAAGAACGCGTAATTTTCCTGGTAGAGTTTCCAAAATGCAACAAAAAGCCAAAGGAGAGGCGGGAACGAAAAAGGCATCTTCTTCTGTACGATTAGTTTTCAATATTGATAAAAATGGAAATTCACACTTTGATAATAAGATTTCTTATTGCAATAATCTCAGTATTCCATCATGTTTTGATCTTCTATTGGGGCATTAAAATAACATTAGCCCTAACTCGAATTTGGAATTCTTAATTTCAAATGCCATTAAACATCGCGCAACTTTTGCCTTCAAACTACCTCAACAGTTCTCTCATTCTGCTTCATGACAGAAAATCAACAGACTTAAGGAGGAAAAGTTTAAACCAGAGAATAGAAAGAACAGTATCTACTGACCATGTCTGTACTTTTAATTCAGGTTGATGCCGTACTATAGGTACGGAAGGTCTAGTTTCTACTGGCTCCGGTCCCGTAAGCTGTTCGTAACATTCCATGTACTTTGAGACAAACGAGAAATCTGAATACATAAACGTACATGATAACAAACCGATTGTTACTTGGCATGTGTCGTGTGTCACGTTTGTAACGAAACGTGTCACTCATAAAGTAACATATTTCATCCATCTTGAATTATCAGGCTTAAAACCTTCCCATTGTTAAAGATCCTTTTTATTAAAGGTTAATTGATTTTAATAAGAGCCAAGATACCAGTAAGAAGCACAGAACGTACTTAGTTATCCGTGTTGGTATGGTTCAATAGTGACAGATGAATCAATTGGGACATTAAAATCAACAAAACCATTATAAAACTCTAAATTCATCTCCACAGGTTTTCTTGCGTCACGATGAAATATTCTCGACCCTGGTCTCTGTCCATCAACTTCATCTAAACTCCAAAACAGACCCATTGGATCGATACCTGAATATGTTCCATTAACAGGTGAATGGCTTGACAAATCGATCGTCCCATTTTCATCTGCTTGAAAGTATCCAAATGAATGGAAATGCACCTTGTTCTGACTACCAACAGACGTTTCAACTCTCAATGTAACTTGCTCACCAGGGACTAAACCTTTCGTTTTGATTTTAATTATTTCGTCAACTAAAGGTTCAGTATTGCTAACTGATAATACTCCACCAGTATTTCCTAGCTGTATAGTGTTGGATGTTTCCACGCTGAGCTTGAACACCGAGGTCAGTAGATTTCGTGTCCCTTGTACACAGAGTCGACCAGCACATGTTGGGCTCTTCTTGGCAGAAAGAATGAATCGCCGACTCAACATTCCAGATTTTTTGTTTGTTATGGTCTCAGATTGTACGATTGTGTGATAACAGTGAGATTTTTTAACAATTACACACGCGAGTGTAATCAAGTTGCCACTGAGCTCCCGATTGACCTTGACTTCTCAATGAGGGTGTGACCTAGCCAGCCCGCAGGCAGAAGCTGTTGACTAACCCACTTCAACTGAGATAATTTGCACCATAGAAATCTTATAATAGGAATATATTAATTCTATGATCTGCACGCAGACTCGATGTGACCTTTGCAAGAAATATAATTACTGACCCGGACCTTGACCCCATCACTTTACTTGATTCACCGCCATTCATGAGAGTCTCTTTCAAATAATTGAGTTCACTGATTACTAAGTGTCAATTAATTGCTTGCAATAAACTTAGACCTATAGAATGGCCTGTGGTACAGCCTGTGGAATGCCCTGTGGAATGGCCTGTGGAATGGCCTGTGGAATGCCCTGTGGAATGCCCAGTGGAATGGCCTGTGGAATGCCCTGTGCAATGCCCTGTGCAATACCCTGAAGAATGTCCTGTGGAATGTCCTGTGGAATGCCCTACAGAATGCTCTCCCCGCCGGTCTATTTCAAGTGTGTAACGTAGTTTATTTGCCTCTTGACTGGCAATTATATTAGAAAAGAAAATCGATTCCATTCATTGTCATTTTCAATTTTCAATTTATGATATCGACACGAGGGAGGCGGATGTACGTTGTCATCAGAGTATCTTAACGAGAAGGAAGAAGAGTTCTTCAGATGTTTACAATTTTGGGCATTCATTAATATATGACCCGCAGAGCACTTGTTACCATACCGTAGTTTTAATTTAGTACTGTAAATTACATATGCTAGACATATCTTGATTCTTATTATTTAAAGATTTTTAATGTATAGATACTATGCATTTAGACGGGTATTATTGTTTGAAGGTATGAGTTTAACCCCCTTCATAAATGAACCAGTTTTACAAACAAACAAAAATTAATAACATATACAAAACTAGAATGTTCTCAAATACGGACTAAGCGACAACCGTCTAGCCCCCAACCGCAGGGTATCAAGTGTGTCTTTCTTCACTTTTGTAGTTTTTAGCTGTTGTTGTTTTTCTTTTGCATTTCCCCCGTTCTTCCCCGTTATTCGATTTCAGTTTGTTGTCACAAAAGTGCTAGTGTATTTTGTAGAGTTGACTTCCAGTCATAGTAGAACTCGATGACAGCTTGTCTACTCTAACTATGATTAAAGTTACGTTAGCATATAGACTGTATATTTTTAATCGATCAATCGGCAAAATATATCTAAAAGGACCTACGTCTGGTTTATGTTGAGGATTAAAACTAATGCTATTTCCCGTCCCGATCGTAATTGAAGGCAACATACTTGTTAGGCTCCTTCAGAACTAATGTTTATATCTTGCTTTATTTTGTGGTATTTGGAACGCAAATTATGTAATTCTTTGTAAGCTACAGACTGATCACAGTTTCTCTATTATATAGTGTGCTCTCTGTAACCCATGCCTGACGCCGGATCGTAAAATGGATTTAAAGCATGCCTTTATGGAGCATATCCATCGAGGGAACTACAGACGCGTTTTGCCTCCAAGCCAGGTATGTTTTGAAATTGCAAAGTGATTATACAAGAAAGAGACGGTGGAGCCTTTTCTTGTTGGTATTGTCAGTTCCCAGACATGAACTGACCGTGACAGACGTTTCCTGAGCGTGACAGATTTGTCAGAAACACCATGTCACTCCAAGAAATACTCAAGGCACCGTATAAATTGCAGCCCCGGGTAATATCGGCCGAAAAACAACCGCGCTCGTCGAGAACGAGTAGAACAGTGGGCTAATTTATTTTGAACAAATTTGTGTTTTGGTTAAGCGGAATTTTTATGTCTGATCTTTATTGGTATGTGATTGTTGCTGCCGAGATTTTAGCTCGGGTTGAATTTACAGTTTGTTGAATTTCTCTGGTTGCAGAAAGCATAGCATAAGGTTTGGCAGACACTATTTAATTCGAGTTATTAGCAACAAACCTTAGAATATGAAGGCTAGTTCAAGTAATGGCGGTAAGAATAAGGATGGATTTATGTGTGCTGCGATCGTCCATGACCTGAGAAGAAATTTTGACATCTGTCCACTGCTCTTCTTTATGTGCTAACACCCCCTTGGAAAGGTTCGTTCAGCCATTTCCGTTCTGTTGTAAACGTAACTTCACAATTCAAGCAAGTACAGACCATTAGGGTTCCATACGGTGAATCACAACATTGCAAAATCCTACTAGCAGGTGGCAAGCATATGGCATAAGAATCACAGATCAAATTCTTGCTCCGTTATTGAAAGCTCTTTTCAGTTCTTGTGTCAGTTATTTACAGGCGTTAGGTCTGACAAGGCTTAGATTTTCAACGTGGAACGGGCTGGTAATACATACACACTCTAAAAACTTCCTTTCCATGAAAGTTGGACGTTTGATTCAGCACCGGATACATACACACTGTAAAAACGTGCTTTCCATGAAAATTGGACGTTTGATTCTGCACCGGATTAAGGGCAGGCCTCAAGGGAGTGGCAGAACGCAACCGGCAAGCATTATTTACAGTTTCAGGCCAGTCATGCGACGCTTTGACATTACAGAATAGCTTTTTTCATTTACTTGTTAAACTTATGAGCCAGTCTAAACTAAAGACTGGAGACAAGCGAAAAATTGTTTGATTTCTCTTGTATCGAAGGTTAGCTGCATCCAGACATTTAATATCAGACAGATATGATTGTGCAAGCATCTGGAAGTCATTTGTCTCCTACTAGGGCGTCTAAATTACGAAATGGTGCATCATACATGATTGAAACAAAAGTTAACACTTGTAGACGCTAGCCCCCTGTTATTAGGATTTCTTAGAATTTTCAAGGGAAGAAAGAGGGCTAAGAAGACTAGTTCTTTTGCAACAGCCATCATGGATAAAAAAGAAAGGAAGAAAGGTATTCTTGAACTAGCAGCGTCAAGCGACAAAATAATAGTTGAAAGTCACTACGAGTTCTATTCATGGAATGAAAATTCCAACGTAATTTTAACTCACAGAGTTGGTAGTTACGAAAAGTTACAACTGCTGCAAATAGCAAGGAAACATTTATGCACAGAAATAGTGTAATATCAAATCGATGGTCGCGGGTTCGAATCCCGGTGGTGACATGTTTTCTATTTCTCTATAATATTGTCAGAAATATTTTAGTAAACAATTACAAAAACAGTATTATCCTTGCGTCTTCTCAGTAGTGTAGGAGGTAAAATTTATGAAAATAGACAACTTGTCTGTTGCAAGCCTAAAGACCCTATACAAGGTAAAAAGAATTCTTTATCCAATAACATTTACAGATGCTATAGTTATTATTTCAGGGTACAAATTATTTACCAAAAAGCCACGTTGTCCAGAATATTCAAAGGTAAAATTGTCTTAACCTTCTTCAACGTATCAGAACTTGTTTGTATGTAACAGTCTAGTTGTAAAGTCTGATAATGAAAAGCTTTTCTAAGAAGAATACATCTCCTGATTGTTGTCTAATAAACCAAAGACAACTTCTTCGTATGGCCAACTTCCCATTTTTCACTTTATCAACTAGGTCTTACTCATTTGCTAAAGGCTAAAAATGTTTGTTGTATGTATGTATGTATGAATGTATTTCTTTTGCCATAATATAGTTACAAAAATAAAATAAAATAATACTTCAAAATTACATTTTTTAAGATTTAAATTATTTTACAAAATTAAACAAAATATTAGTCACTCTAAAGAATACAAAATATAAGTAACAAAAAACAAAGAAATTTTGCTCAATAAACCCCTATTGATAAAGTTTGCAGAGATCGTATTAACAATCCATTTATGGATATAAATGTAACTCATCAATACTCATTACGATACCATAATTGGGGAACACAATTTTTAGACTTCACTGTTTAAAATATATATAAAGGATTAGCCTAGTTGCATTGGAAAGAGAGCTGTGGAATAGACGTCGTGTGCCAGTCGATACTCAGGAAGCTCCAGTCGAATATCAGTGGCCGTCCCACTGCCGCCGTGTTTGCTGTTTTGGCCATTCGTCGCCATCGTTATTGTCTTCTTCGATATCAAGAGTCATGACCGACAGTAAGTTGCGATTTTCTTTTACCTTGCTGCTGTTACTGATTACGAACTTCGAACGAACTCAGTTCTGGGAAACTCACATTGCTTGGAGAACACTGATTAACTTGTTTTCATATTTCGTTTAGTGGATTTGGTAATTGCATGTAGGTGTGTAGGTTATTATATGTGTTTGTTATAAATGTCTGTCAGCGCCCTAGCTGTCTTCTCCCTTTTCGTTATTTTACTGCCCTGGGAAGCACGCCCCCTTGGCCAGACTGACTAGCAATCCCCCAGTGCCTCCATGCTCCCGCCACTGCATATAGCTGTACTAATCGGAACATTTTCTTGCGTACTTTTCTCAATAAATTCAACATTAGTCGTTAGTTCAACGACAGTGTATTTTATAGGAATGGGTTTGCATTTGAAAAAAATTAGTAATTTTAAAGAAAGGGGTGAACAGTTGTTTAGTCTCCTAGGCTGATATGCCTGGCCGCTTTCCCGATGGAAAATGTCTATTTTATTAGTATTTCGGCCAGGTCAGGCTGGTGTATGAAACCGTAATTAAATCCATGGTGGTATCATCTTTTGCGAGAACTTTGCAATCTTCGACATTGAGAACACTCGACCACATTTTTTTCGATATTTACCTCGAATATTGCGTTGAGTAGGGGATTCATTTTGCTAAGCGTTTTCGCCGTACACTGATCATAGCAATCATATGGAGTGAAATGAGAAACCTATTACGATCAATTTATAGGAAACGAGAAGATCCTAGAAAATAACGGTCACGAGAGCGACACGTTTTCTGCCACTCATGTTATTGAATTTTTCTGTTTATTTAGGGTAGTTTCAATGTCGGGCCCACTGCTCATCAGGGGTCTTTGATTGAGAGATTGCTACGAAGACATTGCGCATACCTAAGAACGCAACAAAGCATCACACCAGCGTTTGAAAAATAGTTAGGTGATTCAATTGTTATCCAAGGATATTGACCGAGAATTGATTATTATCATAATAGCATGAGCTGACGTATAAGTTGTTAGCCGTGGTTCAATGTATATTTCTCTATGGCGACCTATATAAACTTGTGCATCTCGGCGGTTGATCGTCGTAAAGGACAGTGCTGCTAGCTAATTGTTACAGGGAAAATGAAAGAAAACCAACAGTGGGAGGGCAAGTTTTAAAATTTAGGAAGCCGCAGCATAACGTCTTGTAAGAGTTTGCCTGTGTAACTCATTCTTATCGGGACCGTAAATTGTCTATCGAGTTTAGGTATTAAGTTATTGATCGTACCATTTAAGGGTAGAATATGTACCTAAGAGCAGCCGTATCGTGATACGAGTTCCTATAGTTAAGCAAAACCTGAGTAGAACTTTAAAAAAGATCACGTTAAGTCATTTCAGGCTTGACATTTTTCTGTAAAAAGGGGAATGTTGATAAAAGTAATAAACCTGTTACTGGCTCTAAATTAGTAAAAGATATAATCCCATGCTTAAATGCGAATTAACGCAAGCTAAATATGGTCAAACAATTTTTACAATTTCCAAATTGTAATAGTAGATTGCCAATACCTAGTATACAATCTCAGAATATTGCACGTGTTGAGTTTGTTGACGAGAATGAAAAGCAGAAAATTAAAGTCTTTGTATAAATTCATACGTCATTATCGAAATTAAGTGACAAAGGACTATATGAAGAACCATGAAAATAATCATAATCTGTGTAAGGGGTGGCTTGCGGCAGGGGCGCTCGGCACAGACTGGAAATAATTGACTACACTACACTCGGCGTCAGGAGCACGAATTTATTCCACCAAAAAGCAAAGCAACGCATCTGATGATAATCAGCATATTCAACTGAAACATTATTATGACATGATTAAGACATGATTATATATACCAAGTCACAATAAATACACTATATGACAGAGGAATCCAGTCACTCTTTTCCATTCTTTCCAATCTGACTGCATTCTCTCATCGACTTGCAGAGAAATGTTGTAGTCTCCAGCGCCCTGTACAGTGGAACCATTATGTTTAAAATTGTAAATTCTTCTAGCCTGGTGATTTGTGTCCCCCGTAGTGTGACATTCTCTGTCCTTCGGCTCCAGACATAACCATGCCATCTGTTTTTCTCCTGCTCATTTACTATCCTCCCTTCCCTAATGCTTCTCACTACCTTCTTACCAGTGCATCTTCAGTCTCTGATTTTGTCTTGTTGCAGACTACTATATAGTTAGACCGCATCGTGTTTTACGGTGATTTCCTGTGCATCTCCTTTGCAACTCTGTTTATGTTTATTGCAAAAAAAGAAATGGCGTTACGGCCGACCCCTGGTACAGTCCATTTTTGACTGCAGGTGCTATCAAGGCTATGATGGTGTTACACTACTATCTTCCAATCCTCACACGTATATCAAAAGCGGATCCTGGGAGGCTGCCAAGGCCACGTCCACATACCACAAATCCTTTATAATTTCTGCCTCTGCAATTATGCCGATTGGATAGTTTTACTAGCTTTAAGATCGTGTGCGATCGGCATCCATTGCGAGACGTACCAAACGTGAACAAACAACTTGCAGGGAGACGTCGCTTTCGATGCGAACTGCACACATTCAGCACAAGTTTGACATGAATATGTTTGACAACTGTGTATGCTAGCATCGCTGATAATCTGATAAGAAGGAAGGAGGAAGAAGAAGCAAGTATTAATTTAAATGTCCACGGCGTGGGGCGTTATAGCAATACGTTAAAAATGCATAAAAAGAGTCTCGGTGACTTTTCATCAGGTGACAAGTCATCACGCGACGATTCATCACGCGACAATTCACCACATAGACCGTTCATCACAGCGACAATTCATAACAGCAACCATTCATCACAAAGACAATTCATCATGCGACTATTCATCACCTGAAGATAACAGCAATGTGTTATTGAGTAACATATTATTTTGGTAGTAAGCACACTTCTTTTAATTTACAGGGAATACCCCTAAGTAAACTGTTTTTGGTTCAATTTGTGATGACTACAAACCCTTTAACAGGTCAAGTACAAATGTCTTTAAACATTAAAAAAATCGAATACACATGTTTGACACGCTTAAAAGATCGAACGCAAAATTAATGTTTTCGATGATTCAAAAAGGTTTAGTACAAATGCTTAGGGACATCTGAAAGATCCACTACAAACCGTTTTACCTTGAGCATTTCAAAAATCGAACACAAAAGTTATGGGAACATTTGCAATATCGACTACAAAAATTTTGAGGCATTTACAAGTCGGGCACAACTGGTTCGATGTTTTTGAATATTCGGAGAAGCGATTACCTTAAATGAAAATGACTTAATGTAGACCTACTTTCTAAACTTATTATAAGCAGTGCCCTTAGAATATCTGAAACTTCAGACAACATATGATGCACTAGTGGAAGCTACATGAATACTAAACAGGTATACTTTGAGTGTGGGCAACAATGGTTTCCCCTGTCATGCACGTATAAAGCATGGTCTAACTAAGGACAACATACTTACACTATTCATGCCTTGTAGTGGATGGTCGATCTCGTCAGCACCTCTTATAGAGCTCGCCAAACGTCTTCTTATCTGCCTTGCACTTGAACCCTCCGGTGATCGTATACCAGGTCTCAAATCAGAAGCATCGGGAATGTGAACTGAGGGCAAAACGCTGATATTTTCGATTATTGACTGTTTCTTCATCTTGGCTTCTGGTCTAGGCGATACATCGCCATTTGCATCCCACATTGGCGGTTTTGCTCTGACTCCTTTGCTATAAACAGGAAGGAAAGGTACAGCACGGTTAGCGTTGTGTTACTTATTCACAGCTGAGAAGAACAGGCTGGAGTAACTCAACGTTTTAGGATTTCTCCTGTCTGTATCGTGGATAAGGAAGCTTCGACCTTGGGTCTTAATGCTTTACGGAAAGCTACTTGGTTCTAAGGGATCCTTTTAATGGCCAATGCCATTCGGAGAGACCAAGTTCTTTTCTAAGGCGTCTTTGGACACTGATTACAAAGCAACATCAACGTATAAAAGGAACAAAAGTTCTTTAGTGTGGGACTAGCATTTCACTCTTTTGCTTTTGGTATGTATGTGTGTGTGTGTGTGTGTGTGTATATATATATATATATATATATATATATATATGTAAAGTAAACAGACTTTAAAATAGCCCTAAATTAAAAATAGTATATAACAACATTGAAACTGAATTTGGCCTCTATGCGAGCTTTCGGGAATCTCTTCGTTCTTCTGGCGTAGTGACAGCTGGTATACGATTGCTAATAAGTAAAATTGAAAACAATAATAATTC
Organism: Alatinidae sp. Z8VKAUB7J3; assembly: GCA_010016025.2. NCBI lineage: Eukaryota > Metazoa > Cnidaria > Cubozoa > Carybdeida > Alatinidae > Alatinidae sp. Z8VKAUB7J3. The sequence goes on from JAAAKM020073195.1 coordinate 130,795,979, forward strand.
TTTACACCATAGAATCTAAAATATTCATCTACAATAATATTATTCTAAAAGTTTTTGCCTTTAAAATTGTTAAAATTTCTTGGCCAATGTCCTGACGAACTAAATTTCACCAAACCAATAGAATTTTCCATTGGTTTTTTTTCATCACAACACTGGAACCAAAAGAACAACAACAAAATGTTGTTGACGCTTTTCTTCCACAGTGCTGGCTTTTCCCGGTTCACACCTTGTAACCAAAATCTTTACTGGGAGTTTATTGTACATTTATACAAGCTGATAATCCCCGATTGTACTCCCTTGAATACAGAGGTTACATAGTAATTTTGGTAGCGTAAACTGGATAATATACGGTCAGAGTTTAAGAAACGCTGGTGTAGAGGTGTCCTTTTGTTATGCCATCATTCAACATGCAACAACACTAGCACAAAAATACATTAATAGAATGAACGTGATGTTATAATTACTGAAAGAGACATACTAGTAATGTGTAATGCATAAAACAACTATGAATATGATTTGATAAAGAATTTTTAAGTGTTTTATATCTTTTCCCAGTGTTTTATATCTTTTCCCAGTGTTTTATATCTTTTCCCAGTGTTTTATACCTTCTAACGGCACGGTGGTCCAGTGATGCTGGACTTGCATTCCGAATCGAGCGACCGGAGTTCGATTCGAGACAGTGGTGCCAAGGTTCACTCGCTTCTCGGCCTTTTGGCCAGGAATGGATTTAGTATCTGTTCTCATTGATGATATATGCTTTCCATAATCCGCGAGAGGCGGTCCTAGTGGGCGGTTGAGCCTGCCTCATGGCTTGCTTCTCTGCCTGGTAGCACAAATTGAGGGGTGTCGCCCTTGGACGCCCCTATTATGGTAAATACATTAATAATATGATGAATGCGTTAAACAGTTTGCTTTTTACTAATGACGTTAGTTTCCTCTATGCCATTAATAAAATAAAGGCAGTATATTAAACGTTAGTAATGTTCATCGTTATTTAATTAAGTACTTGCTGAGCATCCCCTAAAACCTTGGTTGTGGTTGGTATTTAACAAAGCAAAAATAGTGGATCTCTGTTCCATGAATATGATAGCCGTTAATATCTGAGGACAACACCTATTTCTGTAAAGATACCATTAATTTATCAAACTTTTTAACATTCGCATAACTTTTGAAATATAAGGCTGTCACTATTCCTGGCTTGTCATTAACTTTCCAGGTTACATGAAAACTACATAAATGACAAATATAACCACATCATTATTGGATCAATGTGCTTAGTCTAGCATTGATGGCACGTACTTAAAAATTTAACATAAATCATATATAAAATTCAGGGAAAATTTAGTGAAAAAAATTACGAAGACAAATTGAAATGACAATAGCAAGTTTAACAGTTTTTTCACAATTAATTTTAAATCTGTACTTTGATATTGTAAATTGGTATTTTAAATACCAATTTACAATATCAAAGTAAAATTGACTTGATAAAATTTATCATGTCAATTCAAGTCACTTCCGTAGTCCTGTATGAAAGTTCGACTTGTTACCTCTGATAAGCTTTACGCTTTAAAGCCAACTTTAAAATTATCCGAGTCTCGTTTCTATTTAATAAAATACACTGTGAAACACAATCATTATGCACATGCAGGTGCGCCATTCTTGTGAATATACGATGTATCCTTGTAAAATTTAACATTTATAGGAACTGAGGTGGTTTATTAGACAAAGTGGCAGCACACAATACCTGTTAAACTATAACAGAGAGGTTTTGCACCAGTGAACCCCTCAAAAAGACTTCGTAGCTTTGCCTTGTTTTAATGATGACCTACATATGGTCCCTCATAGTCTAGGCTTAAGAAGAAATTTCCAATAAAATCGTGTAACAAAAATATTAAAAGAAAATATGGCAAAGAGTGAGAAGACAAAAAACGTTAGTAACTCAATAGTCGGGAATGATTGCGCGAGATGCCGTATGGGCAGGTTTGCAGGGATATGCCGTTTTGCAATATTTCCTCACCAAAGGAAAATTCAAAAACGAACGTAACAAGCAAAAAAAAAATGTACCCCGAAATTTTGTCTGCCTCTAATTTTCGCCCGGGGGGGCAAAAATTAAAAGAGGAAAACGAAGGATCAGGGGGTGAAAATTAAAGGCACGAAAATTAAAGGGAGCGAAAAAGGAATAAGGTAGATTATAAAACTTTAAAAGTTGAATGATTTCATAAAAAACCCCAAACATGCTCTGCTTTTTTGAAAGCAATGACTTCCCAGAAAGAGGCCTGTTCAAAAACACAAACTAGAAAGAGGTGATCGCAGTAAAAAAAAGTAGTAACTGCAAAAATTTTACTGATCCCGTTTAGAAATAGGCCTATTTCTCTATAAGCGACTAAACCGGAACGCTCTTTAGGTCAATAGGCCCCTCGTTACATGGTGGCATCGACAAACTAAATACTTTGCTTTCTACTGGCCGATCTAAAATTGCCAACACTATTCGAGGTATCACACAAGATAACTTAAAGATTTTTGACAAATTAGATTAACATACAAAATGCAGTTGGTGGAGGGGATTATTTTACAGGTGATAACCCTAAAACGTAGAAATATCTTTAGTATATTTTAGAAAATACTATGCTGATCATGTCGTTGCTACCGCGTAACCAAGGCTGTGCTATCTTTGAGTTTAGTGCGTACTTTATGGCAAATATCACAGATGGAGGAGACAACAGGTACAGGAAAGGGCTTAAATGATGAATTGGCATCACACAAATATTCAAATTTATTGACACTGTCTTACTTCTACGTTATGTGTGGCTTCAAAATAGTACAGCTACAAGCTTTTGTGACAAATCTCATTTAGCCGCTCAACTCATTTTCCTTGTGGAATTTTTTGAAGGCCTCAGTCTAGCAAAAGATAATTTATTGAAGTAAAGCAAGAAACTCCCTTTAACGATTGGCAACAAAATTTTTGATTGCTATCATCATCATCATCATCCGGTGCCCTGCTTTATAGCGTTGGCGATCATGTCTTTCCACACATCTCTATTTTGAGTTTGATTAACGGATTCATTTTGCTAAACGTTTTCGGCATACACTGATCACAGCAATCGTATGGAGTGAAATAAGAAAGGTCTTACGATGAATTTATAGGAAACGAGAAGATTCTAAAAAATAACAGTCACGAGAGCGACACGTTTTCTGCCACTCGTATTATGAAGAGGGGCAAATTGTAAACAAATTCTTTTGGTCGACAGAGTACCGGCAAGATGAAAAGGAGATCTGGCTTTGGGCTAATACCCTAAACGAATCCTCTTGCCGAGTCTGTTTTGGGATCTGTTGACTTGGCTTTGTTTACGCGATTCGGTAAAACGCAATATTCAAGTTTTGTACCACAAACTAACTTTTCAAGTCACAACCTTCTTTGAAAATCAATTGTGAGAATATAACTAAACTCCAGACTTTGCAGATTCAAACCGTTTGAAAAGCAGTGATGGTTTGTTGTTAGCCATCTTCCTTCGCCATGATCGTCATCTTTAACACCATCAACCTCACAACACTCTGTGTCTTCGTTATCCCGATGTTTCCAACGTAATCCTCAGTATGATACAAGTTTTTATCTTTCAATTTTTGTTTTCGGTACACAAGAAGAAACTGCACGAAATATCAGAAACATGATCTACTTGAAAGCTTCTTTCGTCTTTCGGTTAGAATACAATCGTCCAAAATGAAACGCACCAAAGAGTAAACCCAGCTGTATTTTGGAGAGTGCAAATCAGAATTTGGACTGCCTGAATGGCTTGTGTTTTTGGACCAATCAGCGTTCACTGTAGCATGATTGACTGAACAGACCCCATAAGAAAACGAATTCTTCCAATTGTACTCTGAGGAGTGTCAGACGAAGAAGCATATTAAGTACACAATGTTTTCGCTATTTCGTGCAGTATTTTAATTTTTGTACTCTAAGTTTTCGTATTTTAGTATATTTTGCCTCTATGTTACTCGAAACACGTTTCAATTTGTTAAGTCCTATGATGAGTTGTTTTCAAATTTCTTCCTTAACTTGAAGCAGACATCGACATGAGTATGGTTATACCGCAGGAGTTCCTAATCTTGCCAATAAGTCTTTCTGTTTCACTTGGTACAAAACACTTGCGCCGTTTTTTGTCATTAGTGTATTTAAAAATCGCTCGAGCTTTAGAAACAAATTCTGTTTGTTGAGTCTGTTGACAAGTCAACGACCTCTTTATATTGATCAAAGTCTATGGCGAAATCAACGGCAGTGAATTACAGGGACCCCTGATGAGCACTTCTTCCTGTGCAGCAAAGTGAAGAAAACAGCGGACTTCAGTTTAGAGCCTTTATGAATCCTCTTGACAGATGTTGTCACATGTCGGATTTTAAGGTTTTAAGATATTGCCCTATTGCCTAGTCTACTTTTACGCTTTTAAGTTGTTGCCCTATTGCCTAGTCTGCTTTTACGTTTTCAAGATGTTGCCCTATTGCCTAGTCTGCTTTTCCGTTTTCAAGATGTTGCCCTATTTCCTAGTCTGCTTTTACGTTTTCAAGATGTTGCCCTATTGCCTAGTCTGCTTTTACGCTTTCAAGATGTTGCCCTATTGCCTAGTTTGCTTTTAAGATTTCAAGATGTTGCCCCTTTGCCTAGTCTGCTTTTAAGTTTTCAAGATGTTGCCCTATTGCCTAGTCTGCTTTAGGATCTGTTGACTTGGTTTTGCTTACACAACTCGGTAACATTTTCGAACATTACTAAGGTAACATTACTTTTTAAAGCCGTCGCTTGTTTCACGATTCAGTCTTTTAACCTCCGCAATGTAAAATCGATATACTCGTTCGTACAGCCCCAGTTTGAAAACTACAAAACTTTCTATGTGTGGCAGGTTTTAGGCCTACAGCAAACCACGTCTGCTTGAAACAAAACTACAGTAAACTATACTGGGTGAAATAAACATCACGTGGTTTCACTAACGCTCATAAACGTCTTATATCGGAGATACTTTCTCTGCTAAATAGGATTTTTCTACTCGTTGTTAGGGTTTACACACATTTATTTATATACGAACATAGGATATAAGAAGGCAAACCTTGGAAAAGTAAAGGCAAAGAAAAACTTTAGAACGGGAAGGTCCATATTGGATAAAAAACTTTCTATAGCTTGCAGTGAAGGAAATACCAAAGTACGTGGATGGGAATGGTGTTTGAATGTTAATCAAGAGATTTTGCGTACGTACGTACGTATGTATGTATGTATGTATGTATGTATGTATGTATGTATATATGTATGTATGTATGTATGTATTGTAATGTAATTACAATTTTAAGATATTAATTACTTTACAAATTTAAGTCACTTTAAAGAATTAAATATGAATTATCAGTAATGAAAAACCAAGAAATTGTGCTCAAAAAACCCTACTGATAAAGTTAGCAGGGATAGCATTAAAAAGGTTCCGAAACTTTGTTTCCATAATGGTCCCTTTATAGAGGTATTAACAATGTTCCTAATTCTTCCCACGATCAACGATCCGTGAGCGGTGATTTTAATTGGCCATTGAACCTGCCTCGTTGCTCTCTTCCTTCCCAGGAAGCCAAAATTAAGGTGCATTACCCTTGGACTTCGCAGCTGCCCTTGATTTATCAGTTAACCTATCTAGTGGTTTTACTGTTTATTTTGGGTAGTTTCAAGATCGGACCAACTGCCCATCCGGGGTCCTTGACTGAGAGATTGCCGAGGAAACAGTACTTTCTGCGTCCGTAATTGTACGTAATTGAAAATGGAAACAAATAGGTGGTGTTAAGGGGAAGGCCCCGTTCACGAACTTACTTATTAATAGTTTATAGATCTATACAACATATCATACGTAGTCATGGTAACCGGTATAGATTATGCTAATGATTCGCGTTAGTCTTCTCAGGTTACGGAAGGGTGTCAACTAGCGGTCAAAGTTGCTTGCCACCGATGTTGGAATTTAAGAAAAGTTGATAGTTATATTAAAACGATCAGATGTTTAGGACATTTGGCTTGGTAAACAGCATCACTCCTTCCCTTCCCGACCGATCTCCAGGACGCAAACAACATTCTTTAGCAACATATTGTTGAATTTGTATGCTGAACGATGCCAACATGACCTTGCTGGTTTGATGAATGAGCGGGGAAACGACTAGAGACTCCAAACTTATAAAGATGACTTCCTTTCATGCCCTACCTATAGTGGGTAACTTTGCCTTCGGAGAGACACTTTTTGTTGCCTAGCTTTCTACCATCACCAGGAATTATCGAGCCGCACAGTTAAACCTACGTAAATCAAGACATTTTGAGGTCGCGCTTCGCTTGACTTGAGCTCGCTTCGAGGGAACGGCGTACCCGCGTTGCCCGGTTTTCTGCCACCCTGTCTCAGAGCCTAGCATATATTATCGCACAGCCCTAAGCGACTGCCGGAACACCTCTTGCTGATACAAATCGTTTGTAACTGTAAATGTCCGCTCGGTCTTAAAGATCTCATCCGATTGTCTTAAAGAGGGAAGGTCTTGAAAACAAACTGTTAGACCGCAAGAACACACTCGGCATTGAAACTTGGACGGTAATTAATACCTTAAATGTACGAAGTAATAAAGGTTTTTCACTTTAGTATAACACGTTGTCTAATATTTGAAATCATTTGTCAACTTACGGTAGAAATAAAAAAACTTATAGTAAAGGTAATAAGTATTTGAATTGAACTGAAAAACTGACAAGGATTTAGTTGGTCTAGCCTGTTATATCATAAGGGCAAACTTACGGGTATAGACTATGAGCACGGATATTCGTATTGCAAATTGCTGCTACAATTACCATCATTACTACTAGAAGTGATTTTAACATAGCTGCTATTACTTCAACAACAACAACAACAACAACAACAACAACAACAACTTCTTCTACTCTATCTTCTTCTACCAGTATTGTTATTACTATTGAAACTACTACTGCTGCTAATGCTAGCATTGCTGCTGTCACTATAACTACGAAGACTAAGAGCAAGTACTACTGCAACAAAAACAAGAAAAACAGCAAGAACAATAACAATGACTACTACTGCTATTTCCCCCTTGTCTACTATTGCTGCTACTACTATTCTAATGCTACTTCTACTTCTACCCCTACCCCTATTACTACTTCTACTGCTTCTACTCTTTTTACTCCTTCTACTCCTTCTACTACTACTACTACTACTACTACTACTACTACTACTTTTACTACTTCTACTACTTCTACTGCTTCTACTACTACTGCTACTACTACTACTGCTACTTCTACTACTACTACTACTACTACTACTACTACTACTGCTACTACTTCTACTACTTCTACTACTGTTACTACTGTTACTGTTACTATTACTGATTCTACTGATACGTATACCCCTTAAATTTCCGTTTTCCTCTATTCGATTCTATTATATTCAGTTTTATACCATTCCATTCGATTCCATTCGATTCCATTCCAATCCATTTAATCCATTAGATTTTAATCAATTCCACTCTATTTTACTCGTTCCCATTCTATTTTGTTGTCTGTAATTCTATTTTAATCAATTCCATTTGATTTCATTCGATTTCCTTTGTTTCAATTCTTTTTCACTTCAACAATCTGATGCCAGTTTATTCCATTCCATTCCATTCCATTCCTTTCCATTCCATTCCATTCCATTCCATTTCATTCCATTCCATTTCATTCCATTCCATTCCATTCCATTCCATTCCTTTCCTTTCCATTCCTTTCCATTCCATTCCATTCCATTCCATTCCATTCCATTCCATTCCATTCCATTCCATTCCTTTCCATTCCATTCCATTCGATACTATTAACTTCTGTTTCTTTCAATTTCATTTGATCTGATTCAATTCCATTCAATGCGGTTCATTTCAGTTCTATTCCATTCTATTACATTCTACTCTATTGTATTCATTTCATGTCCATATGATCCATTAAATGCCATTTTATTCTATTCTATTTATTCCGTTCTGTTCCGTTCTTCTCCGTTCTGCTCCTTTCTGTTCCGTTCTGTTCCGTTCTGTTCCGTTCGATTCCATTTGATTCCACTCCATACCGTCCTATTCCATTCCGTTCCATCCTATTCCATTCCATTCCATCCTATTCCATTCGCTTCCATTCAATTCAATTCAATTCGATTCCATTTGATACAAATGACCGTATTGGTTTTTTTATGAAAGGAAAGAAACCACGAATTTAAACAAGATTAATTGTTCATGGTAGAGAAAAAGGCGAAGGTCGTCTTTAACAATGTTTGACATTCACTCTTGATGAGCTAATAGCACGGGATATGAAAAAAAGGGAAGGTATGGCCCAGTTTACATACTCTTATACGTATTGGGGAGTTAGGATAAGTAGGAGGGCAGAAACAGTAAGATATTGGCATCGCACAATCATTGAGTAAGCGCTGGATTTTTTAAAAGTTCCCATTATCATAAGGATATCATAAAGAGATCACGTTTTATTTCAAAAGCTCTGCGCTGAAATCAAACATAGAGTTGTTTATAAGAAGGTGTAGGAAACATATGTCGGGGCAGTTTCCCCTTCGTTTACGATTGTTTCCATGACATACTTGCGTCAATTTAGACCATTCTGGTGACAGTATGATTAACCACGTCCTAGGTTACATATGTCTCATCAACCAGATTTCATGGACTGTGAGCAAGTGGAAGTATAATTATTACCCTCCTCTGCTTAATATTAGCATGAATGGAAGCTGCGAAGATAAAAGTTTATGGACTTAGTGGACAGTACAAGAGGTTTCAGAAAATAGTAAAAATTAGTTTGAGCACTGAAAATTTTGATGGAGTCAACACTTTTCTCAACGAAATTGACAAAGCCCGAAGAAGTTCAATTTATCCTCTCAAATCCCAAAGTTTGAATAAAAAACTCGTTTATTGATACTGAAGCTGAAACTAGATACTTTTATGAAGCTTAAAGCAATAATTCAAGTACTTTGCTCTCTTGTATGATTGATTAAGAAAGAGTCAAAAGTTAGTAAAACATTTGAATTTTACAGAAAATAATAAAAATATATTAAGTGTAGCGCAAAGTCCTTTTGGAGTTTGTCTAAGAACTAGGGTAAAAACCAGTTAAAAAATCAATATAATCATTAATTTCGATTAACTTTTGCGTTTTCAAAAAAGATATGTACCAATTAAAACCTGTTATATCTTTTCCTTATGGCGTTTTAAGTCTGTCCTGTAACTAAATCTTGCTTTCGAAAGTCACGTAAAACTAGTCAGATATGTGTATATTTCCTTTCTTTTCGAGGTAGTAGGAAGGGACTGAAAAGAATTTCAAAATCTGAGAGTACTATGTTTGAGAAATTGGTCATATTTGGAGGTCTGTGGCGAGATTGACGCTCGTAAATTGGTCAATGCATTTCAAAAAGATAAATATTTGAAGTCACCAAAAACCAGCTTTCTGCCATTTACTGATCTGGAAATATTTATAGAAGTTTGGTTTGGGGGGTAAAATATTTCCCCCGTACTGAATAAAGTTACATGGTTACTTATGAGGAATGTAAGAGACATGAAGGGACTCGAATCGTGGGTTGGTTCGTTTGTTACCCCGTAAAATTAAAAATCAGCTGTAAATTCAGAGTTCATTTCCTTTGTTTTATTGCTGTGGATTACCATTTGATAGAAAAAACCAACCAAAAGATTGCAATGTGCTTAAAGTAGTAATAGTTAGGTGAGAGATGGCTTATATCGCTTAGTGTAAGGGAGAGACAAGTTATATCCCTTCATAGATCAAACAATCTGCCTCTCACTAATTATAGTTATGCTGGGGGCAAGAACAGTCAACGTTATACCTTTGTCATTTCTCCCTGGTTGAATAACAAGCATAGTTGGTTAGTAGGCTAAACTAAGCCCTCTAGAAAGGCTTAGTTACAGGTAAAGCCATTTGTTTTGTATCTCGTGGGGTAGATTTGTGCTCTTCAAAGCTCGTAAATGGACCATGGCGTGGCGTATCGGAACCCCCTTATGGATAGTGCTATCACGATGTTATGATCATGCATTTGAAGATTTCAAGCTGATGTATTTCTTACAGTAATAACTGGACTATCGCTCTTTCAGTAACACTTATCCTATCGCTAAACGTCCTTTCTGCATTTACTTCTGCCGTTGGTGTTTTAATGTCGTAGATAAAACTATTAGAAGTAAAGCCTTTCGACGTCGTTTTCGTCTTATTGTTTCTTGCGTTTTTGTTCTTGCTCTTGTTCTTCTTGTTCTTGTTCTTCTTTTTGTCTTCTTCTTTTTCTTCATCTTCTATTTCTTTTATTTCCTCGTTATTTTCTTCTTCTATTTCACCTTTTATTTCTTCTATTTCGCCTTTTGTTTCTTCTACTTCATCTTCTGTCTCTCCTCTCCTTCTCCTTGTTCTTCCATTTCTTCTTTCTTTTCTTCCCCTCAGTCTCCTTCTGCTTCAGGAATCAAGCTCACCAAGGGCGTAGATAACCACGATCACCTCTCCTTCTGTTTCAAAAACGAGTTGAATAATCAGGATCAGTATTTGATCATATACGTCCATTGCACGGCGAGATTGCTATTTTTGTAACTGATGTAATACCAAGTTCGCTGTCCACCATTCCATTCCAGGAAAACAGTAGATCTTTGCCGCACTGCAGAGCATGCTGGGGTATAGAAAACCTTGTGGCCAAAAATCTTTCCCAGAATTAGAAACGGCTCTTAAAGCGGTCATTAAGTGTATCAATTTTATAAAGGCAAATGCCAAAACAGAACGTCTCTTTAATACATTCTGCAATACAATGGAAGAAAGTCATGTCCGTCTCCTGCTGCACGCAGATGTACTTTGGCTTTCTAAAAGTAATTGTCTCACCAGGTTTGTTAAGTTGTATGACCGATTGCACGAGTTTGTAGCACGTAAAGATAAAATGGTTGCACTTAGGCTTCGGTTTTTTGCTTTTCCTTCGCATCTGAGCATACATGGGCATCCTAAAAGGGGAAGGAAAATAACGACCGCAACGATTTTTGGAGAAGAAATGGACTATACTATATGAAATTTTTCCACGCTAAAAATGTGTCCAATCCGATGTGTAATTGCAATTTTATGAGCGAAGGGGAGGAATGACCTAGCAATTTTGGCCAAAGGGAGAGAAGTGAAAATGAAGGTTGAGAAGCACTGATCTAGACTGAGCTCCGATAATGTGACCTTTAAAGTAGCAGTACCCGAATACCAAAAACTCTAAGATTCAGTACTTTTAGAAATATATTTACCTACGTGGACAAGAAATACCATATTACGAGTGATAGAGTGACAAAGCAAAATATTATCTGGATCAACCCGCCTTTTAGTATGTTAGTATCTACAAATGTTGCAGGCGTATGTTTGCACTGATTAGACAAACATTTCCAAAGTCATTCCTATTTTATAAGATGCTTAATAAAGTCTGCAATGGACAAGCCAGACGAAAAAGGGATTCTTGGAGCCCCCACTGCTTATCAGGGGGGCTGGTATGAAACATCGGAAAAAGGATTATTAGTATAAAGATAAGTGTCCAGCACAAGTCGTGCAGGTGAAACATAATGACAAAACATAATATGATGAGCTTTCGGTGTAGTCTACAACCATCCTCGAATTAATCAATTACGATATATGAAATACGCTCGGTTAAGATCGCAACATAAACAATAGAAACATTAACAACTAACAAGGGACATACTAAAAGAGGGGAATTGAACTTTTGTTTGCGTTAAGTGAATAGGCGTGTTTAATTGAAAAGACACTCAGTAATTAGAAAATATGTCATTGCTAGGGCTGGAACTCGGGGTTCATACATTCGCGACGTTCAGTCGACCAACTGAGCTTTGTGAAACCCGTAAACTGGTCAATCAAGTTATTTATCACTCACTGTGCAAATAAATAATTACAAACATCATAAAACGACAAAACTATATCCGGAATAAATGAAAATGGTAGATAAATAACTTTTGCGCCTTGTTTTAAACGTAAACAATTTAAATAAATGGCAATGACTGCCATTTTGCGAGAACAATGCTCCGGAAGGTCTCAACCCAGACCCTACTGCTTACGAACGCAAAGTTAATCTATACTTTATAACCTAATTTTCAAATAATCTCCCCTACAATTACAAACTTTACTATACCTTTACAATCTCCTCTCCACTAACTTTCATCAATGCTGGTAAAATGAATGATAAATTTTGTTTCTCCGATCGCCACTTTAATAAACCAAGCAGATCAACTGTTTAAAAAGGGAGAGAAGATAGAGAGAAGCATCTCTTGGATTTATGGAAAAGCAATAACAAGGTGATCTGCTGGCACTAATATGGAACGATTTTTACAAACGTGTAGCATTAACCAGCTGGTTCTATATACTAGTAACGGTAATAGATATTCGTTACACAAGGTTTGTACGAGTGTCAAGAAAATTCCCCCCGAGTGAATTCCCCCCGGTCTATTGTCCTCCGGAACAACTATGCCCCGGGTAAATCTTTCCTCGTATTTTTAAAATTTGATGTTTTGCGCATTATGGCATTTGTATACTAATACGTAATGTTTAAGTATGGGTCATGAAACAGGTGTTGCGATATACCGCATTTCCTCGAAATCAAGCCACGGCTTACTTTTTTTTCTAAAATGAACATTTTCGGCCGATTTTTAAATCGGCCTATTTTCGAGCTGTTGTCGGGAAAGAGAATTGAAATAACACGATAAGAATACAATAAGTTTTTAAAATGTTGGTAAAATATTCCACACACAGGTAGCTGTTTGGCTTTGGAAAACCCATTTTTGATAACTTTATGGAGAGAATCCGACTGACCTTTCCACCTTCTAATGTTTTTTGGGCCCGACATTGAAACTACCCTAAATAAACAAAAAAAAACACTAAACAGGCTAACTAATAAATAAAGGGCAGCTGCTCATCAGGGGCTACACAAAGGGATCATGTTTCAACTAAAGAATAATATTCTTCGTAATTCTGCCCTCAGTATTTTTATAAACTCGCCTGCAAGAATCTATTATGCCCATATCATAATTCACCAAACTTTCAGTCTCCTACATGTGCCATTTTATTATATCTAAATACCGCTTGTTCCACGCTGGTGAACCGAGAAGTAAGACATGCTTAATTTTATATCGAAGGAAAGGTCTTACTTTATAAATAGCGGCAGTACTAAACCTACCGGCTAAGTCCTCGTGGCGGTGAAAGAGACAATTTTGTATAATTTGCTCCTTATTTTAAAGTACATAGTTTAACTACTTGATAAGATCATAGTATATTTGAACGGAAGTGAAATCAAGGTTTATAAGTCGCTGCCTCATGTATGGAACTTGCAACTGTTTGCAGTCTCTCAGCAAAAGCCCCTGATAAGCAGTGGGCCCGACATTGAAACTACCCTAAATATACAGAAAAGCCACCAAATAAGCTAACTAATAAATAAAGGGCAGCTAGGGCGTCCAAGGGCGGCTCCCCTCAATTAGTGCTAGGGGGCAGAGAAGCAAGTCATAAGGCAGGCTCAACCGCCAAATGGCTCTCGTCTCATGCAAGGACCTTGAGCTCTTTTGAACTGTCATGTCTCAAACATTATCTGTCCATCTGTCCATGAATAAAGTTTTTTGTTCTCAGTTTCTCATATTATGAAATCTTTGTTCCATTTAGATTCAATAAAACTTCTTGCAAGTATCCTCATGCAGACAGATCTAAATAAAATAATCATTTGGTAACACTGGAACCTGGCGCAACACAAGCAACCCATGCTCCAAAAGCACGTTTATTTTCTTAGTTTATGTAAAAGTAGAAGCTCCTCCACTGGTTTACACAGACGTATACTTAGAATATCAATATTTAATATCTCAATTCGACTTAATTAAATACAATTCGACTTTGCAGTTTACAATTTCGCAGGCTCCTCTTCAGTCTCGGCAACATAATTTGTGTCATTTAAGTTGTAATAAGGCAGCAGCTTTTATATTTCATAAGATCTGGCCACGTTGGCAGTACTGTGGTGAAGTCAAGGAAGTGTATGAAAACGTATGCTCAGCCTAGTTCCCAGCATTGCCTCAGCAACACTCTCTATCTTTAACCCACAACGGCAGCATATCAATTCAACTCACATTCATTGAAGCCGCTAGCAGGGGGCTATGTAGTGACGACAACGAAAAAAGGCTTCCCAAAATTCTCTGCCTCGACGGTGTTGGACCATGGTGTAATAGCTAGTGGAGAACGGAGTTCGATTCCTCATTGTCCTATGTTTTCACCCTTGCTTTTCATTCTATGTTATGATTCCACCACGTCAATTCCAAACAAACCGACAACTTGTGTAAGCTTCATAAATCTACTACAGGAAAGGTTGTTTATGACTGCTAGACGGCAACCTTTATAACGCTAACAAGTACATCCTGTGAGAGAGTAGTGAACCCAGTTAAATTTAGTATGGATAGAAAGTGTATATTTAAAAAAAACCAGTAAATTAGCCTTGTTTTTATTTGTGGCTAGCAATTTCATTATTTCATTAGATGAATTAACAATTTGTTACAACATAGAGCTTCATAAACCAGCACTTTGTCAGGAATCAGTGATGGGATTAGATTAGTTTTCAACTGTAAAAGGTGTCTCCATGTGTTGTTTCCGGTACATTATTATATTTCAATTGTTTTAATGGTTAAGGTTGACATCAGCACCGTCTTCATGGTAACTATCCTTTGCTGATATGTTGCTTTTGTCTATGTAGAGTGCAACAACACTAAAGAAGTCACCATTTCTACTCATCTTTTTCAGAAAAATGATTCAAATTCTATCTGAAAGAAAGGTTCTCAAGTTTAAAACAGTATCTCAAAGAATTGATGGCCGACGTAGTTGGCTAATACGTCAATTGCAATGCCTCAAAATATTCAACAACAAGAGCTGCTCCAAGCCAGAACAGATGTTACAAATGTCAGTGATCAAGCATCAAGCAGTGAATACATGACACAAAATGTTCATTTAAATCACATTTTAATTAGGTTACGTGGAGAAAACAGGTTAAATACTATTATAGATTATATATATTAACTTGCATCACTGTAGGCTAACAAAACAAGAAACGCGGTGCAGCATTCTATAGCCTAAACTACGCAGTAATGGATCAGAATCCTCTACAGTATACTTTGTGAGGTAAATTTTGAACTTCTTAGTAACACTCACTGCCAACAGCTCACATTGAAAGAAAATCCTGAGCTGAATCTCCTTTAACACATCTGACGAAGGGAGGGCCGTGCGATCGTGACCCTTCACTTATTAAGCCATACATACTAATTTATGGAACATTTAGGCTATTCAGACGCTTGCGCCGATAAACAGGGTTGGAAATGAGAGGGGTTATGTTGCATTTTGGGACTTTTCTTGTAGCTCAATTGAAACTTAAATGTTAGATGCCTAAATCTTAAGACAAGAATTTTGGTGGCCTGTCGTAAATTTTGGGGCCATAGTCCTCAGTAGCCCCCCAAATCTTAATTTTATATTGTTGGGTTTTTTTAACTGACCATTGGAAGTCCTCTTATCTAACAACTAGTAAACTTATATATTTGTTTTCTTTGTGTCATGATCATGATCCAGTTGTTCCCCAGGGTCCACTTACAACATCATGCTAGAGGCACTGTACTCATGTGCTAAAGTAAAGAAACAACTTTTAACCACTTTAGAAAGAGGCGAGTAAACCTTGAAGTGGTCTGATAGCATCTGAGAGGTGCTTTTAGAATAAAAGATTTTTAAAAATTGCCATTTCATTGCACTCTGAAATTCCTAGTTTTACAATTTTAGCATTTTACAGATCTATATATATATATATATAAAGTAAACGTAAAGGCGCATATATTATATTTGATATATAGGAAAACGTTTATAAGTATGGCAGCATTTGTCTCTACTGGTTTCTCTCCTTCAAGGGAGTTCTTCAGGAAGGAGAGAAACCGGTAGAGACAAACACTGTCATACTTATAAACGTTTTCCTATACATATATATATATATATATATATATATATATGTATATATATATATATAACATTGCTGTTTGCATTATGCAATGCTCACCGCGCATGCAGTTTGAGCACTCTGGCATGGTACCACATGAATCTTTTAACATACATATATACATACATACATACATACATACATTCATACATACATATATACATACATTCATACATAAATACTTACATACATACATACATACATACATACATACACACACATACGTACGTACGTACAAACATACATACATTCATACATACACACACCGACATACATAAATACATACATACATACATACATATATACATACATCGAAATACTAGCTGGGAAAATACTACTACAAATCACATACAAAATGTTGTTAAAACAATACAATTTCGTAAGGAATTCTGTTAAAACAATGAAATAACTGCATAAAGTGTACGATATTTCCTTCAGTTGGTTTACCCCTCGGAAGAATTTACCATCGTCATCATATTGCTATAATTGCAAGACAGCGTTTAGCATCTGGAATATTAGTTTGCTACGAACTGTTGTTGATTCCATATTCATTTGATTTATTTTAACCCTTCATAAGACAGGGGCAGCACCATCAAGTCAAAAATTGGGGGCTAAGATTTAATCAAAGGTTTTGGGATTTTCCCAGTTGATAGTTAGAGAAGATTTTTTGCATCCTTGACATCATGATCTGGCAAAGGACTTTCTTTTCTTCTTTACTGTTTTAGTGTCTTCTTTGTTCTGATGCTAGAGAAAATATTACGCGGTCAAAAGTTAAAGGGGTTAAAGCCCCCTCCCCTCCCCTCCCACTTTCTACAGTACTGTAGGTATCACCAAAGATGTGTTCAATATTTTGATCGATTAAATTAACTTACAAGTATATTTAGTCGAGAGAATCTTTTCATAGCTGATGAATCTGTAAAAATTTCATCAGAATCGTCTGGTAAATACTGTTGTGACATTGGAGGACGTTCTTTACATAGAATTTGTTCTTGTATTTAGTATATATTGTATTGATAGTTGTAGTTAATTAGTATTTAACTAGACCATTCAGATATTGACGTCATTGGTCATTTGTTATTCCCTGTGTTTATTGACTTGCTTCAATTAGAATCGATATTGTATGTTGCCCTTGTACTTTTCCTTCAGTCACGTGTTCCTATTCATCTTTTTTGATTCATCCTTTTGTATTTAAGTAGTTGCCATGCGGCCTAAACCCAAGCACCGGGGATAAAGACGCACAAAACAGAGACTGATGATGATTGTCTACATGGCACTCAACTGTAAGCGTATTTTAGGCAACCAGGAGGATATTGCTTGAGAGCAAATGAACAGCCGGGAAGACTATACATCAATGTCCAGCCAGTATCAGTGAGTCTTCAGTCCGACCTTGGGCGAGGTGTGTTGTTTCCGCACTTAACTGGCTCACCAGGGAGTAACTTTTTTAACCTGGCATCAACACTCTCGAACAAGTCCGATGTATCACGACGGCCATTCATAGGTGACTATAAGGTGTAAATGTACTCATTTACTCATTCATTCACTCATTCGCTCGTTCACTCACTCGCTCATTCATTCAATCGTTCATTCATTTTCTTAATGATAATGCAGAAAATATCGCTACAGTAGCACTCCACCCCTGATTGTTACGTACCAATCTACCGTAGTTAAAAATCCGCCATAATACGTAGTATCCGCTCAAACGAGGGCTTCTCATTTTAAAAATGTGTATGTTTAGGCGGATTTTTACCTAACGACCACTTGATTTGATTTTCTTTGGGGATTTTTCCTTGTTGAATTTTTATAAAGGGGTTTTATCCTAGGGAGGTATAATTTTAAGGTATTTTTTCCATGGTGGATTTCTTCTTTAGGGATTTCTTCCTTGGTTTTTTTCTTTGAGGATTTACTCCTACGGAGTCTTTTCCCTTCAGGTATTTCTTCCATAGGTATTTTTATCTAGGGACTTTCACCGAATACCGACAGTACTATCCCGAAACTGCCCCTAATAGCAATTTTATTGGGCTTCCTTTGAAAATTTTAAAGGCCATTTAAAAACATGGCAACTTGGCCCCGCATTTTCGCTTCGTCGATATGCCACTGTCGTACCTAGAGCTTCAGTTTCAATTTATATTAAGTTTTTAAATTGCTTTCTGGCGCCCGCATTGAGAGGTAAACGTCTAACCCCAAATCGAGCACATTTCTAGTTATTTCTTGTTTTGAAAGAAATGGTGTTGTTTTAAAGAAAAACTCACATCGCCTTTTGAAGTAAGTGGTTTATCTCTCGACTGATCACTCAAGCAACAAACAATATTATTTGCAAGCATGGGAGTAAAGTTTATATTTCTTTCCAATTTTTAAATTTTGCTGTATAATTTTTAGCAGAGTAGATGAAACTTTTTTTTCCAGATAGATACTTGAAAGTACGTCACAGCTGTCGATATGGTTCAGACTGATAGTATAGTATACATTTACAGCAAGTATGGCACAAAGCTTGATTAACGCATTTCAATGACCAGTGGGGTAAGAGGGGTAAGAGGGGATACTGCAAAAGATCCGATCTTTCTTCCTTTCTTCTTGCTTCAAATAGCTGGTCGTGTAACAATATTAATTTCTACTGTCTGCAATTGTGTACAGTACATCCTCGTTAATCCGAACCTCGGTTGTGCGAACATCTCGCTTTCCCCTTTCAATCAACCAGAATAGGACCAAATTACATACATTTTTAGAATAGCAACACCTAGGACCTCTAAGTAATTCAGAATGCGCGATATCAATTTTATCTGAGAAAAACTTCTTTGTAGACATAATAATGGTTTCTGTTTATGCGCGGCAGAATTTTATTGCAAATATGATAGCTTTCATTTTGAGTGTTATTTTTTCATGTAACACGTATGTTCATTAAACCATGGATGTCCATTTCTGTTTTTCTTTGTCTCTATTTTAGCCATTTGGCAAGACGGCAGCATCTTTTTCATCAATTTGAACGTAAAATAAGCCATTATGGTTATTCAAAATTCCATGCCGATTATCGGAATTTTCGGCTTATGCGAACAGTTCGCCGCACATTCAGTTTCTTGCCATTCGAATAAACGAGGATGCGCTGTACTGAAGTGTAACGTCATGATTTAATGAGTATCAGAAATCTGATAATATTTTGGACTCATTGCTTTCTTCTTGCTGACATAGACAACCTGTCCAAATTGAGAACGATATCTTGAGCAATCGTTGAGATACGCCCTTTCAAACTTAAAATAACGTCTATGAAAACCTTATTAAATGAGCGAAGTTCATAATCTCTTGAACTCAGAACATGAACAGAGTATCCTTAAGGCTCTTGGTAAATTCATTCAGTCGTTTCTCGCAGATAATATGAGATTTGAACGCGATATTGGAATGGGTACGTCCTTTTGGCATTTGCTCATTACTTCCCATTCACTACAAAGCACAAGTGTAAAAACAAATGAAAAGTAGACGCTGTATTTTTACTAAACAAGAATATGGAGACAGGGAAGAATTACTGTGGAGCATAAAACTCTATCTTGACTACATATCTTTTAACTGTCATTGATACTCTTATGGTGCTCACAACGAACATGTTGTCCACATCAACATTGTCTTTATGTGATTTATGCCAGATCCACCAGACTAAGTAAATACTTGACGGGGTGGGGGGAGGGGGAAATAGTGTGAAATATACTAAAATAAACAATTTCATAAAAAATTAACATTGAAACTGATTCGTTTTAATTGCCACTATTATATTCTTGTGTTAAACTGTTCAATTGTCCCGTTATTCTTTTCTTGTACAATTTTGGGTGTGTCCATTGTTTGACAGGGCCGAAACTTTAAAAAACACATTTATTTCTAGGGGCTGTATATATTTAAAAGAAACACTACAATCGTACTACTTGAAAAGTTAAACCAATGTAAATATTAAATATCCACTTGTGACAGCATGTCTAAGTCCTTCGCACAACGTAGCTTAGGGTAACAGATATCTATCCAAGTCCGAAAGATATATGTTGAGCTGTAAACAAGAGGTGTAATATGCCAAAATGATTTACTTCTAGCACCGAAAAATGCGTAAAATTTAACATACTATAAATGACCAACTCAGTTTAACCAGTTTACCTCACTAATAACTGAAACTTTGAAAGTCCACTTTGGACGGCATGCTGAGTAAGAAGGCAGTTTGCCTGTGGTGACATCTTGCCATTCCAGTAAACTGCATCTTTCTATGAGGAAAGAAAACACAAAATTCATCTTTGCTAGACAAAACATCTTCAATAAGTGAATCAGACAGTCATCTCTATGGGATGCTTATTAACGTCACAAATTTAAAGACAGCACATTAAAAGTGTTAATCAGAGAATCGCTAATGCTGATTTATAACTAAGAAGAGAAGACTTACACTGATTGGCAGTCACGAAGTGAGTGAAAATTTGGAAAAGGAGGCACAATAAAAGCAGCATATAAACACGGCGACCGGACCGCTGCCGCACGACCCGGCCGCCGCCGCCGCCCAAGGCGAAGCGATCGGCTATCCGGTGATGCTGAAGGCGAGCTGGGGCGGTGGCGGACGCGGCATGCGCGTCGTCGAGACCGCGGCCGATTTGGCCGAGCAGGTCGCCGCTGGCCGGCGCGAGTCCAAGGCCGCCTTCGGCAGCGACGAGGTCTTCCTGGAAAAACTTGTGCGCCGGGCCCGCCACGTTGAAGTCCAGATCCTCGCCGACAGCCACGGCACGACCCTGCACCTCTTCGAGCGCGACTGCTCCATGCAACGCCGGAACCAGAAGGTGGTCGAACGCGCACCGGCACCTTATCTCGACGACGCCGGCCGGGCCGAGCTCTGCGGCCGCGCCGTCCGCCTCGCCGAGGCCGCCGGTTACGTGAACGCCGGCACGGTCGAGTTCCTCTACGACGTCGACGACCGCAAGGTCTACTTCATCGAAGTCAATCCGCGCATTCAGGTCGAGCACACGGTGACCGAGGAGGTGACCGGCGTCGACCTGGTCAAGGCGCAGATCAAGATCGCCCAGGGCGCCAGGATCGGAGACGGAAAAAGCGGCCTGCCGACTCAATCCGAGATCGCGCTCAACGGCTGCGCCCTGCAGTGCCGCATCACCACCGAGGACCCGCAGAACAAGTTCATCCCCGACTACGGGCGGATCACCGCCTATCGGGGCGCGGCCGGCTTCGGCATTCGGCTCGACGGCGGCACCGCCTACTCCGGCGCGGTGATCACGCCGTTCTACGATTCCCTGCTCGAGAAGGTGACGGCCTGGGCGCCGAGCCACGAGGAAGCGATCGACCGCATGGACCGGGCGCTGCGCGAGTTCCGCATCCGCGGCGTCGCGACCAACCTCTGGTTCCTCGAGGCCCTGGTCTCGCACCGCAAGTTCCGCAAGGCCGACTACACGACGCGCTTCATCGACGAGACTCCGGAGCTGTTCGACCCGACGCCGCGCCGCGACCGGGCGACCCGGCTCATGACCTTCATTGCCGACGTCACCGTGAACGGCAATCCGGAGGTGGCCGGCCGGCCCGCGCCGGGCACCCTGCCGGCACCCGTTATACAAACACATCTTTATAATGTACAATTAAAGCAGAAGAAAGGTCGAGGTGTTGCTCACTGACTAAGGTACTCCAATGTCACTTGAACTAGCTATAATATGAATGACCTTAGCAGTACCAGCAAGACTGAGCGTTTTTTAGGTAAGTGACCTTGGTAAGATAAATGTTTCCTTATTAAGGTGGCAAAAACATGAGCATGAAACTGGTAGCTCTTCCTTCTGTCTTACTTTAATGCAATCTGCAAGGCTTTGGAGGTGCAGATCGCTTTTTGTTCAGAAATGAACACTATGACATAAAACTGATGATGCTGTGCCCTACAACAATGCCCAATTCAACCCTCACACCCATGTTATGTTGCCTACCGTCAAGTTCCTACCTGGTGAATAAACCTCTACGTTCCCTAATGTTAACCTGATAACTGAATATCCAATGTATATAAATTGCAACATCAAAAAAACTCTGGAAAACAGTTGCATCATACTACAGGTTAAAATATGTTAATTAAAAATAAATTTGAAGGCTTTAAGGGAGATAACTGGTGACCCAAAATCTCCCAACTGCTTCAAAGTACAATGGATGGCAACATTTGAAGCATAACAAGAATTGACAGACAACAAAGTGGTTACTTATTATGTTCTCGAGGCAGTTCCCTTTGTAAGAGAAAGATTGCAAGTGAAACCTTCCAGGTATTTATCATTTACGAAAGTACATTTGCTGATGTTTCTGTGTGCAACCCACCTTGGCCTGCTGACATCAGAAACCCTATCAAACAGAAGCTAAAGTTTATTATAAAACAAAAAAGACACTTACATGGAAATCGAGTGTATAATAGAGATCATATTCATTATATATAGAATATCATCCACATTTTCTATTTCTCTTGTGTTCTTTAGAAATTAACAAACAAAATATAAACACAGTTGTGATAGAAAGCTTGCTATACAACAATATGCTTTCCGGCTTGGCTTTTTACCTTGTCGAATGGAGCATGACTGGCATTGTGGATAGTACACCTGTTTTTCTTCTGGACGTGCAATTTTGTTTGGGGGCTGATGATCAGCAAAATATTTTAGTATATTTCTCCTTCCATTTCCCAAAACCAAGATTGACATAGTAGGTAGTTTTCCATTTTGTAGTCAGTGTGTTCGCCATGATAAAATATCGATAAACTCAAAAGACTAGCAATCTAATGAGTACTTGCCAAGTTATCTCTCTGATTTTGAAATTCTTAACTCTCTAATAACTATCGAAGAACAACAATTACACCAGGCTTGCCTGCACTGAACATCCACAAGTTACAAACATTGTCCTGTTGTACCTTGCTGTGTGATACTCTATCACCAAGCGGAAAACAATACAACTTCATCTTTCAAGTGTTTGACCATGAGACGAAGGATTAATAACACGTGACTTGCCTCCTTGGTTGACTACCTGTGGTCTCTTTTTGCACACGTGCGAAATCTGCCTTGTACCAGATGCGGTGTTGCACAGTTATTGTTTGAATTTTTCAAGCTGCTCAACAGGTAATGAAAACAAAGTTAAAACCCGAGCAGCTCTGATGATAGCATCAGTGCCTTCTATATTGCCGATAATTCCTCCAAGAGGATACATGAATCGATTTTCATAGAAACCTGGGTTAACAAGGACAACATCCCTAGAATGTGGACAACTAGCACGCAAATTCGTTTGTGTGTTACAAGCACACAACTCTTAAAGATAGTCTAAACACCACTCGTGGCAAAACTGGGATATCAAATTTCTAGAAATACCAAGTCTGTCTCTTAAAAATTTCTCCTCTTTGACACTGGGTAAAGGATCAGGACCATCAGCCACCAGAAAGTCGACAGCAAGAATAGGTCTGACATCATCTATGTCTTCATCAATATATGTCAGAGTCCATTTATTTACTACAGTCTCTACCTCTGGGATGACAGACCTTATATTTACTACAGCCTCTAACTCTGGCAATGATATCATTGATTTTCTAAGAGCATTAGGAAGAGGAGTCTTAAGACAAGCAAGCCGTTCACAAAGACCGCCCCATTGAGGGCATGCTCAGGAATAAATCTCCAAGTGACTTGATCACGGAGTGCTTTTGTTGCTAATCTAAATGTTTTTTCATTGCCACTGTACATAAAACGACACTGTCCGCGTCTTGCTTAGAATATCCAAAAACAGTGTCAAATTGGTTTGGGTTTTATTATTTAGCTTCTTCATGTAATCTTTCTGCCTTGTGATGCCCTTCTTTTCTGAAGATCCTCGAGATCTACGACTTTTTCTGAAAGAAGAATTGTAGTAAATTGCATGCACGTCTTTATATTTGTATTTTATGTTTTTGTAGCGTATAATGCACTTTCGGCTGTCCCCAGTATCAACCTTTTGCCGAATGATCCCTTGGAAAACATTTCTTACCTGCTCCAACCAGGGCTAGTTAACAGTTACCTTTGTTACAACCAAAGAGCGTTTAGTTGAGCAGGACGTGTTTCTTCTACTTGTTACCTTGGAAGTTGCAACGTTGACTCCCAAGTAATAGTGAACCGTTTTGCTGTTATTCACACATGTCGGTTATTGATCATTGTAAGCAATTGCAGACCAGTTGCTGCAAACTCAAAGCATTACGTAGTAAGTCAAACAGGAGAGTTCTCAATATCCTCATAAAATAAATTTTACCGGCCGTATGAAACTGTGCTATTACATGTGTTAATTGCTAGGACTGCCTTTAAAATTACCCTGGGCCAATCCTACGTCAAGTTTTTAATATGTGTGGATCAATCTTACTCTTACTACAAAAGTTCATTAGCAGGTGAAGTCACTAGCCTCCCTACCCCCCTTTTACGGCTACTATGTATTGAAGGTGCCTTCTTTGACTGCAAATGCAGGGTTTCCCCTGACATTAGGAGCCCCTCCCAACTCCCTGTACTGCTAGCTGTTGGAAGTTGCCTCCCTTTCATAATCCAGATCACTAGAACGTTAGTGTGATACAGTATTCTCAAGCGTGGCATTATTACTTCATTACTTAGTTTACTTATTTTACTTTACTCGACCGCGGTCGAGCATGCCTTCACAATATGAAGAGGCAGGGGCTTTAACCCTTTGTGAATTAATGCTTGTCTTTTGTTAGTAGTATTCCGAGGTCGTAACTCCTTCGGTACCCTTTCTGTCGGGGTTTAACCCTTAGCCTCTGACAATCCAATGCCCATCTGCGAGGTAGCAGTTTTTCCATTTGACCCATGGATGGAGGCTAGGGCTTTTCGGGCGGCCCTGACTCGCCCTCATTGGCGTACATAAGTGGGTCCATGGTGCCTCCCCAACCTTTAGAAAGTTTGACCGACAAAGAGACATTAACAGGTTTAAGCAGATGGGCAATTTTACTTTAGTTGCACATTGGGATGAATGAAAGCAACCATATTTCTACTCTATCCAATGCAGACAAAGGATTTGAAGCTGTGACATGCTCTTGTCCCTTATGAAAATATTGTGTATGCCACTGAGTGCTCTCTGTGCGCCTTTTTCTTTCGTTATTTTATTGCCAGCCAGTGCTAAAAATGTTAATGTCGTGTAAAAATTCTTCCCATTTTGAAATTTATTTCATTTCATGGAGAAATGGTGATTTGCAAAATCCTATTTTCGAGAAGAGTCAGTTTTGAATAGAACACTAGAGGAATAAAAAAGTATGTCACCACCATGTGGACATCGACATCCAGCTCTACGCAATCGGAGGTCACCTAGCTCAGTTGGTAGAGCGCACGCCGCGAAAAAAGCAAAACGACACAAAGTGAGCGTCAAAAGTTTGCAAATTACTTAGGCGTTTTTATTTTTTACGTATCCGATGAAATGCGCATAATCGTATTTTGAAAGCTAGCAAAAGATTTCTTATCAAATAGTGCATAGCGTTGATATAAAAGCAGTGTTAGCAGTGGTGCTCTTTTTTGTTTAACTGGATGCAACCTGGAACAAAATGGAGGGGAAACAGAATATAATATGAGGGTACAAACTTTGTACTTTTATACCATATGACGACTGGAAATTGATTGTGGTGAGATTCGCAAAAAGGGTTCTATCGGATGTGCTGAATAACAATTAAACACAAAAGAGCACCTCAGGTCAGGGCTAATAGCGTGTGGGGGTGGATAGGCAGTGGTAGATTGATAGTTAGGAGTGGATAGAACAGGCTGGTTTTTACTGGTAGATCAGCTGCTTATCAAGGAGACTGGTATGAAACACCGGTAGATCAGCGTGTATGGGTTCATTGGAAGAGGTCGTTAGGTATTTATTGATAGAAAGGTGAAAATAGGTTGGTAGGGATGTGTAGTTTGACGTAGATGTGGGGATGAGTAGTTCGAGAAAAACAGGGGTAGCTAGGTAGCAGAAAAACAAGCCATGAGGTAGGCTCAACCGCCCAGCAGGACAGCCTCTCATGGATCATGGGAAGAATCTGATATCAATGAGAACAGATACTACATTCGTTGCACCACACCCATTCTTTATCAAAAGTCTGTTAATGGCACAACCCTCAACATTCATGTATGCTTAGAGAAAGTGTCAGTTTGCGTCGCGTTAAAATGGACTCAAACCATTGAAAAATGTAAGACAATAAAGGAGAAATCACATCATTGAAGAGTGGTTTGCTCAGCTCAGCTCCTTAATAACAGACGCTCCTATATCGTTCTTCGGTCTGAAGCCAATCCATTTCTATACAAAATGCTGCTACTTCGCTTCCTAATGCCATCCTTTGTGGCCAACTAAATTAATAAAAACCCTTGGTTTTCTACAGGTCTATAGTGTTACGGTAGTGTATCTCAGTGCCATAAGAATGGGAAGGTGTATCTTTTCTTAAATGAACACAGCGCTGTGAATGAAATTGCCATGAATGTTTTACGTAGTCACTGCATCTTGTCAGGGTGGCACATCAACTAACTCAACTAACTACAATAGAAGGGGCCAGGTCCTATCTCTCGGCAACTCTGTGCGGGAAAAGAGCTTGGAAGTATATGTTGAAGACCATTTCGAATTCTTAACTGACCACTCATCCTACATGTGTTAGAAACATAGTGGTGTTGACGGCAAGCTCTCTCTTACTAAGGTTCAAGGCGTTGAGGCATACTTTCCCGCCAACTCATAAGGGCACTGACGCCAAGCTTTCTCTTGCCAAGCTTAAAGGTGTCGAGGCATACTTTCCCGTCGACTCACTTTCATTAAATTGCTGCCGATAGTTAAGGGCAGGCAACCGCAATGAACTATGTTGATAATGGTTCCACTATGAATTCACTGTGAAAACTTAGGACTGGAAATTGTATGTATACATTTCGTAGACCGACATATTATCGCCTATGACTAATAGTATGGTAGAGCGTCAACTATACAAACGCCATTCAGAGTCTGCTGCCGATTGGAAGTACCCCTAAACTTATCAATCCGGTCACACGGAGGTGCCACACATCTCCGAGGGTCACTCAGGCAACCTGCAACAAATTTAGAATTCGGATCCTATTTTCAATTGAAGTTGCACTAGGTTGCACTTCACTGGCCGATGAGAATACTGTAAAATATCTTGTGACTTTCTCACTATCGGTTCGTCATATGCTCAATATTGAAAACATGGAAGACGAAGTAGCTGTGGAATGTAACAAGATGAAATTTGCATGGACGTGCAAGTCAGGGTGCACGTTGATTGAGAATCTAGAAAAGATACCCGTGCCTATATAATACGAAATCTAATGAATACAAGGACAGAAACAAAACGGTTAAAAGCGAGAAACGATCGAGCTGAGCTTGTTAGTGCGTCGTGTTCAGGTAAAATAACAAATTTTCTCTAGTCGTTAACATGGAGACCTAAACTTAAAGATTTCATTCTGCATGCATTATAAGCCTCATTTGTTGATTCTGTTCTTATGTAGGCCTGGATCTACGTTGAATATAGATTTCCTTTAGTAAGACGTAGGATAGACAGCACAATTGTTTCTTTGCCGACAATACTTAGCTATATCTCATATGCCATAGGTTTGGGGGTTACAAACACGCGAAGTCTCAAGTGTGTACTCTCAAATTCGATTTCAGAAAAACAGTAATTGTCGTACTAAAATCTGAATTCGTGCAGAATAATTTTTGCCTAAGTTATAGGCCTGCAACACGCTGTGCATCTAGACTGGTCTTTTGGTACCCTCCACTTTTTACACTGCTATGTGATGCTACACCATACGATACAATGTAAACGAGGTCTTAAAGGGGAATGATAAGCGCCTGACACGTTACACCTAGCGATCCACTGTTTCACCCACAGTCTCTTTTGTTGGCTTCTTCTTTATCGTCGTTTGTACAGCAAAAGCAGTAGCACTGATGCAGCTACACAGCCAATATCTTTCTCTATATCTTTCTCTATCTATCTGATCAAAGTACCGCGACTTCCTGCAATTTGTTGCAACCAAATCATGCAGGGGTTGCATTGATTTTTCTATGTGTAAACATGACAGGTACGCTGCAACAAGTTGCAGGTGGCAGCAACCAGCAACCTGTTGCAGCCTAGTGTAAACCATGCTTAAGGTTTTACATTTTGGATCTGCGTAAATGCGACCTCGATTCAACGTCGCAAGTAAGACGTCGTGTCTACTTTCATATAAAACAAACCAGTGACGTCGTCTCGATGCACAAAGTGACTTCGATTCATGGCAAGAAGTGACGTCTACGCAACATAACTATTTCAACCAAAATGTTGACGGTTATACTACGATTGGATCAACGTCAAGGCACTGTCGTTAGTTTAATGTTAGTCTTAAAGTCTTTGGATCTGCGTAAATACGACGTCGATTCAACGTCGCAAGGAAGACGTCGTAAGTAAGACGTCGTGTCTACTTTCATGTACAACGAATCAGCGATGTCGACTTAAGGTAAGAAGTGATGTCAATTCGGATAGTATAAAATGCAACGTCAAAAGGCTGGTGATTATACTACCATTGCATCAACGTCAAGCCTCTGTTGTTACTGTAACGCAAGTCTTACCAACATTAAATCGGCGTCAGTATGACTTAATTTCAGCATCTGAAATACGATGTCGGGTCAGCTTTCATATACAACAAACCATCGATGACGTAAGAAGTGACGTCAATTCGGCGATGATCCTACAACAAAATGCCGACTGAACAACTCCCTTGTGGTATCATGTCCGCACCTAACCAATACTTTTGTTACTTTAGTTTATTTTACTACTGTCTTTAGCCTACTGATATATCACTGTCTCGTCCCTTTATAGGTACAGCAGATTTACTATTGACCATCTTACTATTTCGTTCTCCTGTCTCGTCTTCCATTCCTCCCTGTTGCCAAAACAGAGTATCCTTACTCTGGCTATGTTAATGCATAAAGAACTTCCTAAAATATTCTCCTTACGAAATATCGGTCAGTTTAGATCAATTTCAAAATTAAGGTAGGCCTATGATGTCATATAATCAATGTCTTTGAAAGTAATCGTCACTTTATTAGAATAGACCAGACCTGAATTGTAAGGTTTCTTTACTAGCCGTGTTGGCATTTTGTTTTGCAGTCTAATCTTCTGCTCCTTCAGAAAAAAAATGGCAAAGTTACTCTGGCTACATAATTTGCATTTAATAGCCTTTCTCAAAAATTTTGCTTACAAAATTGTCGAACGGACTGACTCCAGAACGGCCAAATGAAATGCAGACCTGGCCTTTCCTATGATACGGAAGCAATTTTCCGTGTACACTGTGGCACAGTCTGGGTTCTCAAGCAAGTGCTGCCCTATGGCAGAGTCACATTGCTTAGTGGCGTTTTTGGTCTTAAATAGAGTAAGCATTTAATAGAAGAAATCTCATGACCAGAAATATAAAGAGTTGCGGTAAATATTGAAAATACCAAGTACAAGGAAGGTTTACCTCGTCTCTCCTGGAATAGAGTAAAAACGTTAATGTAAAATGTAATAGTAAAATGTTCTGCCATAAGTGAAGAAAACATGTGTATCAACTTTTCAATAGTGGTCATATGATGATAATGATGATAATGTCGTCACTTTCTTTAACATGTTATTTACATTTTCAGGTTTTATTTCTTTTTAAAAATATTTTAATACTATTCAACTCAGTCATTGCCATAGATGGTAGAGTTTATCATGTCTTGAGTCACTCTCTTTTTCATATTTCTTATTTTCAAATATTCCTCTTCTAACCTTAAGGGAAGATGCGTAAATCGGAGAACGCCATTTCTATATATACCTAAAGTATAATGTGTTTACATTTATAGGATTTTAAATTATATTTGTACACATATTCCTTTCCCACGGGCGCGTTGTTTACTTTTTAAAGATTATTTGGGATTGGATGTATGCCGATTCAGTTTAGCTTGTGTCAGACCACAGTTCTGTAATGCAAATCGCAAATCAGAGATGCCCGACTCAATGAAGCAATGAATATCAGCCATTGGTATTCCCGTAGTATTTCGAGCTCTCAAGTGTACTACATAAAAAGGATAATGATGAGAGAATATAGTATTATAGTTTGAAACTATTTTAATACCAAAAGAAGGATTGCAGGAAAGGGCTACTTGATTTTAACCCATATTATACCAAGCATGTATAAAATGGATCAAAATTTATAAATCTCTCAGAATTTACTTATTAAGGTGTATCAAATTTACATGGAAAAATTCATCACCGTAGCTTCTGCCTAAGTTTGATTTTTTGACGGGTCTACAATTGTAGAGATTGGGATGTTGCAGGGTCAAAACTAGTAATCTTCGTATATGTTTAACAGAAATTCAATTCAGTTCTAAGATATCCAAACAAAATGTAGTAATCTTAAAGGGCAGACATTTTGCACTTCACTTACATTTAAAAGTCAATTACTATACACAGCTCGCTTTACTAATTTCCACTTCCTAGATGTAAGTTACAATCTTCCAAGATTTTTTTGTCACTTTTGGTTAAACCGTTTTTGAGACTAAAAGGGCGAGCAAAATTGTGGATTAGCTCCTCCATTGCACGTCACTTGCTTAAAGGCAAGTGATATTATAAACATTTTCTTTGATTTCTTTTAAAAGCGTTACGCACACGACGGAGTAAATATTGTCAACTTCATATTAAGTCTGTGTACCCTTATGAAAATTTCATAATTTCGCCAAAGTGGATATAAACTAAGTGACTACAAGAATTTGCAAGTCAACTGTATGACCTAAGTACCCAAACTGTGACATGACCAAACACAGAAGTAAATGTTTGGCATGTAAAAGTTAGAGGTGGGTGAATCAAAGGTAAGAAAACTACGCGACATAGACATAAGGCATAAAAGATAAAGTGCAGAAACTAACCAATTAAGTGCAAAATAGGGACCCCATCTAGGCCAATGATAAAAGTGGGGTTCTGTTTTCATAAGAATGCGAGGTATCGTAGTGTTGAACACGGTGCAGTATTGACTCTAACAATCCCGCTGCGAGATTGGTGTCTCAACACCAGAAACATGTGCGGGAATATCGAAGAGGAGAGATTAATGATTCCAAGTATAAGTACTTATAAAGTATAAGTACTTAAAAAAGGCAAATATTACTAAAAAAAATACTAGAAAGGTGAGGTTATTTTTGCAAATGTGCTTCAATGTGCGGAATAATAGAGAGGCGGGGTTATTAGGGTAAAAACCTTATATAAACCTTTTCCCTACTATGAATCTGCTGCTGAAGAAAATTAATGAGTTGTTGTCAGGTTACTCTCGAAATATGCGCAAATAAAAATGGCGTCTCAAACCGTAGCATAACTGAAACGCTAATACTTACTGTTCTCCCTCATGGTTAAAACAGCACCTCTAACTGTTTGTGTGTATGGACCTGTCTTCTTATCAAACAAGGTGTTTTTGAATTTACTGATTTCTTTCATTGCGATCCTTCTGCAAGAACTTAATTGGGTGAATAACGGTTCCAACCAAACTTGCAGATGGTATGGTTCTCTTATAAAATGGTAATTTGTACGTGACACGTTTCTACTAGCCAGAATGACATGAAATTCATTGAACGTTCTCGATTAAAAATTTTTATGATGTCTCTATGCATTTGGCAAAGTTTGGAATTTCAAACTTTTTGTCATTTTGACCCTATTTTGGACATTTCTGCAAACACGATATTTTCTTTTTATTAGAATACCGGTTTGAGGTTTCAGCCTCTATATTTCTTAACGTTGTGATCATATTCGAAGACGAACCGACCAATGGAAATTCTACGTTAAAACTCCCTTTTAGACTGACACCTTTCTTGCTGTGTATTTAAACTTTGATTATCTGCCATGAACAATAGCAAAGAGCCTCGGTTCTCTTATGAAAGAAAAAGCACGTACTTTAAAACTCCTAGTAATACACTAAAGCATATGAGCGAAATTGCAGTTTTCGGTACCTCATTGTGGACTTTCAGATGAAGTAAGATTTTTGATCTCAGAATAAGAAATTGAATAGGATGGAACAACCCTCCTCCCCCCTCCTTGTTAAGGTTTGTCAAATAAGGGTGATGTTCTAGATTCAAGAAGCCTTGGACCTTTTAAATATATCTACACCTCATAATTTTATTTTATGTCATGTTTGACGGATATCAGTTAGCTATCTGTTGAAAAATATACAAATCAGTCACTTCCAATTTAGCAAGAGGGTACATTCTAATGTAAATTATGTCATTTTTGCAAGTGGCTTAAAGTATGCCTTAGCGGGGCTGAAAAATCTGTCTCCTGCCGTTTAAAATAAATAGATTTACTAATTATGAAAGTTTCATTCGATATTCTCGTCTGAACATTCTCAGAAAATCAGTCCTTTGAGGTTGTCTGACATAAGAGAACTGGGCCCTAAGTTCTCAGTGGCCAAGTACAATTTCGCGCCAAATTTTAACAAGTTACTCGAAGTCAGGTGGTCAGAATTTAGATTGCCTTCCTCACACCGTTCGGGGCGTCCAAGGGCGACACCCCTCAATTTGTGCTACCAGGCAGAGAAGCAAGCCATGAAGCAGGCTCAACTGCCCAGATTCAGGTTATTTTGTGCCCGCAACCCCCAAGCCCTCCCGTTTATTACATCCTTCGGCACATTGTTTATACCCTTAATATTTGCGTTCTTTCATACAGGATCTAGGTCAAAAAATCAGAAACTAAAATTGCCTAAAGATAATAAAAGAACAAAAACTTTCATAATGACATGAATAGAAGACTTCCATCAACTTATGGTAAAATTCCCATCACTACAAGCTATAGATTACTCTTCGCATGACTTCGACTTAAGCCTTTTTGTTCTTAACGTTTACCAGCAAAATGGCTTGCGTCCTTATAAGCTATGTTCTTATTAAATAAAGAATACCTAAAAGTGTTGCTGATCTGACGGAAAAATTTGCTTATTGATTAATTGATTTTTTGATTGATTGATTGGTTGGTTGGTTGTTTAATTGACTGATTGATTGATTGATTGATTGATTGATTGACTCCAAAATTTATTCTTTGTCTACTTAATAATTGTATAGCGTATTGTTATATTTTATTGATGATGGCAATCGATGATCAGATGAATTTTCCCTTGTTTGTAATCAGTCGGGGGCCAACATTGGAAACAATCAGGCCAAGTAAACTTTGGCAACCTTTATAGGTTTGAAACCACAACTTAATCGTTATAATTTTGAAACTACAAATTAATCGTTATAATTTTGAAACTACAATTTAATCGTTATAATTTTGAAACTACAACTTAATCGTCATAATTTTGAAACTACAACTTAATCGTTATGATCTTGAAACTACAAATTTTTACAGTTAATATTAAGTGTCACGGCTTTTGATACCCACACGAAATGTGTTGGGACATACAGAGCTAAAAACTGACGCAAATTTACCATGCAGCTTGCTTTGTGGGGCCAGGTCAGTGTATAATCTGTATGACTGCATTCCAAGTAAAATGTGTTGTTGACTGTTTTGCCCCAAGACTTGGGAAATTTGTTGTGTGTTTGTGTAAACAAAGCACGTCATTTATAAATTGTTTTTTCTAAACAAGTTATAGATGGCACAAAGAACCTTTCAGTAAAATAATCATGTATAGATTGATTTCAACAAAATGAACAAAGATATAAAATCATACCTAGACTAATGACTTGTACAAGATCATAATTCCACAGGTCAAGTCTAACTGCATTTGCTTTACTGCTCCCAAGTGGATGATCATGTAATACCTCTAGCAAAAGAATTATATACATATATACAGATCTTTTATGAATTAAGAATGCTAGTGTATCTAAAGGCAAGGGAGATTAAACCAGTTTATTATGGTGAGTCATTTTCAGTTTTCTGTCTCAGTTTCATGTTATTGCATTTCTCTATTTTCATCCAATCTTGTCATGTTAGATATATTTCTCTCTTTGTTTTAGAGTACTGTATCAAAGATTCCTATTCCTCTCCTGTCCCTTGATGCTACCCTTCTATACTAGTTGAAAGAGTACAAATGTAGCATAGCAAATATCCAATCCATTTCTTTGTTGGTGATGGATGGCCAGGATCAGTGACTGCTTGTCTGAAACCTGTCCAGCACACTCTTATAATGAGCAATACCCTCCATTTTCCTGTTCAAGCAATTCAAGTACAAACTATTTGAAGTATTATTGCACCTATTTGAAACCCTGTGTCACTACCATTACACTACACATATATATCTGATTATGGAAGTTAATTTAATCTCTCATCCTGGCTGCTTGGTGCTCATAAGCCTATGTTACAATAGAATTTATGTGAGAATGATAATAGTAACTTACCTCTTTCTGTAACAATTGGTCACTTTACTTAACTACTGTTCTACCTTTACTTAACATCTACTTTCATAAAATTGGCCTTTATAAGTTAATCTCACCTTTTAATGAATTCCTAGGAAGTACATTTCCCCTAAATTTTTCAATTGCAACTTATAAAAATTGAAAAAGAAAGTCTGCAGTATTCGATACCATTTGATAAATTATGTATATATATAATTCAAAATACAGAACACAAAAAATGTACTATGTTGACCTCTTCCTGTCTTAAGGGTTCAATTCCATGTTTGCAGAAATAGGCACATCTAACAAGAAAATGCAGCACCATAAAATACACCATCAGTAAATGTGCAAGGCTTTATCCTTACCTCTTGGTAATCATCGCTAACCCAAAGTGGGATTGGCGTGCCCCAGTATCGGTTTCGCGATACATTCCAATCTCTTGCATTTTCCAGCCAGTTATGAAATCTCTTCTCTCTCACAAATTCTGGGACCCTTCAACAAAAGAAAAACACCCCAATGAGAAGTAGAACAGTTCCGAAATCATAACATTAGCTAGCAAATTATCATGATTACAGCTGCGACTGAGAATAATAACACTTTGGTAGCGATTGATTCTTGTCTTGAATGGCGAAAGATTTTGTTGATGCTTGATACTTTCCCAAGCTTTCCAATGCTTTCTAGATAGGAATAAGGGCATCTTGTACAAACTATATAGTGAACCCTTTTAAATATTTCAAAGAACTGTCATAGCAAAGAATGAGTAAAATACCTTACGCTATTTTACAATGCGTTAAAGCTAACGACTACTTTTTACTCTGGACCTTTTCTTTGTTTTAAAAATACCAACTCACCAGTAGCACTTCTTGTTGTTCGCAAGTAACTGAGGTACAATAGTTTCAACGCTGATGAACCATCCAGGAACTGCCTTGTAAATCAAGGGAGTGTCGGACCTGAAACAGCATGATTAATGAAAATTCGTTAGTGCAAAGGAAACAAACAATACCTATATCTTGGTACTTTTCCGCATACATAAATGGAGACAGAAAAAACTATTTGCTATCAGGATGCAAATATTCAACCTGACAATCAATGGATAAAAATAAAAGATGAAATGCTCTTGTAAAACTGAAGATTAAAGCGGGTTGAGACATTGTACACGTCACATGCCTAAAGGTGTGGTAGTGCACTGGTCAAAGCTTCCGGCTCAAAGGTCTTTGATTCTAAGACAGACTAAACAGATGTACTGATAAACGTTAAAAGATGTAAATTCGGCTACCGCTTACAACTTCCAGTTGTCTGACCTTGCCAAAAGTACTTGACTCCTTCATGCCTCCTAGACTTTAGACGTAAACTGAGCCTCGTGCCAACATCAAGAAAGAAACAAGTATGATAATAATACAATACGGATGACTGTTCTTCTGGATTCAGTGGTGTAAGAGAGCTCGCCGAAGGCGCAGTAGAACACCAGGCGCTTGCCGGTGGCGGTGGCCAGCTCGTGGATCAGGCCGCCCGCCTCGACGTTTTCCTGTAGGTCCGGGTAGGGCGCGTGCACCGAGCCGGGTATCTCGCCATGGCGCTCCCGCTCGCTCTTGTCGCGCAGGTCGACCAGAACGATATCGTCGCCGCCCAGCACCTCCTTGGCCTGAGCGCAGACCAGCGACCAGCCGGCCCGCTCGACCGCCTCCTGGGACAGGCCGACCTTCAGGTTGGCCGGCACCGCCACGTCCATCATCTTGGGATTGGGCAGGTTGAGATTGTCCATGATCTCCACGTACTGCTCGACCGAGCTGACCTGAAGGCGCGGATTGAAGGCCTTTTCCTCGCCGATCGTGGACACCGTGTCGCCCTTGTAGTCGTGCGCCGGGTAGACCAGCGTGTCCTCCGGCAAGGTCAGCAGCTTGCCGAAGATGGAGCGGTACTGCTCAGCCGAATCGCCGTGCTGGAAATCGGTCCGGCCGGTGCCCCGGATCAGCAGGGTATCGCCGGTGAAGACCCGGTCGTCCATGAGGAAACTATAGGAATCATCGGTGTGACCGGGCGTGTGCAGCACTTCCAGGGCCAGGCCTTCGATCTCCACCCGATCGCCCTCGGCCACGCGCATGGAAACCACATCGACGGCGCTGGCCTGCCCCATGACCGTGATGCACTTGGTGCGGTCCCGCAGGGCGCCGAGCCCGGTGATGTGATCGGCATGGACATGACTGTCGAGCGCCTTGACCAGCTTCAAGTCCAGCTCGTCGATGAGCTGAAGATAGCGATCGACCCGGTCGAGCACCGGATCGAGTATCAGGGCCTCGCCGCCGCGCCGGCTGGCGAGCAGATAGGTGTAAGTCGAGGAGACCGGGTCGAAAAGCTGGCGAAAAATCATGGTCGCTCCTGGCGGTGTGGCAGCTACGTCAGCTTAGCAGATATTCCGGCAGCTTTTCAGCCAAGGTGTATCGGCCCATCCTTCACGGGCCGGAGGCGCGAGAAGCACCGGATTCCTTGCGTTGCGAGCGACGATCCATCATGTTAAGGCATTGGGGAACGAACAAAAATAATGTAAACATTTACTAAATCTCGATGAAAATGACTAGAATCATGGAAAAGACTTAGTAAAGGAAAGGGGCTCCCATTTGTGGTATTACGCGCTATCTGCCCCTTACCTGTGATCAACAAGGAGGTGTGACATGGAAGTCACCGAAATGAAGGTTTTCAGAATCCATCGTCATTTCGAACCGGGGGTGAGGCCAGTTTACATTAATTTATGTCCAAGATTGCTGGTTGAAACGATAACAGCAGCTATTCCTCTTAAAGATACCACATCAGTCACCGTGTTTACGTCGGTAGTCATCTACTCCACGACAGTTTTAAGAGCATCTTTTTCTGCATCATGCGACTTAAATAGAGAAGGACAACTGTCCAGATCAATCGGCCGATTCACAAGCCATGTTAGGCCATTCATGTTTAAGACGGATTTATCAAACAAAACCTGCAAAACATGGTAAGAGAAACGGGCGAAATGTCACAATCGGAGTATAATGATGAAAATTCATTCTTTGCAGTGTGGAACTCTTCATTTATGACAAGAGTAATTATAAAAAGACAAAAATTATCATCGAGCAGAGAGAATTTAAAATGTCATGTTTGGAAAGAACACGAGGGAAAATGAAAATATATCACTACCGGGGATCGAACCCGTGACCCACGCTTTCGCGGCTTGCGCTCTACCAACTGAGCTAAGTGACCTCCAATGTTAAGATACTCTATCTTTCTAGTCGCCACATTAAGCTCCCAATCACCCACCAGTGGACACCGACATCCAGCTCAAGGGAATTGGGGACCAGGCTTTGTGCGCCATGTGACTTGACCAAAGAAAGGCTGTCATTCGGCCTGTCATACTGTTCAAAGCCTATGGAAGTAGAAAGTTTCATCGAGATTCACGGGTTTAATCCTCGGTGGTGACATTTTTTATTTCTCTAATATTCCCTTCAAAACAGAAAAATTATCTATTCTACATCATAAATTTGATGCAACTATTACTTTTTAAATAAACCTTTCGTGCGCTATAGCGGCTTTTTAAAGTCGATCTTCGGTATTTTGTACGGCCCGCCGCCCTTTCATATGTGCTTAGCATTAGCTATTAGAACTGGGGGTCCAGGGGGTGTTCTAAGCCCCCTGTGGGGGTATGGGGTGAAGCCTCAAAATGTTTTCATGAATTTGGTCCTCAAAACACCATTTTCAGCCATTTTGAGGACGTTTGTCTTAGCTGGCACTGCACTCCGTTTGAAACAGAAAATGAGATCACACACAGATCTTTACGGGCCAAGATCAATACGATGCAGTCAAACGTGAAATCACGCTTAATCTCAACTTTCATAACTCAGGCACAATCTGTCTTCATCACATAAAGATGTAATTTGCAGCATAACATATCGCAGCATGCATTGCCACATACATACTTTTTGTGGACATAAGGACATATGGATGTAAAACAAGAGCCTGTGATGTTTTACCTTTCCAAAGATGCCATTTTTCATCAATTAAAATTGTGTGCTGAACGGTTTATTATATGGAACATGATGTTGCACGCTCGCTAATCAAGTGTTCCACGACCAAGTTATCCATTGGGATGTTATCTTGTAGGTTCAGCTAACAGTTTGTTTTTCTTCAGTCAATTTAATTGAAGTTAGAGGAGAGCTGAAAGGCTGCTACCATGGTATCTAGAGGTTATCTAGCATGTCTGCACCTTGAATTTTGTAGGAACACTTTCCTCCACTGTCCTCTATGGACTGGGTCCAGTCTTGTCAAACCCCATCTCCTCTTGCCCTCATCAATCAACTTCTATGGTTTCCCTCTTGGAGTGGTCCCAGCAACATGGACTGTTTATCACATGCATAAAGACCATGTTATGTTTGGACACAGATAAAGTGTTAATATATACAAGAATGTAGGACCAGAAGTATATATGCCTCTTGGTACATCAAAGTACAACAAAACAACTGGAATAATAGGGGGCAGTGCTTGTAACACTTGACTACTAGTTACTCCAATTTTAAAATCAAACAATAAAGAATTACTTCTTACCGTTCCAAGTAGACATTTGCTTTCACGAACAGCACCAAGGCATCCACAGAATCCAGTCAGCATCACCACTGCACCAGCTGCCATTAACAATGCTGATGGGATCTTAAAGGAATACTCTCCCATGAATGAATTATAACTTCCTGGGTCAACGCGAAGGTGCCGCCGGCGTTGGCCTCCTTGATGCCGCCGGTCAGCGGGCTCTTGCAGCCGACCGAGGTCCGGTTGGCGTTGGAGAGGTGAGTGCCCGCAAAAGGGCCGGCCGAAAAGATCAGCGGGTTTTCGGGCGACAGAGGATCGACGGTGGCGATACCCCTTTCCAGGAGCGTGCGGGCGATGAAGCCTCGGCCCGCGTCGACGACCGCGGTCCCTTGAAGCTCCTCGGTCTCGACCGCGCGTGTGGCCAGGTCGATGTGCAGATACTTACGCATATCTCGCATTCCTTAGCGATGAGGTCTCGACGAGAGAGCTCGGTTGTTGATTAAGTAAGCAACTTATTACTTAAATGGAGACTGTCAACGGATCAATCCGATCCTTGCTCTGAGCCGCCGCCGCGCAGGCCCAGAGGGGGCTCGGCGGTACCGGGCATGAAGGGGCTGGCCGGCCAGCTGGCGTCCCACTCTTCGGCGGCCAGGATGATCCTGGCCCGGCGGCTGTCTTCGACCATCTGAGCTTTCAGCTCCGCGGTCGATTCGAAACTCATTTCCGGGCGCAGGTAGTCGACGAACGCGACCCGGACATGGCGGCCGTAGATCTCCTGATCAAAGTCGAACAAATGCACTTCCAGCAAGGGGTGTGCAAGCTCGTACATCGGCCGGATCCCGAGATTGGCGACCCCGGCGTGCCACACGGTCTCGGTGCCTCGGTCGATACCCGCCCGTACCGCATAGATTCCAAAGCCGGGCGTGATGATCGGGCCGAGCGGGATGTTTGCTGTCGGAAAGCCGAACTCGCGCCCGCGCTTGTCGCCGTGCTGGACCCGACCCTCGATTTCCCAGTAACGCCCCAGCATGAGCGCCGCGCGGGTCGGTGAGCAGATCGGCGCCGAGTAGAAGCGCTCGAGGCGCACGCCTTCCTCGGCCAGGCGGTCGATCGAGGGCGTCTCGATCGGGCCGCCGTGATAGCCGACGTCCGCCCAGCCGAGGTCGTCGGCGAGCAGGATCACGACGTTGGGCTGGGCCGCGTTCGCGGGCGTCGCGAGAACAGTCGCGAAAGCCGTCGCGAGGGCGAGCGCGCAGAGCGGCGTAGTAGTAGTAGTAGTTGTTGTTGTTGTAGTCGTAGTAGTAGTAGTAGTAGTAGTAGTAGTAGTGGTAGTAGTAGTCGTAGTAGTAGAAGTAGTAGTAGAAGTAGTAGTAGTAGTAGTAGTAGTAGTAGTAGTAGTAGTAGTTGTAGTCGTAGTAGTTGTTGTAGTGGTAGTAGTACAGACATATAGACTGGTTTTGAGCACTTTTAATTAAATAATCACATTGTGTCTAAATTTTTCTTGCCATCGCTACATTTTTATGCACACCTTTTACATGTGTACAATTAAAGCAATATTGAGATAAATTTGTCACACAAAAACTAAATACTTCTTTAAAATACATTTTCGTGATGCAACAAATGAATTCTATCTTTAAGTGTCCAAATATGAAGCAATTATTGATTCCTTTCCTCTATTACGCTAATGCATAAAACAACTGATAATCACCACTCCGACTTTTTACTTTTCTTTGGAAATTCAGAAGACATAATACAACCAACATAACTCCAAACTCCACCTCAATTCCACTGAAGGCACGCTATTTACACACACCGAGTCAAAAGACAAGAAATGTCGTTAGGTGTAGCTTTCACTGAAATTCTAAAAGAAATATAATCAATATAACAATTATGATTTACATAGCAGCAATATTGTAATTTTTGTAAGGAAGGAAGTATCCTTATCTTCCGGTATGCTTTGCAATTTTTTATATTAATAGCAATGATAACGACCTTTTTAAAACGAAAATTGTAACCATTTATTAATTGTGAAAAAATCTTGTTAGTGCATAATTAACTACATATAATACTATAGTAAAAGCCAACGTCAATTTACGGAAAAATTATCTTAATTAAATTTCCTTTTAGGAAAAGAGGAATTTACGTGGCTGTCCCAAGGTTCTATATAGCGCCCGAATAAAGATAGCTTTCAAAAACTGATGCGTGGGGTCTAAAGGATATTTAGGATGGGATAGGACCACAGGGTGATCACCCTCGCATCTTCAATGTTCTTCTGTTCAGTGTTTTGCCATTTAACAACGTCAAATGTACGTTACTCGCCGTAAAACATACAGTTAAAACTGCCTTTACATGCACATTGAAAGAAGAAGAAAATTGAATAAATAAATAAGTAAGTAAATAAATAAAATAAAGATAAATAAAAGAGAAGGGGAGCAAAGAGACCCCCAAATGATAACAACATTAACAACAACAACAACATCATCAACAACAACAACATCAACAACAACAACAACATCATCAACAACAACAACAACATCATCAACAACAACAACAACAACAACATCATCATCAACAACAACAACAACAACAACAACAAAACCAATAATAATAATAATAACGATACACAGGAGTTTTCCAAATTACATTGGCTCTCGCTTCTTTTTACAATTACAATTTTATAGAAAAATGAGCATAGATTTTGCTCAAATTTAAGAATAAGCTACAAACGAAATCTGACCCACTTCCATAGTATGACGATGACAATAACGAACCCCTAATCCTCGCAGTCAAAGCATTGATGGAAAATTCTCCACGTGCCATACGTCTCCTGAAACGATGGGGCTTCAAGTTGTAAATAAAAACTAACAATTCAGTTTTACGGTGAGCATTCCTTGATGCGACTGCTACTTATCCCATGCGGTTTTTTTTAGGCCCCGCAAACATATCGATTTGTTCCCCAACAACGTCGTTTGGACGTTTTGGGGGAGGGAGGGGGTTTTCTCAAGACGTTTTCAAATTGAGATCATACATCGAAAAATTGTCTTAGAAAAATAAAAAGCTACTTAGACCATAACATAAGGATTTTTTAAATTCAACTCAACAATGATACGAAATCAACTTGCAATTAAACTTAACAGTAGTACGAGATCAACTGAATCACCATCCTGATGGCGAAGTTACGGCAGCATCGATACTTATGACTTTCACAATTATGTAAAAAGGACTTCCCGTCCATAATATGCAGGGAATATTCCTCAAATTAAGTTCTATAGGAATTGCATCTATCTATGTAAGGTCAGTTTCCCACACTAAGCACTCCAAAATCCCGGCCTACAACATGCACAAATTTTGCTTACGTCGATATTTGGATTATTGCTACCTCTCCATTTATGAGATATATTGACCGCTGTTCATATTTTCTACGTCATGATTAACAGTAACGCCCATTCACGCTAAAGTCTTTTTTTAAACTTTCAAAAACAGTCCGAGGATGTGCTCTATATCGGTGTTGATGGTGACAAATAGTGAGGATGATGATGAAGGAGACGAACCACCGTCAGGTTAGTGAAAGAGTCAATCTTTCTTAATCATAAGCATAATTTTGCCTACCTTTTAAGGGGGGTTGCGATATCTGCAAATTTCGACACCGCAATACCACCGCTTGTTCAGAATTATCAGGGGCATGCGGACAATACCTGTGAACATTTTGGTCATCCACCCTCCCTATTAAATTGTTTTTTGCCTCTCACCAGGGTCGCATTCAGGATTTTGTTCGGGGTGCGGGAATATAATATAAAAATAAAACCTTAAAACACATATTAGAAATTTTTCATATGCATCTTTGTTTTGTTTTTACGAGTCAGACAAAAATTTCGGAGAGGGAGGACGTTCAAGCCTCGTGACTCCAGATACAACCTTGTTACAGACTAATTTGGGGAAAAAACTTACAATATGATCATCTATTCCGGTTTTCCGTTTTCGTCTTGAATACTTCAAACTGTGCTCAACACCATTTCCTTTGTGACTGTTTGAATTTACCGCGACTTCTTTCACTGGGACTCCGTGACCGGTATCAGCATATAACACTATGGCCATAGCACTAAGTAGCACACTAATCACCATAGTGTGCAATCAACTAAAGGAACTACTGCTTTTATTCTAAAAAAAAAATAATAAGCACAATTAGATGAGGTCTATAGTCAATTGTAGTAGGTTTGCAATTACAGAATTCCTAAGGCAGTGGTCAGAATCCAACAAATAAAAATTTATAAATTAATTACATAATTAAACTATATAATTAATTGATAATAATTATAGAAATATAACAATTAATTATACAGTATAAAAATATAAAAAATAATTACTCAAAAAAATAAGAAAGAGACTTAAAAAATTCCTGATTTACCCGTTGGATGTTGGTCACCGAAATACCGATACATAAATATTCATACACTGTCGTAGTATAAAATGAGAAGTGGGATAAAATAATTTTATAAAGAAATAATAAAAAGAAATATAAGCGAAGTGCACAAGATTAGTAAAGTGAGATTGTTTGGTTCTTAGATTTACAGGGTTTCGTTGAAGAAGCTCACTTTGAGAAGAGGGGTGGGGGTGGGTGCTGCTGTATCAAGATATCTTGGAGGAGTCTCGCATCTGCTTCTGGCAATGGCTAGCTTTACCCATTTCAAGAACTTTGCATCCCCATTCTTTGATTATGCCGATGCTGTTTGGGGTCATAGGAATAATTGAAAGCAAATGTTTCAGCTGCAGTTTTCACAATATAGGGATGTTAAGACTAATTTTTAGATCGGCCTAAGAGTAACTCTTTTACCAACGTTCTTTGCCATATCATTATATCTCTAGCTATACCCAGGCAAGAATGCCCATTTTATCATAGGGAAAAATTTTAGTATTTATGATGACGTGACAAGAGATAGAAAAAACTTCTACATACATTGTACTTAAAATAAAATGGAATTAGCAAATATTTTATCACAACGCCTCCACCACAAGAGATACCTAACCCCTAAATGTTTCATAATCTACTTTCAAGTGCTGTATACATTGATATTTATTCTTATTGCGAGCAGACCCTTAGAAGGTTTTTAAATGTTTACATGCGACATAAGAGATTATAGCTGTTTCGTTTGCTGTTTGTTTATGTAATTTGTACGATCTACTTGCAATTTTGCTGCAAATGCCTACTAAATATAGCCTTGAGTGAGTAGCA
The DNA here is from genome assembly GCA_010016025.2 of Alatinidae sp. Z8VKAUB7J3. Classification (NCBI taxonomy): domain Eukaryota; kingdom Metazoa; phylum Cnidaria; class Cubozoa; order Carybdeida; family Alatinidae; species Alatinidae sp. Z8VKAUB7J3. The sequence goes on from JAAAKM020073195.1 coordinate 130,840,121, forward strand.
CCCCCCGCCTCCCGCTTAAGAGTTATTAAAGAAAGTATTCTTAGAGTAATGCCGATGGTCATCACCCACAAAAAAATTTTAAATTTATATTTTAGTCGTTCTTGGAATCTTTTTTTTAAAAATAAATTTTGTTTACCGTGTCTATTCTTCCTTTTCTCTTCTTCTAAAACATGATTCCACGTTGTAGCTTCATATCAGTTACGTTTTTAAAGGAGGGGAACACTTGATATTTTAAGATTTAACTAGTAGTATCAATATCTAGGAAATAATGAAAAAAAATTGGAAAGTATGTTATTTCTTAAGGTTCAAAGATTTTCGTTATCCGATAAATCTTGGCTTTGTGCTTATTATTTTATATACGAATTAGAAAATTAACATCAATTTGCTCTTTAAAAACAAATGAAAATTTCCCATGCGAGTGCACAATCTGACCTAAATGGAGATGGTGAAAGATGATGTTCTGACCATTGCGCTTCTGCAAAATACTTTTCCTATTTTGACACTATTATGAGTATAGCACGTGAAGAGATATATCATGCAATCATTTGCCCATTTTGCTACTTTTCAAGAAAAAAATTTTGTTAAGGTTACAAATATTGTCAAGAGCGAAGCGTAGGACTTCAAACCTCGTATGTGGTGTAGTTGGCTCGAGAACGAGGCCACAAAGCAAAACTGTTTCCATCTGATTAACTCAAACCAAGAGAGTTCTAAGATGCATTCGTCTTTATTATACAAAGGCACTTCAATATGATTACTCAACAGTGAGCTTTAAGTTCAAACTCTAGATGTATTACAAATTTGTTATACTTTATTCTAAACTTGACAATAGCAAGGTAAGGCTTAATACGGTGCCTCCGATAAATGTCCCTGTTATTGCTTGTTAATACTGACTGTTGATCTATGTTCTTAGCCAAAGCAACCTATCATCGCTTTCTGGATTTAACTGGATAATGGATTAATCTGGATAAAACGGAGCAACGGAGCCTGGTGCATCGTTCCTTCTGGCCTTTCTGTCGATGGACACTGAAACAAGTTACACGTGAACCTGGAGTCTGCAGGTGTTAAGTCGTCACGACACAGTGCGGCATTTTATCAAAATAACTCGTGAAAGACAATGGAATAGTACGAGATGGCCGGTAGGAGACTGCCCTACAACGCAGTCATATGTTTTCATGGTACCCGCTTCAGAAAATTGTGATTTATTTTGCACGGCAGGAGACAACACAGCGTGTTTTTTCAAACAGTAGTGAAACAATAATACCTTGTTTGTTAGTATCAGCTATTATTATAATTGACCTACTGTGTTTACAGAATATTGGAAAGATAAGCTGGTGACCAAGAGGAAAAGCAAGTCAACTTTTATTATTTAACCCTATACCGCCCATGGTAGCATATATGATACCATTGTTTGACTCGAATTTGCTGGAGGTATTCTTACAGAGGAAACGCTTGAAAGCTCTCTGGTATCAAATGTGATCCTATTGGCCTCTCATAATTATTTTGCAGATATTGTTATATAAGATTCTCTAGCAAACGTCACCTTATTGCACAACAATTTTTTTTCCGAAGTTTAACAAATTTTGTATTTCTCATTTATCATATTTGAGAATACAAAAGCGTCGGTACAAATTCAGAAATGAAAATCTAAGCTAAAAGATAAATTAATCATGTTTTTCAAAGAAAAGTAACAAAACTGTAACGTAGAAACTCCACCATAGGTAAAAAAAGCCAATATCGCAAAATTCAAAAAACTTTATTTATCATGAAAATTCCCAGTAAGAGTTACGCAAAGTCATAAAATTTCATGTCAATCCGGCCAGGCGTTAAAACGTTATGCGTTGAATTATGTTGCCGCGGGCATACTACCCATACTGACAATTAAACAACCTATAATTACATAAACAATACCTGTTCCTCC
>JAAAKM020073195.1:130842048-130878006 GCA_010016025.2 Alatinidae sp. Z8VKAUB7J3
CTTTCCACCCATCCCTCCGTCTCCTGGTTCACCAGGACATCCTTTCAAGGAAAATTGAAGTCCATTATTTGCAGTGTTTGTTAAAATGAGAAATTGTCCACCGGATCCTGAGTGACCTAAAGTCGAAAGATAATAATAGGAGCAGTAATAGAAGTAAAATCTTTAGTTTCAGTAGAGCATTACCACGTGTTTTTCGTCTTCCAAATGCCTCCTAGCCTCTCTAACGTAATCTTCCCTGTCCCAAACTACAACCGCTGACCCCTTGTCTGCCCCCTTAATATCTACACCTTTATCTAACCTGAGACTTTCTATAGCTGCTAATTCCCCTGGAGTAAGATTACTAAAATTGTGCCCTCTTGGTGAAATAGACATAATTTCCTTCTCTACCATAATCAAATAAAGTTCTAACGTAATGTTATCCTTAGGCGGTTGCCAGTCTGATTTAACATAAAATTCGTTCGGGTTGAATCGCCTTCCTAATCCGCTGTTCTCCTTAAAAAATAAACGTATGGATCGTATGGATCGGGGAACAAAGTCCGCTATTTTAGAACATTTACTTGAGAATGAACATTGTCTGTCTGAGTACAGTGATGAACAGTTTAAAGTACTGGGGAAAGCACGATCGAAGCTTCATCTGTCTGTTTTGGAGGCTGTACAGGGAATAATGGTTGAATTAAAGAGAACGAAGATGACTCACTTTTCTAAATATAACTTTGTAAGGACATAGTGGGGTATCTTGGAGTGCAGATTCGTTTCAATCACTTTGTTACTGCATACTATATCAGAAGTGGTAAAAGCGTGCTACACGTATTCAGTGGACGCAAGAATTTGGCTAAGAAAGAATATAAGAGAAGGCACAACAGTGTAGCCAAAAAAATCCATTGAAACTTTTGTAGGAGGAATGGGTTAGAGGATACAGCTAAGTGGTATGAACATAAACAAAGAGCAACAAAAAATGAAAAGGTGAAAATGTTGCAGGGCAATTATGTTCTGTGTGATAACTTAGTAGAGGAGAGAAGACCATAGACAATTGCAATTGAAAAGAAAGGGCAAAACGTGATAATCATCGATACTGCTGTATCTACCGGTGTAACAGTCAGTGAAAACAAAGGAACAAAGTAGAAAAGCACTAAGACTCGATGCTGTCAAAAAGAGGCAAAGCTCACACATTGTAAATAAAACTGAGGCTTTTGAGAGGTTTTAAAACCTTAATTTTCAAAATATTTAGGGTTTCAGATCTCCGGAAGTCAGGACTTGCTTTTCTCGTATACCTCCCTCAAATGTTTTCCACTGGCTCTAGAGGTTGACTTAGAAGAGACATTCAAAGATTGAGAAAACCCAGACTGATGGATTTCGTGCCTCTAGTAATAGTAGCATTCTGAACTGCTGGCTCGCAGCCAGGGGAGAGGGGGCAGGTTTAGTTCCCGGCAAATAGGTAAAACTTTTGCCCACGTTTGCCCCCTCAGAAAATTTCTTAGGGCATTTAAAAGGTGGATCACTTGTGTATTTCAATTCACTTATGCAATGAGATAAGAAAGACGGAAAGTCTAAGTCTCTAAATTGCAATTTTGAGTGCTCTAGGGACTGTAAAAATTAAAAATTTTCCCACCCAATAAAGCCGCGGTGGACTGGCTTGGAGGAGGGGAGGGAAGAGGTTTTGTTTTGAATTTGCCCCCCCCCCTCCATCAAAATTTGACCTGCTGCGTGGCTGCTGAACTGTTACTAAGGAATTTGATATATGGGTTAAAAATGTGCAGTATTTGGTCATTAACAGCTTCCCCTCGTTAAAGTTTTGGATCAGACTCACTCTTTTTGCATCTCAAAGTCCAACCCTATCGGTAGTAGCCGATATATTGTATATGCGTTGACCGTGTTTTTGTTCAGATGGTGAAAAAGTATGAGGATCAGTATTTATCAGAATTTATATTTGAAAGATTTTGAGAATTTAGGAACAGTTTCATGTAAATTTGCCAATCTAGACAAAAATGAACATAAATTTTTATATCAATTTGTTGGTGTATCACAAATTTCCAATTTGTCAGAATAAGTATATTCAGATCAAGATTTAGAAACCTCTTTTAGACGTCTCTTCAATCAATCCTATATCGTCCTGTACATATCAATTGAGATGCTATATTGCAAAATAACTTCAATCGTATATCAAAACTTTTTCCCCGTCGCCTCAACAGTCAAAGCAATGATCCTGTACATCCGACAAGAAAAATGTATCATAATGGCCATGCTCGAGTTTTCCTGAGTGTCTGAGATCCTCCAGGCTGGGCCAGGCTAGGTCAGGTTTAAGTAGAGATCATTCTGCCGAGTAAACATTTCGACTATCTGACTTGCAGGTGAATGGCAGATGTTTGTATGTGTAACTCAAACATTTAGTGGCTGTATCACATATGCTATACCTCAATGGAAAAACAGAAGAATAGAAAGTTTGATGAGTCTCTAATAAATCATGCGCCATTAAAATGCCCTTTGGTACCTGAATAGATAATACTCTACTCTCCAAGGGATCTATGTATCCAGTGCCGTAGCCAGACTATCTCTGTAGAGCATGCTTATTACCTATGAGCATATTTTAGGGCCTGCTTAATCCATAAACGTAGGACATGCTTCACCAATAAACGTAATTTTTGTGTAAGCCCTTCTGGAAATTGGTGAACCCTTTTACGTTTGGTGTGACATTTTTCGATATATTTCTGCATTTTAGAATCATTTTAGAATCATTTGAGGTCCCTAACATAAAGGGACAAGACATAACAGATCTAGGTGTGCAGATTTGATATCTTGGAACAGATATATGGAGCAGGGTATTCAACAAGTCTGAGAAATGCTCCTTGTTGACAGTTTTGAACATTAGCACGTTCATTGTAACCAATCAACAGTATTAACGTTATTATTGTATTTGTAAAGTACCACAGCAAATTTAAACAAAATGAACGATAGAATCAGATTGCTCGTTAATCAGCTTCGTCTCTTTTTGCAGTTATTGATCCCATTTTATCTTGGAATATCTCTTGACACCGTCATTATTCAATAACCGTAACATTCGCTCTTTTTCAGATAGAGCGAGTTGTCAGAGCGTCAATGTTGCAACAGATCTGTAGAGGGTGTTAATAACAAAAAACTAGAAAACGTTACCTGACATTCCAAGGCCAAGGCATGTTTGGTTCACAGTAGGGCCCTTCGTAAATCCCTCTGTTAGGCCTACCACGGAAATCTAGACCACATCCACAGAAGGCAAGTCGATGACATTTTGGAGCTGAAATAATCAAACAGTTTTACTTAAACATACAAGAAAGTACGTATTTAAGGTCAACAAAAAGCCAATATACCTAAACACAATAAAAACGTCAAGAATTGTTTTACTATAAAACAGATTTAAACAAACGTTTTGCACAGCTATCCTGAAACCTCTAACGAAATGTTTCAACATGTTTCGTTAGTCCCAATGTTTCAATCATGTTTCCAGACGATTAGGAAAGTTAATTTCCGTTTCCTTTAATAACCTTACAAAACCACCCAATTCTACCATTATCAAGTAGTTTGAAACAAGAAATCGTCCTAACTTTCCTTTAATAAAATTTGAATTTAAAATTAGAATGGATGGTTAAGTGAGGATGACTCCCCTCTAAGAATGTAAGGGGGTGCCTTTGTAATCGCCTGTCTCTGCTGTCATAAATCTCGCAAAATGAAGAAATAGTTTAAACATCAAATATAGCAATCTCGCAAGGTAATACAACAAATATTTGGAGCAACCTTCAGAATGACCTTTTAGATCTATCAAACATTCAATCGCGATTAATACCCTTTTCCCAATAGCAGACCAAATAATATTTTCTTGACAGATGTATTTTGATGATAAAATTGTTCTTAGCTGTCTTTATGTATTGCGAGATACATAAAATAAAAAAGCTGAATGGCTTTCAGCACCTTTATTAGTAACTGTTGCTTAGTCATATAAATGAGCATGGTCAGAGGTAAAGTTATTAACCATGACATATGACATATATACTGAGTTGTTTTAATAAGTAATGAACATTATATACACTGGATACATAATAATGTTCACTAAAGTAGTCATCCATATATTCCCTAACATCAGATACTTTAACTACAAGTTTTTCCAGTGTCATTAAAGAGAGTGTTTGTACTTCTGAAAGGCTGTACTTAAGATGATAAAATATGGTCCAGAGTGTTTTGAGGCACTTCTACCCCACCCTTATGTCACTGATAATGATCATGATGATGATGATGTTGATGCTGATACAGATGGTGGCAATGATAATAGTGATGACAATGTTGGTGATACTGATGGCTATAATGATGAAGGCAAAAATAAAGATCATGATCATGATGATCATGATGGTTGTTATGCTGATAATATCATCACAAAAGATTATCTGATTACAATTAGTTTCTCTTACAAAAACTTGGCAAATATAGTAACATTAATTTACCTCTATTGCAACATCCTTGTCCACACCTCTATTAGCAAAGAAATCAGTGAATTGGCCAATTGTTACTGTCTCCTAAAAATCAAGTTTGGAAAGGTTTTTTGATCTTCATATGATTGCAATGGAAAACTAAAATTTTTATATATATAGTTTACGAGGGAATATACCTAGCAAGGTGCTTCAAATATATCTTTTACAGCTATATCTTTTTGGCCAAAACCCTTTTCTTGGGAACAGATGGTGTTTAAACAGATAACAAAATATAATTACATTCCCAAACTTTCCAGACCTTTTTAAATGGTAATCATTATTGGCTCAGACTCTAGAAATCTAGACAAAATGAACAAGGTAAAGCCTTAAGGAGATACGGTGAACAACCATTTCAAATAAACTGAAAATTCACTAGGCAAACATTGTGTAAAATTGAAAGACTTTTCAGGATGCTACAAATTATGAAATGACACAGGGCACTTTTCAAATCTGACGGTTTTTCAGGACCTGTGGAGACCCCACTAACATACAACAACATACTCTAAAACATAAGATCTTAAAGACAAAAGGTACAAATGTGAAAACTGACCAAATTGTTAGCTTTATCAAGCAAATCTGGCAAAATACAAGGTACCGATTATTGGCTAAATCGGAAAACTGTTGCACTGTTAATAAAACAATTACAAATGGAATTGCAGCCGGGATATGACAAGGGGAGGTGCTTTCAAATCCCGTATCTCAACCATTTTCCCCTCCAGATCGGCCTCACGAACCATGAAAATTGTTGCTCTACATGGTGAAACATTTAGGAATGAATAAATGGACTCATGGCCAAAATTATGGTCTGAGAAGATATTTTGAAGCTCCTCCCTTTAACTTTTTGCTACTTGAAAGGTAGGAAAGATTTTATGTAAATAGATCAATGACAGCCCTAAATCGAAAAAAAGAGAAGTCTAGCTGAGAATCCAGCTTAAATTCTCAAAGCTGACCTTTTACATACAGACAGGGAGGAACAAACTCTAAGCCAAGTTTACTTTTGTTATTATAATATTTTGTTGAATAGTTTGAAACTATTTTCACAAAATGTTTGAAGCCCTAAAAGTTGTGAAGTGGCAAACATAAGCCCCATGAAAACAAACTGTTGAGCTTTAGCTTGGGTCTTGGATCATTTCCTGAAAGTTCATTTGCATAGTATCACATTTCCTAAGCCATTTGCTCTGAACATTTTCGAAATTTGGCTCTTCTACTATTACTCTTTGCATTTCTGCTTCTTACATTCCTAAGTATTTTTCAAAAGAGGTTCTAGCTTGTGCACTTAAAAAATATACTACAAGCATTAAAAAAAAACAACAAAAAAACCTGCTGTATGATGGTGGGATGTTGAAGTACTTGCTGGAACGGTGGTTGGTATGTTTGCTGAATAAGTGGAAAAGAACGATTCGCGTACCGATTGGCCATAAAATCGTCGTTTCGTTTTTTCCTCTGATTTGATCTAGAAGCAGCCTTTTTGGATGGCCTAAAAAATTAAGTTTTCATTAGACAAGTTAATTTCGGTTCCAATTAAACTATGTAAAGCTGATGGGCTGCAACAGAAAATATTTCTACTGGGAGCGGACTGGGAGCGGACTAATTTTTCCAGGGGTAAGGGGACGAAGAATGCAGCTACCTTACAGGATGAAGAGGATAGTGACGACCATCTCCAAACCGTAGCCTTCTTTCGCTAGTAGCCAATGGGCGTGAAAGACTACTCATATTTGCATGTATGCCCTGCAAAGTTTGAGTCGGCTTGCAAGGCTCGCTTGGGCCATTCTCATCTTCCCAAATCCAGTCCTTACACGTAATGGCTGATTTCTGGTTCTCCCTCTTCATGATGCTGCTGTTTTCTCGTATTTTGTATTCTGCAATTTGACATACAACAGGCTCTGATCCGCAGTAGATATTGTTTGTTTTTGATGTTTCTGAGAGATTCTCTACCTGAAATTCCGTTTTGGTCTTTGCTGTGTTTATGCCACACATTCGGATGTATTTTTGCTTCAAAACATCAGGCAGCAAACTTGCAATGTCTTTTCGATGCTCTAGACGTCTCTCAATCTTGATCATCATTGCTGCTGCATCATAGACATTGTGCACGTTTTCAACCTTATTGGAAAAAGAAACAAATTTTTAAATAACGCTTTTAAAAAAGCAATATAAAGGTATCAAATCTAAACTTGTTCAAACGATTTTTAATCAAGATATCCTTAAACAGTTTACACAACAGTGGTGTTTTGTGACCCAAAATGTATTTATTTTTTATTTGTGTTGTCCAAAAAATAGTTTTAAGGATATTTTTTATAAGAAACTACCTCAGTGTCGAGCCCTCGAAATTTCTTACAATATTGACCCTTTTAGGCTCTCAGACTTTCTTATTCTCTGGCACCAAATAGAAGGGGGTGGAATACGGGGAGGGGGCTAGAAAACAGCGGGGGATCATTGCATATTATAAAGGATGAAGTAGATAATCAGTCACACTGCTGTTAGTAAATTTACACTTCATTTAGGGTACCCTCTGTTCCAGGTTAGCCTATTCATCATAAACCCGTTATCAAACTGTCTAAACCGCTTTCAGAGATTTTTAGGTTTCTTAGAGCAGCCCTATCCAGCCCTCGAGTTTCTTAAATTTTAGGGAGATTGAGCCCTGGTTTCTTATAACCTGGTTTCTTATAAAAAATAAGTGTATTGTATTGTGTTTCAACCACTTGACGTATACTAACAGCGGGACGTCGGAGGCGGAACCTAGGATCGGGCGTCTTCGACGGGAGGGACGTCATGGTTCGACCGACGCCGGGCACCGAGACCAGCACCTCGAGGGACGGTGCCATCGAGCAGGCCGCCGCCCTCGAGACGAAGCGCGCCCAGGCCCTGGTGGGCGACGAGCGCGAGCGCGCCGCGGAGTTCCTCGAGATGCTCGGCAAGAGCGACCACCCGGATGCCGAGCGCGATCCGGTCTACGCGCTCTATCAGGTCGCCGTCGACTTCCAGTGCAGCGCGCACGGCTACCGCGAGCTGTACCTGCGCAAGCGGCCCGGCACGTCGCTCGACGACACGCTCGGCAGCGACGCCTAGGCCCCGGACCGCTCGCGCGCCCGGCCTGCGCGTACCCTGACGCCATGCCCGGGTTCTTCTTCCTTCTCGTCATCGGCTTCATCATCATCGCGATCTTCGCGGTGATCTTCGGCCACCTCGGCGCCAAGAAGCGCCGCGAGCAGCTTGCGGCCTGGGCACGGGCACGCGGCTGGCACTACGCCGAGGGCGAGGTCTCGTCCCTCGAGGACCGCTGGCCCCAGTTCGACCAGCTGCAGATGGGCGACAACCGCTACGGCTTCAACGTGATGCGGGGTCGCGAGGACCATCGCGACGCCTTCGCGTTCGACTACCACTACCAGACGTACTCGACCGACTCGAAGGGCCGCCGCCAGACGCATCACCACGAGTTCTCGGCGGTCGTCGTGGACAGCGGCTTCGACCTGACGAAGCTCACGATCCGCCCCGAGGGCATCTTCGACAAGATGAAGGGCTTCTTCGGCTACGACGACATCGACTTCGAGTCGGCGGAGTTCAGCCGCGCGTTCTGGGTGACGTCGCCCGTCAAGCGCTGGGCGTACGACGTGCTGCACCAGGGGACGATGGAGTACCTGCTGCACCCCTCGCGCTTGCCCGTCGAGTTCGAGGATGGTCCGTACGTGATCGCGTGGAGCGCGCACAAGATGCGGCCCGAGCAGTTCGACGACGCGCTTCGCTACGTGGACGGCATCCTCGATCGCATTCCCAAGGACATCCGCAACCACCCGCGCAACCCCGCGGCCTGCATTAAAAACGTGTTTTTAAATCATTCTCTTTCATTTCAATGAATTGCCTTTTTTCATTACAATTTATTTATCAGTTTAGTTATTTATAATTTATTCAATGACGGTAAATACCCAAAGCTTACTCATAATGTAAACAGAAAAAAAGAAATGAGTAAATGTTCTTCTTTATATTAAAAACATAAAGTCAAGGATTTGTTTTCAACTAGGCCCAAACAATGGTAAAATAGAATATAAATATTTAATGGAAAATTCTAAATGATACTGAATTCCATCTCCAAGAACAGCCATTAAATAGAGCCCATGATCTGAGCAAATTCCTTTCCTCCGTAGTACCAAACCCTCTCCACTTTCTTTAGGTACTTCTTATAGCCTGGCATCGCTCACACCCATTATTCCAGCCTTAGAAGTGGAAAATAAAATTAGGAACATTAAATGAATAAATTTGTTGGCACTTAATGCCCATAAGTCATGCCAAAATATATATAAAAGAACAACAATTACACAGAAATTACAAATATCCTAACAAGATCCTACCAAAACTTGCGATGATCATCGGCAAGACGGATGAACCGTTCCAAATTTCTCACACTCATAAAACAACCATCCGCATACAATCCCACTAAACACCCAATATCCAATCCCCCCTACCAAACACGTAATTATTCAATCATTCATGTCTTCACATTCCCAAATCCGGTGATGTACACTTTCATTCAAACCTCCACACTAAGGACAAAAAATAAGGACGAGGCTTTGACCTGCCTTTTCAATAAACGTTTTTCCTTGACCAAATGGCAAACTATTTGCCCTTATTTCAGTTGATAACTTATCTTCCTTTTTATTTAAACGGCTTAAAAAATATAGAATCACCCCAAATCATCGACCGACAATAAAGACCCAGAGAACATTTGTCCTCTGGATCTTTACTGTACTGACAGACAATGTGCTTCACTTGTAAGCTAGATATTCAGATGAAAACCATTGATCTTTCAAAACCATTGGTCTTACTTTTTAATAAAATCAACTCTATAGATAAGTTTCCCAAATTGTTGGATATTAGGTTTTATTACTCCCGTGAAAAAGAAAGATACGAAAGAATGCTGCAAGTTAATCTGGATGAAAGACAATGATTTATTCACATCATTTACACTGCCTGATTGGAACATTATTGACCGTCGTCATACAGAATTTTATCTTTCAGTTCTCGTATGACGCATGCGGGCTTCCAATGGTCTTACTATGGTGTTAGGAACATGATGGGCGATCAGAAAACGATTTTGGGAAATCATCAAATGAATGGTTACCCAGACGAAAAGAGCAGCAATGCATACCTCTGCACTCAGTTGCTATTTGGCCATAATGGCAGAATTTTGAACACTTTATGAGGAACAAATAGTCTTCACAGTGCTTCATCAAAAAGTCAAGTTTCACATGACTGTTTAACAGGATGAACTGGTGGAGTTGTGGGCTAACTTCAAGTACGACGTTAGCAAAGTTTCTATCTTTCCTCAATACTGTGACAGCTTTCAGTAGCTCAAAATAATCAACCATATCTTTAACATTATCGTTGCTTCGTAAGAATTCTGTGCGGAATGAATCGGGATCTTCACACTCCGTGACTTCATATACGATTATTCTCGGCATCTTTTTCTTCACTTGGTCAGCTTTATACTTTGTCACCTCTGCTTCCTTGCTAAATGCTTAAATTGCGTCTTCTGTATCGCACTCTGAACTCAGTTCAAGTAGAATTTCGCCATTCTTATCTGGTACTGTAATTTTCACCGCCAAATTTTTGCTGTCTTCGTCAATAGTCCGGTAAAAACTTTTGGTAAGCTTTTCTAAATCATTTCATCCTAGACATGTATCACTACTTTGTCATATTTCATTGGTTCTAGAATGACCGAATAAACGCTTGGGCCACGTACCGCTAATGCAAACGAACAGAGCGAGGTTGCAGTTGACTGTGCAACCCCAAACACAGATATCCGTGTTTTATTCAGGTCACCAATACAATCTTGCAGTTTCACCATTGTTTGCAGTTGGGGATTCTCGTTACAAAGTAGTTCTGAGTTCTCTTCCATAACATTCTGATGTAGAATGAGGATCTGGTTGCATATTTCTTTGACATTCTCCCTCCCGCCGGGGACTATTTACATTTCCAAAAACTTCCTTCAGCAGGCCTATATATCATGTGTTGACCAAAGACCTTGAATTACTCACATTGTCATTGCCTAACCCAATAGGGTTCATCACCAGCTCCCATCCTCCTCATGAACCCAAACTATATTTCACTGATGTTAAATTTGCAGTTTAATAAAGTTTTCAAACATGTAGGGAAGTGATTTTTAACAGGGGTCCAAGGACCCGTCTAGGGTGTATCTATATAACTTTTTAAGTGGTATGAAGTTGAGACAGTGGGTACTAGGTGGGTCTAAGATATCCCAAGAGGGTAGTTGAGATTTTCAAAGTAATTTTGATGCTGTTGTAAGCAGTGATGTATGGTATAATGTGGTCTTGTACAGCAATCATTGATGCAGCTGTTATGCTATATGGTTCTCCTACCTGCCCTTTTTAATTCTATTTACAAGTGCTAAATACAAAAGTGCAAGAAGGTTGACAAACCTAAATCTATATACAGGATTTCTCATCCCATGGTGTTGTTCTTTGTTCCTCTGTCTCTCTTTGAACAAGGTCAAATGTTGAACAAGGCCAACTGCTCCTCTTTGCCATGTGGTCCCTTGCATGCAAAATATGTCAATTTTCCTCTGATCCTGTATTTCAATAACTTCCTAAATTCCTCCTTTTTTTTCCCCTACATCTAATGATGCAAGACATAGATAGTGTTTTTTTCTTTGATTTTCTTGTGGTTGATGGTTGTGTATTGATCACGTCAAACATGCACCAAACTGGTAACAAGTGTTTCAATTAAACTGATCTAATCCCTTTATGCTGATTTACATGGAGTTTTGTGTTCATAATATCAAAGACTGTGAAATATTTTTATGCCTGCTTGTCATTCCTAGCATGGACATGTGCTATCAATGGATTTCACAAGGCAATCTACTGTGTATTATGAAGCCCTCCTGGCCCATGTGTGTTGGGAGCTAGTTGATAAAATGTTTTAGGCCTTATTCAACTCTACAATCATTAACCAGGAACTAAAAGGTGCCTAGTTAAACTTATATTCCATGATGATTATTATGTACCATCAGATACCACCAAGTCCTGAAACAACAGATTCAACACCATTTGAACAATGAGCATCAAAGGAAGAACCAGAATGGCCAAATAAAATGTATACTTACCGTTGCCGATGATGCCGAAGCACATCACGTCCATCTAAATTTTGACAGAGCCTTGAGTTTCAAGCAAGTGCTACCTTATCGCAGAATCGCATTGTGTAATGTCGTTGTGGAGTTTTCAAACCCGAAGTCGCTGTTTCCTTTTAGAAGCTGATGTTTGGCGAATAAAAGGTGCGACGCACTGTTTAATTCTGTCAGCTAACCTTAAAGTTTTGCGGGCAGCCTCAAACTGGCACGAAAGTTGGTATACAAAAAAACATTCAGGCAGCCCAAGTAACTCTTTCTTGTACCGTTTTTTTTACAGGAAATTTTCACCAAGATGTGCAGCATGCAACAAGTTGATTCTACCACAGAATGTAAGTAACTACGATTTTGGACAACTTCGGAATTACGTTTTGTTTTTGAAAGTAAGATGTTTTAGCTTATTATGATATTACTGTAAGTCCCAGTTTTTCGTATAACAGCAGAAACCTATCCCGGTTAGCCATATAAAGATAGAGTAGGGAGGGAGGGTGTGGTCTTTTTGCTCGCGACAATTCTTTTTACTTATAACTTCTCCGAATTTTTGACTTTATACCTAACTGTTTTTCGGTTTAAATTGCGAAAACACTAGAACTTAAGTAATGACAGACTTTTTTATTATTTCTGACGCTTTTTATTTTGGTTTGTTGAAAAATGGTTTTCGAAGCCCATTATTACATTCGTTTCCCTGTTAGCAGTTTGGCTCTCTGATTGCCATGTTTCCTATGATTTATTTCTAACTAAAATCATTTATATCTGTACATTTTTGAATATTTAGAAAGAATATCATAATAGATTGATCTACTTAGCAGACTATATTTGGGTTGAAGTCGTCGGAATGCATTTTATATAATATTTTGTTGTTAATGTAATGTCGTAAGGAGTAGTCGGTATTAATCCACGTAATTGTGATTTCTTGCTTTGACAGGAAAAGGGCGAAGTTGTACATATCGTGTCAATGCAGAAGAACTTCCACGTCGAATGTTACAAATGCGAGGTCAGTGCATTTACCCATTCTTACTTTTCTTGTTCTATTCAAGCGTTGTCAAGACCAGGGTTGCCACCACGGTCAGTCCCTAAAGTCCTTCAATTGCCCAAATTTGCGCGCTGTACAGCAATTGTCGATGCTATAGTCAAAAATTGACTGTTGAAGTGCTAAAATAACACTTTTCTGCTATTAGCAGCCCTGAGCAAATGCTACAATAATAAAATAGTGCTAAAACAGCACTTTCGTGCTACAGGTGGTAATCTTTCTCAAGGCTGGTTGATTTGAACGCGTTGATTACGACCTGGCCTACCTTTGGTATTCTATGGATATCGTATTGTTATTCTTAAATATTGAATCACCGTGAAGGGTTTGGCCAAATTCATAAGCTGGTATATTTTGCTAATAGAAACAATTCTTTCCCTTTGAGATTCTTCTTTCGCTTGTAAAATCGCCTCATTCCTTTTACGTTATTCCTCATTTCCATTTTCTACCATAATTCATGACAAAAAAGAAAGAACAAGAAAAAAAACGAAGAGGATTTCAGCGAGTGAAAAAAGGAAAGATAAATATGCAGATATTTTGACTGAGACTTTTCTCAACTGTCATCAATACAAGAAAAGCAAATAAAGAGAAAAAAGTATACAAATAAAAGCCTAAGGACAAAATAAACATCTGAAAACAAACATCAAATTAAAAGTTTGCTTGGTTTTATTTTTTGTTTTTTTGCTTTTCACAACTTTTTTTCATTTTGTTTTGCACATTCAGTAAGTAGAAATTATTCAACTTATAACTATTAACCAAATTCTGATAACGCATGATAAATTCCATAATTCTAAGGCTAATAAGCCAGAAAAAAGATTTAGTGAGATACATCTGCTACGTTAAGCACATCAGAATAGCTACAGACTCAATTATGTTATGGTTTAAAGCAAAAAGGTCATACCGGTCCAATTCTACCAGCCTCTTTAAGAGGAACTCCTCCAGAAGAACAACCGGCGGCTACATTGCCGTCGGTGTCCACAGCTACAGCTCCAACAGTATCGGTAACTTCAGGATCGTCTTCGTCAGACTCATCAAGTCTCGAAATTTTTGAAGGTACTTCATCATCTTCAAGGGTATCAAGCTTCTTTTTGTAACGAAAATACTGCCATCCATATAACGACCCAAAAAGACGTGATTTAAAAAATAAGAATTTAATGCCCAATTTTCAAGGTTCTCGACATAAATTTTTTCCATTAGCCTGGATAAAGGTGCCCCCATGGGTAACCCATTTTTTTGCTGATAAAAATAATCACGAAATTGAAATCGCGAAACTTATTACAAATTTTAACCAGAGTTATTAAAACTTCACAATTAATTCCTGTCGCTGAGACCTCGATTAAGAGGTAATTTTTTTCTATTTTGTTTTTTAATAATTCCTAAGAAATAGTCAAATCTATATTTGTATACATAGAAACAATGTCAAAACTACTAGCTATTTTGTTTTCTCAAATACTTGTGTTACTAAGTTTTTAACTAAATCTGCCAAATTACGAATATAGGAATTTTGGGAATACAATAAAGGTTTAAAAGCTGTGCAAAGTCAATTCCCAATATTGGCACCGGGGCTTTAGTACAACTACGATAGGTCTTAAAAGAATACCTTGTTTCTGTGTTTTTGAAACAGTAGAGTTTGGGACAGAAACTACCACGAGGGAATTTATTGTATAATTGTGGGGTGTTTTTACCATTTTGTTTAAGCTGCTTTAATTCATTTATAATAATATTAACAAACTGATCAGTAGGATCATGAGTTATTGTTTTATATGTAAATGTGTCATTTAAATGCGAAAGAATTTTGTTGTCATAGTCTGTCATATTCATGACAACGAATGAATTGCTTTTTTCTGCTTTAGTTATTATAATAGAAGGGTCTTTGGGGAAATTAGATAGTATTTTTATGTCGTGCAAATTTTTCGGTGTGGAAGTGGTAGAAAGCTTAACCTTTTTTGGCTGTTATAAAGGGCATTTATAGGACCAGATCTAACTTCATCAGGGTTTGAAAGAGATGGATAGTGTTTATGCAAAGCGGACTCTAGAGAGAAAACTATATCTGCCACAGGAACCTGTTTCGGTAGAAAAGAGAATTTAGGACCTTTTTCCAGTGTTTCGATTTCCTGGGGCTCCAATGTTTTAGAAGAGAGGTTAACAATAGCAGGTCCAGGAGTGAATCTTGGAGAATAAATACGGTTTCTCATCGATGTAATTTTTATTAATTACTAGAGTTTAATTTTAGTGTTTTTGGAGTATTTGCTTTTGTAATTTGGGTGCCATTTTAAATAGCAGTATTGATCTGAATTTTACAAAAATATTTTTTTTTGAAAAGTATAACTGCTAATAAGCTATTGCTTTACAAGTCATATTTAATTGCGCTGAACTTACCTCGAGAAAATTATGTTTCAGGCATACGACCTCAAAATATTACTTATAAGCCAAATAGATATAAATATAACATATTTGAAACCTCTATAGATACAAAAAAGTACTAAGAGGAGTATAGAGCAAGACAAAGTGAAAAACAAGAAAGAGAGATACATAATAGAAAGGCGAGAAAGAAACTCAAAGAATTCCTCCCAATAACTCCAACAATATATCTTATGGAAACCCTTCCCAGTTTCCGCACGAAAATAATCATCATTTTGAACAACCTAACATCGGATTAACTAATATTACATTACAAAAAAAAAAAACAAAATACAATTAAACGTGAGTTGTTTATTCAATATACATTTACCGATATTTTATCCTTATAATTTTTAATTTATTAAGTTAACAAAGTAAAAACATTTAAAATGTATTCCGTTTTCGTTTTTTAGTAAAGTGCAAATTATCTCATTGTTTAGAGAAGTAATGGAGGTTTCCAGCCCTATTCATGTTCATTTTTGCCGGTTTTGAGGTTGATTCGGCTATTTAATTTCTGTTAATTCTGGGTTTCATTTATTTATTCATGGCAATTTGTAGCAGTTTTACGCTTGGAAAAATTTTGAATTTATTTTTTGGCTTAAGGGATCTCTTTACTTTTCTTTGAAAACATTGTTTTTTGAAAAAAGGTTTAAAATTAATTTCTGTTCCATTTTAATAGCATTGTCTTTTTTTTGGAAAGATAAATATTTTATATCTTTGTTTTTTTTCTATAAGAACTCATAGTTTGCCTTGCTGTTTGTGTGTTGGAGAATCTATTTCAACTATTTTTAATCCTGACAAAGATAGTATTGTGTCATCTAATTTTATGTCTCCTCAAGTTGACCTGAAAAACAAAGCTTAATACCATTCCCAAAAAATTCTATCTATGCTTATTCATTATATGTTTCTTGTCCACAGTACATATACTCCAAAGACCAACTGCAAACATTTTCAGAAGAGGTAATGATCCAACTGCTTATCAACCCATTTTGTTGTAAGCATGAAGTAATTTTAGTAGAAAAGTAAAAATCCTGTAATTTTTAAAATTATTTACATAGCCTACTTTTTTCAATTGTATATTTTAAAGAACCTGGTTCTTGCTATGCTTATCCCAAAATTTCATTATATTAAGTAGTTTATTTAGTTGCATAGTAGAAGCATTTGATCAAAGTTTTACCAGTGCTGCTTACAGATCTGCTTAATGCACCAAATGTCCCAGCTATCTTATAGGTGTCCCTTTAGTGTCCTTTTTTTCTTTAGTACAAAGTATATTTCTAGTGTATTTACTTGTAAGGCATTGCCAGCTAGACGTGTACCAGGTGATTGTCTGCTATCATTAAAGAGCAGACTTAAGTTGTACTGACAGTTATTGTCATAATAAGGAAGTAGGAATTAACTGACTTTTCAGGTAGAATATTGTATCCTTTGTGGGAAGATCAATTTCATAACAAGCAAGTTAAAGTAAAGTTAGTATATAAGATTGTAAAGATTGATATTAGTGCGTTCACACATCATGAGGTAGCCTTTTTAAGTTTGCAATAGGGACTAAAGGTCATCTTTTGGTTAGTTATCAGATGTTTATATGCTGTATTGACATTGACATCATCACATTTATCTTTCAATGCTACAAATGCATCTGAACCAAATTTTGACATTTATTTGTTTTCCAGTTGCTCAATCAAGGAGTTCAAAGGTTTCTTATTGTTGGGTACACAGAGTTGAACTTTATAAATGTGGTAAAATTGCAGTCTAGAGCAATTTTGCTATTATTTTGGAACATGCAAACACACTGTCTTGCACTCTTAATATGTCAGTACATTTTTCATTGTTTAAGTTGCTACAATATACATGTTAAGTTATTAGGAATAGTATGAAGCTGTTTTTCCTGCATCATTCCAGCATCCTGTTTTACTGACAGAAGCACCATTAAATCCAAGAAGAAATAGAGAAAAAGCAGCAGAGGTATTTGAACTTTTCTTTTGCCGGGCGCAGCGAGGTTCCGAAGCTGATCGAGGGCTGGCTCGATGCGCTCGACGCCACCGGCCGCTGGGCGCTCTTGAAGCTGATCACCGGGGGGCTGCGCGTCGGCGTCTCGGCGCGTCTAGCCAAGACCGCCCTGGCGCTCTTCTCCGAAAACCGGGGCGGCGACATCGAGGTCTCGGCCATCGAAGAGATCTGGCACGGCCTGACCCCGCCCTACGCGCCGCTCTTCGCCTGGCTGGAGGGCCGCGGGCCCCAGCCCGAGGTCGATCCCCTGTCGGTTTTCCGGCCGCTCATGCTGGCCCAGCCTCTGGAGGACTCGGAGCTGGAGCGCCTCGAGGCCGCCGATCACAGGGCGGAGTGGAAATGGGACGGCATCCGGGTCCAGCTGATCGCCGGTACGGCGCGGCCCCGGCTCTTCTCGCGCAGCGGCGAGGACATCGCCGGCGCCTTTCCCGACATCGTTGCCGCGGCACAGGTCGGATCTGAGGGCGCGGCCGTGCTGGACGGCGAGCTGCTGGTGCTGCGCGACGGCGCGGTCGCGCCCTTCAACGACCTGCAGCAGCGCCTCAACCGCAAGACCGTGTCCCCGAAGCAACTGGCCGGCTTCCCCGCCCACATCCGGCTTTACGACATGCTGTTCGAGGCCGGCGAAGACCTGCGCGGCCTCACCTTCGACGAGCGCCGGTCCCGCCTGGAGGCCTGGCACGAGCGCTTGCGCCCCGACCGCATGGACCTCTCGCCGCTGATCCCCTTCGAGACCTGGGCCGAGCTCCGGGAGCTGCGCGCCGGCGCCCGCGACCAAGGCATCGAGGGCCTGATGCTGAAGCGCGGCGAGAGCCTCTACCAGGCCGGCCGGCCCAAGGGCCCCTGGTTCAAGTGGAAGCGCGACGCCCTGACGCTGGACTGTGTCCTGATGTACGCCCAGCGCGGCCACGGCAAGCGCTCCTCCTTCTATTCCGACTACACTTTCGGGGCCTGGCGCGAGGCGCCCGAGGGTGGCGGGCCGGAGCTGGTCCCCGTGGGCAAGGCCTACTTCGGCTTCACCGACGAGGAGCTCAAGCGGCTCGACAAGTGGGTGCGCGACAACACCCAATACAAAAAATTTGCAAATTTTGTATTATGGGGTATTCTGGAACGCAAATAATAAATACTAATTAATCATAATTGACCATAATTGTATTCTGGAACTACGCTAGAGCTTGAACTAGACATAGCTGTGGCTTTAAAAGGGCAGCAAATATTTGTAGGACTAATTTGTAATAAAACCTTTACAAAATCAAATAAGTAAGTAATGCTAAGTGCAGTATAGATCAAAATGTGAATGCTAAGTCAAATAAGTACTTGATAATAACTCATTAGAAATCATGAACATGGAAAACTTTTTACCAGAACCTCCCTGAAATAAATGCCTGGTGGACAAAAGAAGAATAAATTATCAGAATATGTGCAGTTGCCTGGTCAATTCCAACGGTAATGGACGGTAACGGTAAAAGTGTAAAACGGTAACGGTAACGGTAAAACGGTAACGGTAAAAGTGTGAAAGGACAGCTCAGTATCTGTTTTCCTTCAAAATCAAGTAAGTATGTATTGCATATTCGGTATGCGCTACCTAAAAGCAGTTAAAAGTGACCATTCTTAAATGCAAAAGTTGTCATTTTTCTGACCAGTAAGTTAATTGATATCAGAAGTTGCGTAACCTTTATATTATGCATTCATCGTCCATTTTGTCAATCTTGTCTTCATCGCGTTGTTTAATTTATTTTATTAGCTATTCTAAATTTTTAACTACATTTCACTATTTTTCTTTGCTTTTAGATACATTCAATGTTCCAAGTAGCAACAGCTCCATCAACTACTTTCGTAACTACTCTGCTCAGGGGCGCCTCCACAGTTATTCATATATGTATACGACAAAAGAACAAGGTTATACTGTCAATTTCATTGCCGTAGATGGAACCACCGAACCTGGAACTATTAAGCCATACAATTTCTTTGGTATTATTAGTCCAGAAGGATTCGCTGTTTTAGAGAAGATGAAGAGGGATGCTGCAATTGGCAATGCTACATTTTGGTTTGGACACTACCCGACATCTACTTTACTATCTCCTAGTCCAGGTAAAAGGGATATAGGAAGCTGAAAAATAGACAAAGAATTAAAAATCAGTTCCCAATTGAACATTGTGGGTATTGCTGGAGCTGACGTGAAGAATGAGCCATCTGATTCATGCTGCAAGGCACCTGTGTCATGGTTAATTTCTGGCTGGATATTTTGATTTTCAATGTCTGTGAATATCATCGGACTGTTTTGAAATAAATTCTTCTCTTCTTTGTGGTCTTCAGTAGAGAAGTTTTCTTGGTTATCATTCAACTTGCTTTTTTGCTCTTCTTCCTGAATTTGTTTCGGTTCTTCATCCGGCAGAGAGTGCAGCATGTGAGGGTTTTGCTGCGAGTTAATCTTTTGTCCAAAAGCTGAAGAATCAAATTCAAAACTTTGACTATCTTCTTCTGATGTTTTTAAAGACTGATCAGCAAATTTATCATCAAACTCATTTTGTTCAGGCTCTGGATTGACTTCATAATCAAGATTAATGAGGCTCACCGTGGTAGTTGGTTCTTTTTCGTCTTCTTCTTCCTGAGAAAATATGTTTCCTTCAGGTACTTGTTTAGGATCTTCAAACTGGTCTGATCCAAATGAACTCACTCCAGAAGAAGGTGTCGGGCGACCAAAGAAATCGAATGATTGAGGCGGCTGAAAATTTTGTTGCCATTTTGGACTGGGTCCATCTTGAATAAGAGTCTGTGTCTGTTGAGGGAGATTCTGTTGAGGCCTCACTGGAGCAAAATCTTGCTCCTGAAATGGAGCTATGGGTCTAAATAATTGTTCGTCGGTTGGAGGGATTTGGGACTGCTCGTTTCTGAAATTACTGTCTCTGCTCTGATTTTCCTCCTGGAATTGAGGCGGAGATGGTTCAAATCTATCATTATCAAATACTTCCTCATCATTTTCCCCATTTGCTTCAATATTTTTTGTTACTTTTTTAGTAGCTTTTCTTGGCATAGCAGTAACTGATCCTTCCTTTCCAATTAAAGATGACTTTGTAGCAACCTTAAAAGACTTAAGTTTGGAACTGTATAAATATAAAATTACAGTGTCTCAATCATAGATATACAAAGCCAAAGTTTTAATAAGAGCATATTTTTTTTTTAAACTAGAATTCCCTTTGAGGCAGAGTTAGCAAAATTTGCTTCCTATTCTGTTCGAAGGTATGTTATCGTTAGGTAGCCTGCTATGTAGTTTTTCTGTTTATTTAGGGTAGTTTCAATGTCAGGCCCACTGCTTATCAGGGATCTTGATTGAGAGACTGCTGTTAGGGGGATGGCGTTTCAAGATATGACGTGCAGGGTAGTTTTTGCACATGCGTTGTAGACAGCCCAATCAGTCCAGTCTTTTTTGTGTCATGAGAGTAGAAGCTTGTGACTGACTTATGAGCTAGAGGATTTTTTAAATAAGCCACTATAATTATCTTAAAATGCGGATTCCGTAGTTTTGGACAGAAGTTTTGAAAACGTTTTTTGCGACCAATGTATAATCTCGGATAAAGTTTAGGCAAACGTTTGGCAGAATCGTATCGCCGGACGTTTTCTTTTAATTGGGAGCAAAAAAAACCAATAGGTCATAGAAATTTTAAAACTAATAAATTTCAGAGAAAGCATTGCTGAAAATAGCACCTCAAAATTGTCGTACTTCTCCTAGCTATGTAATGGAATCGACATCAAGTCCGAAGTCAGAAAATTGTGAACCGAAAATATTTTTTAAAGATTAAAACTGCGTGCGAAAGATGAATTTCCATTTTTTTCTCTTTCAAGTCTTTGATAACAGTGTATCGTGGGAAATAACTTTCTACTATTTCATGATAATCGTTTCCAGGTTTCCTTATCCAAGGAATTACCGTACTCTTGGGTGCCTAGTAGACGTCCCCCCGCTAATTAATTTTTGAAAGATTTTCCACCTAGGACGTTCTTATTCCAAGCCCTCCCCCCGCCTATTAATTTTTACGTAGTCTCCCACCCATGACAATTTTTTGAGGAGGTACTTTGGCGGGCAAGTAGAAATTGTCTTTATTAAAATATGAAAATCACACATTAAAAGATGACGGTGGCCTTTTACGAGGCTGGAAGAAGTGTGAAGATGAACATTACACGTGTTAGCAATAATACTGTCATTAAGCAGAGGATGAGGGGAACATTTTTAAAATCTTGGAAGGAATGTAGGAGACTGTCATGACTTCCAATAACTGGCTATTGTTTGTGTTGTATTACCCTACGTTTAGGGAGTTGCAGTTGATTCTAAACATTGATTCTTGACTATGAGTTCTGTTTGTTTGTTGCTTTTTTTTTTGGGGGGGGGGGTACAAAAAAACTTTAAAAACGTCAAAAATATTTAAAAATAAATATATACAAATTTTTGTAGATATTTAAAAATATTTAAATATTTAAAAATAACAAAAATATACAAATTTTTGTTATTTTTTTTAGTCGGACAATCATTTAAAGGGGGGATTCGAACCCCCTAAGCATCTCCCTTCTGGATACGGCCTTGTGCTCAATTTTCAGGAACATACTTAAGAACTGTCATTACACTGTTTCTAGAATCCAGGCCTTATTGCTAAGACTTTTCACCTTGTATACAGATCTCTTTCAGTAAAAGGCAAATGACGCTATAGTTTTTAGAATGCTAAGGGGACTGGAGCCCTAGGTCTTTTTTTTTGTATTTTTTTCCGTTTGAATTGATTGCTCGTTTTAAATTTTGTTCATTTTATGACTGATTTGTTAATAAATAGCAGGATCTGTTATCTTTACGTTTAATGTGATGATTTATTTGATTTCTGATAGTTTTGGGGTTCATTAATTTACTGGTAGTCATTTCTATTGTTTTGAGTTTGAATTATTATAAAACTTTATTTCTCCTCATCTCAGGCTTTAATATGGTTCTATGCCTTTCATTGGAAAGCTCCTTTTTCCAATTATTTTTAAAGTAATATTTAGAGAAGAAACACTTCCCTTGGATCCTCTATTCAAACTAAAATATGTTTGCCCTTTTCTGGAAAACTAAAGTGTACTGAGACAAATAAAAATCTGTGCTGAAAATAAATCCCTTCCTCCTTTACTTCTCACCCCTCCCAATGTTTCAGGACCATACTTAAAGACAGTCGTTACAGTAGCTTCTAGAATCCTAACCTTTAGTTCTGAGACTTTTCTTCCCGTCCTTCTAAACTTTCCAAAACCACCCTGCCCCTTCTGTACTTTCCAAGTCTTCACTTCATCCACCTTCTTTACTATTAATATTACAACCTATTTAGTAAAAGTAATTCGTTTTGGTCAACTTTTTAATTACCTAACATCATTCATCCACTACATTTTTTCTTAGTTCAAGAAACAAAGTCTTCTTAACCTTAATTCGGCGCTGCTCAGGCGGCCATCAGCGCCTGCCGTTTCATCCAGTCATCGAGACCGAGGACGGTGCGCCCGGCGGCAACCTCCTCCCGCCAGCGCAGAGCGGGATCATGCGTGGAAACTGGCGCGTCATGACCCAGATTGCCCGGTCCCATCCACGCCGCCGGCATGATCTGCGCCAGCCAGTCGGCCGCGGAGGGGATGCGGCCGCCGCAATCCTCCTTCACATGCTGCTCGCCGATGAAACGCGTCGGGATCTTGCGCCCGTCGCTGTTGGTCAACACCGCCCCGAAGCGGTCCTCCGCCTCGAAGATCCCGAGCGTGTGATGGCGCAGCGCCCGGTGCGTGAAGACCGCACAATGGGCTTTTGTGGCGTCGAACCAGCTGTGGATCGCCTGATAGTCTTCAGGCTGTCCACCGAACTTGCGCGCCGAGCTTTCCGCGTGATGCCAGGGATGCGCCATCAGAGATCCTCCTCAAGCGTCACATCGACCTCGATATAATTGTCCTCGTGGCGCAGCGTGATCCGGTCGGAGGCGGTATCCCAGGTCAGCGTTCCCTGCCCGCCCTCGCTGTTCTCGAAACCGGGGTGGCGACCATAGGCGAAGTCCCAGACGAAGGTTGAGACCGCCTCCTCCAGTTCATTCCCCATGCCGCCGGTGATATCAACGACATTGCCGCTATCGCCGTAGCCGTCATACCGGGCCTCGATCCTGGTGAGCCCTGCGGCGCGTAATTTTCCAAGCAAATCCACCCGCCGCGCGGACTGCGCAGCTTCCTCTTCCAGCCGCGCCGCCGCCATCCGGGCATTGATCTCGTCCGTCGCCTTGCACCCTGTCTGCATCGGATCGCTTCTCACCTTCTTTCCTGCGCCCCCATCGGGCGCAAAAAGGCGAAAGCCGCCCTCTGGCTTTCAGGGCAGGAACGGCCTCCGGGCTGGAAGAAGGGAGGTCAGGACCAAGGATCGATGATCCCAACCCCCATCGCCTCGAAAGGCGCGGTATCGCGGGTGGCGACGGAAAACCCCTTCGCCAAGGCAATCCCTGCGATGGCCGCATCGGCGAACTCGACCCGCTCGCCCCGGGCTTCGGCGGCGGAACTTCTTCATGTACCACTTCAACTAGATTAACATAATCTGGACTCCAATCAAATGGCATATCAAAAGCAATTGAATTATCAGATGTGTCGAATTGGAAATTTTCAACTTCGTCATAATATGTTTTTACAACTATAGGTACATCAGCATTTGCGGTTTGAATGAAAAAGTCTTGTTCTTGTGCAACACTAACAAATGTATCATAAGTTAATCTCTCAGCTAGCACACTTTTTGGACTAGTAGCAGCTTCAATGTCTACTTTGATATTGTATAATCCACCTTTGTCAAAAATAGGTCCAGTGATTGTAGGTCTTGCACAGATATCTAAATTCTCATCAGTACACGCTGCACCCTGAACATACAATGCTCCAGGTGCACTAACATGTTCAGAACCACCATAAACTGTACATTTCCAAAGGTCAGCCTCATCACAACCAAGCTCTGGTCTAATTTCTACATCTAATGATCCATCTAAATCATAAAACAAACTTCGTGCAAGCAAATCTCCACTTCGCCAGACTTCTACTCTGTAAGTTACTTTCTCTAAGGTAGTATCAGTAAGAGTATCAAAAAATCTAATTTTCATATTAACATCTTCAATATCCTCTATAGTAATATCAGAAGGGGACAAATCAGTACGAACCGTAACTTCCATGCCGCCAAAACTAATTGGTTCTGCCTGATCTCCACCAAGTCCATGTGCAAAAGCAGTTGGCAGAATTGCAGGAATCGTAAAAATTCCGATAATTGTAACTAATAATGCAAATTTGTTATGCAATACTAAATTTGTACCAATTCCATATTTAAAGCTGGTACAGCATTTCTATGCGTGAGAATTTTTTTCATTTAGAAAACAGGGTACAATTTTTATTTCCGATTTTTTAAAATAAAAATATGAAATTTCTACTTCCACTATTGCTTATACCATTGTTAATGATTCCAGCATTTGCAGAATCACAGACTTTACCAACAGACAAAGGAACTTTGGATGTAAAACTAACACATGATGAAATAGAACCAAATGTTCAAACAAAACTGAATATTGATTTTCTAAATCCTCAAACTAAACAAGTTCAAGAACATATTGATTATACCTTCTGCTCAAGTAAAAAACGATACTCTTTCTTTCACTTGAATCTGCCGCAACTTTCAAGCTCTTTTTCGATTTTTTGAAGGTTTTACTATTAACATAGACCTATAAAGTTAGCTATCATTCTGAATCACGTTTTATAGACTGTAGTTCGCTCTTTGCTAGGTTGCAGCTGCTGCAGTTACAACAACCGGTGTCACTCTGCAGCACTTATATTACTGACCAATTTTTTCTAAGATCCCTCAGAAGGAAGGGATGTTAAGGGCTGAATTCCCTAGAGCACATAAGAATGCTACGATTTCATCACTTCTGTCTTTGCTTCCATATCATTTCCTTCTGAAACTGAACCCCAGCACATTTTATCTATTATACCAGTCTTTCTTCTACATGCACAAAAAAAAATTCTTTACCCTGGATAAAGCCGGAACAATTGGTTTCAAAGGTAAATTAGCGGCCTAGGGATGAAGTAGAGGAGTATAAGTACATAACCATGAGTTTAATTTTGATTTTTATGTTTCAGGTTGCAAGAACTGGAAGGTGGGAAGAAAGATTGTGTTATTATTGGAACAGATCCAAACCCTTCAACTAAGTAAGATTCAGTTGTTAAGTATTCAATTTTTCGACTTATTTTTAACATTTAATAATTTTGTCTTTGGGTTTAAGTTATATTTTTTTTTATAAGAATGTAAATTAAAGTACTCTTAGCATTACGAGATATTTAGTAGCTACCAGGTTACTTACTTAGATCGCGACCAAACACGGCGGGAATTAAAATTTAGTTCACTTGTTATGCCTTTTGAAGATCAGAACCCAGCCCTTCACGGGATGGAAAGGGGTTTTTAAATTCTAAATTCTCGTTATCAGGACATCCAACAACAGAGCTTTGTTGGATCTCTGCCACATACCGTTTCTGAATCAAACAGTTCGTCGCGGTAACGACCTGTAGTAAGGAGCGACCCGGCTCAATAGTAACCAAAACTCAAAAAAATGGAATTTTTATGCCAATAGTTACATCAAAAGAATTGCATTTTAATGCTGATTTTAAATGTATAAGTTTCATCAAGATTAGTCTTACCCGTCAAAAGTTACGAGCCTATTCATAAAAGAGCTTGAAGAAAAATGTGACACGCCTCCCGATCGATTTGGTTTTCCGCATGGCAATGGATATGCGGACACCCTTGCGGTTGCTGCTATTCTCTGCTTGATGCTTCATTTACAGGTAGTTCGCTCACCTCAACGAGTCGACCCCCTTATTCACCCACTCGTACTTTCAAGGACTGTCAAAAGAGTAGTAAACCCGGTTATCATCAGATCTCAAAAGAATATGTATGCTAAGCAGCCAGTCCGACATTAAAATCCCTCTTAAAAACGATAAAATAGCAAGGCCATTGGATGGAATTGTAGCAGAAAAGAAAGAAGCAAGGTCAGACGACTTGTGTTCTTTCTGGCCTCAATATCTTCTTAACAACTTATACTGACGACATTTATAGCCTCCGCCAAAATTTAGACAAAATTTTTGAAAGATTCCAAAAACTGCAAGCAGAATACTTTAAATCTTTAAAGCCTACCTATAAAACGTAGTTCTTTTTCACTAGAAAGCCCAATTTCCTGATGAAATTTTACTTAGAAATACAATTGTTCACGCTAACCGTCTCCAAACAGAACACATCAAACACCACATATCAGCTTCATACGCTTCCATAATCACTGCTAAGCTTCGTTTTATTCGCTGTTATCTGACAACCCTATAAAACACCGTACTGGACACGCCGTTCAAAGCTCAACAATAGATTTCATATAGCAGATTTTACACTAGCTGTTGCTAAATTTATAGAAAAATACAACCAAAAGATTTCAAACTACGCTTGGGAACAACTCCTTTTGCACTATGCACATTGTCATAGCCTTTCTTCCTCACTTTTGTTACAAGTGTCTGTTTTCTTCTTTAGTATAGTGTTTATTCAAGTGTCATTGGTCCTTAAAAATAAACTTTAGCTTTCTTTTTAAGGACGTCCTAGAAAGTAGCCATTCGTCCTAGAAAGTAAATTTCTTTTTCGTAGTGCTCCGTCATTGTTATTGTATGAAAAGCAGTTTCCAGTAAATAATAATACTAATAATAAAAGCTCGTGAGTTCAACTCCCACAGAGACGACAATTTCATCTAGCATTTTTTCGAATAAAATACACTGGATTTTGCAATGGTCACTTGATAACAAAAACAAGATTCCATCTCTGGAAGTATCAGTCTTTTTTACGATGGCGATTCCTCATGATCTGTACTTTACTGAAAACTGATTTTTACTGAAAACTGACATTCTGAATGAGTATTTTGCAATGGTCACTTAAAAAGACAATGATGATTCCATCTCATGAAGTATCAGTCTTCTCTGCGATACCAATTCTTCCTTGCCTTCACTTTGCATTTTACTAGAAACCCAAGAAGGCATGAAACAACATGTTGAGCTGTGAACGATGACGACTGACCTTTTAGTTTTCTCTCTATTTTATCAAATAAACTGCATTAGTATTGTGTTCCGTTGTATCTATTTGTTATAATCTATCCATCGTCAAAATTTAAAATCTTCATATTTCACAATCTGCAGTATCTACATTCACTCCTTTCTTTTCTTTCAGGTGACATCTATGAATGAGGATTTTGTAATGGTCATTTGAAAAAACAAAGAAGATGCTATCTCATGAAGTATCAGGGTTTCTTTGCGATCGCTATTCTTCGTGTTCTTTGCATTGCATACAACTCGAAGGTTCCGATTGGCAATTCTCCAGCGAGACATGAAACAACATGTTGAGCTGTGAACGATGACGACTAACCCTTTAGTTTTGTTTCGATTTTACAAAATAATCTGCATTAGTATTGTGTTCCGTTATAACTATTTATTATGGTCTATCCATCGTCAAAATGTGTAATCTCAAAATTTCACTTTCTGCCGTATCTAAATTCACTCATTTCTTTTCTCTCAGATGACATTGT
The DNA here is from genome assembly GCA_010016025.2 of Alatinidae sp. Z8VKAUB7J3. Classification (NCBI taxonomy): domain Eukaryota; kingdom Metazoa; phylum Cnidaria; class Cubozoa; order Carybdeida; family Alatinidae; species Alatinidae sp. Z8VKAUB7J3. Next base: position 130,869,715 of record JAAAKM020073195.1, read on the forward strand.
AAATAAGGATTTTGATATAGTCATTTGATAACACAAAGAAGATGCCATCTTATGAAGTATCAGTCTTTTTTGCGATGGCGATTATTTATGATCTTTCTCTCGATTTTTACTGGAAACTGTCATTTTGAATGAGAATTTTGCAATGGTCACTTGAAAAGACAAAGAAGATGCCATCTTTTGAAGTATCAATCATTTTCAGCGATGTCGATTCTTTGTGATCTTTGCATTGCATACAACTCGAAGCTTCCGATTGGCAATTCTTTTGCGAGACATGAAACAACATGCTGTGCCATTTTGATAATAGGTTTTCATGAAGCATGCATTTAAATTAGTCAATCAAAATAAATTAAACTTTTGTGCTTAATTAAGCTAAACTAAACTCTTGTTGTTCATTTTCTTATATTTCTGTAAATTAATAGCCAGTTATTTATTTCTAGCCATAGTCATGCGCATTGATGAGGGTGTTCAATGATTGTCCCCACCACGCCAAAATATTAAATTATTTACAGCGTCTCTTGTAATTTGTTGTTCATTTCCATTCCATTCGTCAATTTTTTTTCTTATCTGGTGCTCCTTACAAAAAAAAATGAATTGCACTGTGTGCCTGAGTTTCAGCCTTGAATTAACTTCTCAATTTAAAATATCCCATTATACCTTTTGATCACTTTGATAGAGAATCCTAACTTGAAGCAAATCGCAGTTCATGTTGGGGTTTAATACATTACCTTACTTAACTGCAATAACAGACAATAGTTTGTGACAACATTTTTGCCCTCTGTGGTATTGAAAAATTTATGTAATACTGATAAGTTCTTAATGAGCTTTTACTGTTCATTCACTTTGCTGTTTACCCTCGCTACTTAAGCGGGCTACGGGTTACTTCAAAAAACTTTTATTAAAAAAAATAAGGAATGGAAATGTTACCGTGAATGTCCAAAATTGGTAAATGCCTCCATTCACCGGCGAATGTCTAGACTACCTTTTTTCTCCTTGGATTTAGTCAGGGTTTCCAGTCAACATTTTCAATTTTATGCAAGGTTTGATGGTGACAGGCTAAGTTACGTTAAGTTTTTCACACAATTTTAAGATTTATAACCTAATTTAACCTAAACCAACCAAACCTAACATAAGTTTGCAAAGCTAATTGAACCTAAGCACAGAAAAAGGAATTTCAGACATTCACTGGAGACTTCTGATGTTAACCAGCTTTTGGACATTTAAAGTAACAAATATTTTCAATGTATATGCAGTGAGCTAACGAACCGCACCGTACTCTAAAAAAATCAGAAATATTTAATTCCATAAGTATACCATATACTTTCTTTCATTAAATCTTTCAGAAATGTCAACTCTAATAGAAAAATAATATATTAAGCATCATGGGACTCGCCGCCGAGATCCTCGTCATCCAGCCCACGCATGCGGAAGCCCTGAAGGCCTTCGGCGGCGCCGAGAAGTTCGCCACCGCCAAGCGCGGGAACCCGGTGCTCGACCGCGCCCTCGCGCGCGCGATCCGTCGCATGCTGCGCATCGAGAGCGGTGCCGATCGACGCGACCGGGCCGCGGATCTGTTGAAGGAGTTCGGCTACGAGGGCACGCCGGACACGGTCGAGCGCATGGTCCGCAGCCTGCGGCCGGACCGGGGGCTGGTGGAGGGCATCGCGCTGCGGCTCGAGGCGGATGATCACGAGGGTGCGAGCTACGCGCTGCACGTGCCGGCGGACTACGACCCCGTGGAACCGCGTCCCCTGCTGATCGCGCTGCACGGCGGTGGCATGATGCAGGCCGAAAAGAAGGCCGTCCGCGGCTCGCCGAAGGACGCCCTCGCGCTCTACCTCGAGGACGCCCGGCGACTCGGCTGGTTCGTGCTCGCACCCCAGGCCCTCGAGTCGCCGTGGGGGAGCAGCAAGAACCTCGCGATGCTCGAGACCGTGCTGCTCGAGGTCCAGACGCTCTGGAACATCGACCTCGAGCGGATCCACCTTGCCGGCCAGGGCGGGGGTGCCGACGGCGCGTGGTACTGGGCCATGCGGAAGGCCGATCGCTTCGCGTCGGTCTCGATCGCGTCCGGCGGCAAGCCCGCGGGCTACGCTGCCACGGCACAGAAGACGGCCCTCTGGCTCTACCACGGGGACGGCGACGAGGTCGTGCCCATCGAGCCGGTGCGCAAGGCCGCGGCCAGCCTCCTCAAGAAGAAGACCGAGTTCGTGTACTGCGAGCTTCCGCGAGAGGGGAATGGCCTCGCGCCGGCGGCGCGGGCATCCCGGGCTTTTACACCAAAACCGGTGTCGGCACCCTCATCGCCGAAGGCAAAGAACACAAAGACTTCGACGGCAAAACCTACATTCTGGAACGCGGTATTGTCGGCGATCTGGCCATCGTCAAAGCCTGGCGCGGCGATCACGAAGGTAATCTCGTGTTTCGCAAAACCGCTCGCAACTTCAATCCGATGATTGCCACGGCCGGCAAGATCACGTTTTAAGGTTTAATGTCGCTCCTTACTTTTAGTTTAAAAAAAAAACTTTTTTTATTTAATCATATCTAAGAAGCCATTTATATGATCTTCATTTATCCCACAGATAAATAAAATAGCGTAAATTTAATATGGCGAGTATTTCAAATGTTAACTTCTGTAAAGTTTTATTTGAAATCTCCAGGGAATGAAAATTATTCAACCAAAAGCCAAAAGTATTTAAATTTTAAATACACTAGAACTTGAGGCGGGAACTAATTTAAAATATATAATTGGTTCTTACCTTTTAATGGTGAAACAGGCGCTGTTATGCTGGGATATATACACTGGAAAATTATAACAGACACGAAAAGAATTTTCATGATTCCTAAAAATATAGGGGGAAATTAGCTGTGTTAAATCCTATGCATTAGACAAATAAAGTCATACAAACTAGTTAAGATGGGGACTCATGATGGTGTTACTAAGAAAGCCATCTGCACCATCAAGTGACTCTCAGCAAAAACATTGCAATGGGATTAGAAAGTTGCAAGCTCTCCCATTGATTCTAATTTTAGCCATTATCTTTAAAAGAAAGCAATTAAGTTAGCAGACAAAGTCAAGTATTTCCATTATTCTTAATAAAAATAAGTGGAATATATCTTTCCCTCCAAATAACCCGCTGAGCAACAATTGAACTAAATAAACGCAGTCTCACTTGCAGAATTTTTTCCTCTGTCGGAGTTAAATTTTAAAATATGTCTTTTCCATTCTCTGTATCTTTTTAAAAATAACCGTCAAGTTCATTTGCAAATGCAAATTTTTTAGAAGGTTGAAGGTCCTGACAAAAAGAAAATCACATTACGAATCCAAAAACAATGATATTTGTAGACAATTGATACAACATAGAATATACCCTCCAACCTTCTTCCAAACTAAAAAATACCATAAAATTTTTAAGTTCGCAAAAACTTATAAATACAAAAAGCACAAACAATAGATATTAATCACATATTACGAAACTTTGTCCTTTCTTTTATCTCTAATTAAAAAAGATTGGGATAGAACAGGAGTGCCCGAAACTGTATTGACCTTAGGTGGCTTGGATCTGCAGTTAATATGCTACTAAAATATGCTCTACTTTAATAACAAAAGAGTAGCATACCATTGTTCACACTCCCCCGCGCCTATCGCGAAAAGGTGTAGTGCTAAGCTATAGTACAAAGCTTTGTGGATTCAGCTGGTCTGCAATTTTTGTACTTAGCCTTTTTGTATGAATAGGTAGTTCATAATTCAAAAGAATAATAATTTGAAAAAAAAAGCTTACTTATTTTATTGTTTTTTTAAACATCTCATCTTCTCTTCTGAACTAAATGGTACAAAAACAAAAATTCTTTAGCCTCTTTCACTACATTCATAAAATCTATATTTACTAAATTGTCAGGGTAGTTTTCATCCCAGTCTCCTCACCCTGATGCATGGATGTAAGATTTGGTATTATAAAAAAGTTTCCTGATAATTTTTTTTGTCAAATTGGCAATGTTTCGCATTATAAACCACCTATTGATGGTATCCAGCTCTGGGTTGGGAGGATTCAATTCCCACTTCATTTCATCAGTTCTTATAAATTCATCAATTTATACTTCTGGTGTTGTTTTACTTGCTTATTGTCCTTATTTTGCTGTTTCTCCAGAATCTGAACTTTTGTTACTTAATATTCATTTGGAGCTGCTTTTTATTGTCGGGTCCTTGTTTAATAAACTAATGAAGAACAAGATGGAAACAAATAGATAAATAATAAAATTAAATAGCCAAGAAAGAAGAGTAATGCCAGCCAGTTGACAGTATAAGTAGTGACAATGACAAAAGCAGATGTCAAATAGTTCGTGGTAACGAACTGTAATAAGGAGCGACTCGGCTCAGTAGTAACCGAAACTCTAAAAAATGGAATTTTGATATCAATAGTTACATCAAAAGGATTGCATTTTAATACTGATTTTAAATATATAAGTTTCATCAAGATTAGTAATACCCGTCAAAAGTTACGAGCCTGAGAACATTACCCTCATTTTAGGAAATACAGGGAAACACCCCCTAAAAGTCATAAAATCTTAACGAAAATCACATCATCAGATTCAGCGTATCAAAGAACCTTATCGTAGAAGTTTCTAGCTCCTATCTACAAAAATGTGGAATTTCGCATTTTTTCTGCCGCAAAGCGACGCGCAAGTGTCTCGGCTACTTGCAGTTTCCCTTGCGAAATCAACGAGTTCGTCATGGTCGGGTTGCCAAATCCACCCTCGTCGATGCTCGCGCCCGCTTCGGTGTAGAAGGTTCCGGCTGCGTCCCCGCAGGCCATCAGACCCATCATGGACGCTACTGCGATATAGGATGTTGTTTTGCGCATCTGACTTACTCCATCACGTAGCCATAAGAACCGGAAAAGTCTTGCCGGGCAACCTCACCGGTTGGCGTGGCCTGGCTGCGCACGGTGCGCGCCACTTTGCCGTTCAGGAACAATTCACGTTCGGTGGGAGGACGCACGCGGTCGGTCGACAGAACAAGCCCGTCGCCGCGTGTCGGTGAGACGAGATGCGCTGTGATGATCACAACGAGCTCGGATTGGCGACGCTCATAATTGGCGCTGCGGAAGAGGGCGCCCAGAACCGGGATATCGCCCAGCCATGGCACCTGACCCGCCAGATCGCGGAAGTCATCTTCCAAAAGCCCTGCAATTGCGAAGCTTTCGCCGTCACGCAGCTCCACGGTCGTGGTGGCCGAGCGGCGGGAGAAGGCGTTCACGGCAAAGCCGTTGTTTTGCACCGTCACGGTTGGGTCGAGGCCCGACACGGCCGTTGCGAGACGCAGGTTGATGACGTCTTCGTCGATGACCGTCGGGGTGAATTTCAGTTCAACACCGAACGGCTTATAGGAGATGCGCACGGAATCTTCGCGCACAATCGGGATCGGATACTCGCCACCGGCAAGGAACGTCGCTTCCTGACCGGAGAGGGCGGTCAGGTTCGGTTCTGCCAGAGTGCGCACGAGGCCCTTTGATTCAAGGGCTTCAAGCACAATCGCTGCACGCAGCGAGCCGGAGCCGAAGCCGAAGGTGAACACACCGTTGCGTTCACGCGTCGATGTATAGGTGCCTGCACCACCGCCCGCCGGGAAGGTCGTCGTCGGAGGACATGGCCGAAACGGTGAGGGTGGAAGGACCGGAGCACGAGCGGAGCCCGCTTCCCATTCAATCCTTCCACTGTATTCAGCCGGAGCCTCCATTGCCACTCGAAGGGTGGATTGAATTTTATAGAGTTGTGCTCGAAACCCTCTAAATACTTCATTTTTGAAAAAAAAGTGCGCTCAGCTTTCGAACACAATTGTTGTTGATGTTTTAGATTGTATATCGCCTTGGGAAAATTCTGGCCGCTTGGAAGATTAGCTTGTAGATTCAAAAACTGTGCATTTTTAGCCTGAAATTCCGCTCATGTATTTTTTAGTAAATGTATTATTCTTTTTCAGGCTTTAGACTTGGTGTTCAGCACCTGCAATTTCTACGTCAAATATGTATGTTCAGGCTTGTGGTCTGGAATACCCTGCATTGTCACAGGCGTCCTTGCTGTAGCTGTTTCCAAGAACTCATCACATTGCTTCTTGTCAACACATTTAAGCTTTTCCATATTAGCATGCTTGCTTGTATGTGGACCAATTGTGTGTGGAATAATTGGACTGAATTACCATCTTGGGGATGAAAGGGGTTATGTACTATCAGAAAACCCGCTCCAACTGTGCAAAGATAATGTAACTTCATCTACATACTACTATGACGCCTGTTACATGTCCTGCTGTAGTTGTAATTATGACTATCTTGGTGATAACCTTTACGATTATCATTTCTTCTACGATTTTGAAGGCGAGAGTGCAGGTATTATAATAAATTCAGTGCTCGCTGGATTGGGGGTTTTATCATTAGCAATATCCACAGCTAATGCGACACTATTCTGTCATGCAACTACATGCTGTCCAAAGAGAGATAAAAAAGAGTCTATGATTTACGATCGGAATGCTTTCCCGCAATACCAAGTGTTTTCTAACCCTGGAGTTGTAAACCAGGCCCAGGATAAGCGAGTGGAAGCCGAGGAAAATACCACTAAGTAGCTTTTTTCATTCTGTTATTAAACAACATGAGTAAATAAAAGGTTCAATAATTTTTTTAAGCTCTGTGTAATACTAGGTTTCCTACAAGAACTGTATACAGAGGATGAGACTAATCGGTTTGCCCCCTTCCCCCAAATGCACCACGCTTATTCAAATTTCTGTCTCTTCACCCCGGATTTACAGCTACATATCTGTACACCCGCTCTAAATATACCACCGTAATTTAAAATATCAGTCTCGGGGAAATCCCCGAAAATTTGAGGATAGTGGAAGCACTGAACAAAACGCAGCTGATGAGCCGAAAGTAACGAAAAAGCGATACGACACCAAACTCTAAGCTGCCACTCTTGAGAAACATCTGACAGTTTATAAGTGGTCACAACAATCCTGTGTTATTTTAAAATGACATTTCTGTGAATGGGTAGTGTGGCGGCAGAGCGCACCTGGACGGTAAATCACATCAGTCCAAGTTTGTCAAGAAAAATAAAGTCATTCATTGATGATCTATTGTACCCCTCGGCATTGTGTGCCCCTTGACGCGGGCCTAGTAAGCCTATTGGTAGATCCAGGCCCGAGCATATATTGCCTTAATCCAAAGGCAGCCAATGGCATTATCCACCTCAACATTCACTGAAAGCTTCGTCTTAAAAACCCTTATGGATTTTGGAGACCCAGGATAAAATATGATCCCTTTCTAAATAATAAACCCAATAATAAAACATTGAGAAACTTGCGTAGTCAAAAGGTAATATTATAAGCTGTCAAGGTAATATTATCGTAGGAGGCATATCTATTGAACCTTTCCCCTATTTTGAACAGAATTATTTGTCCAAAATTTTGATCGGGAAGTGAGGAGAGTGCATCCAAGAAGGGCGTGGGAGGGGATGGTTGCCATCCAATCACTCTTTACTTATAAAAACTGCACTAAAACTTTCAATCGAATGAAACCCCTTCGACATTTTTGCAACAACTTCGTCAATGAAAACTTTCCTGAAAAAAAAGCAACAACACACAAATAGAAGCCATGTTTCTCTTCGCTATGACGTGAAAATATAAGTACGAGAACATCATAAATCAATCCCATAAACTAGATAGTTATCTAGTTTATAGATGGTTATCTAGGTATAGCTAATAAAAGAAGTTTTAGCTGACCTATAACTGATCCACTAAAATTCATTTCACCCCGGGAAGGTTTTCAACAGGCATACAAAGTCGTTTTTGTTCTAGAGATAATGATGAAACAGAAAATGGAACTTGTAAGAGTTTGATCCCCGGCGATTTAACATGAGAATATATTCAATCTCTTTCTCTCTCTCTCTCTCTCTGGGCATCGGCGATGACGTCGATGTCATCGCGGCGGGAGCGGCGTTCCTAGGCCAGCGGGGCGTCGGGGCGGGTATAGAGCCAGACCCCGGTGGTCGCTGCGCCCCCGGCAGGCTCGGTGACGAAGCGCAGCATGAATTCCTCGTGGTTGCCGAGGATCAGCCGCGAGCCGGGCCATTCGGTCAGGGCCGAGAGCATGAAGTCCATGGCCTGCCGGCTGTCCGGCCCACGATCGATGAGGTCGCCGAGAAACACGGCTTGCGGGGTTTCGCCATGCGTGCGGGCATCGTCGCCGATTGCGGCCAGCAGCGGTTCCAGCAGATCGGCCCGGCCGTGCACGTCGCCGATGGCGTAAAGCG
>JAAAKM020073195.1:130883573-130911124 GCA_010016025.2 Alatinidae sp. Z8VKAUB7J3
ATCGGAGTAAAATATTTTGCGTCCCCCCCCCCCGCTAAAAGAATCCTGGATCCGCCCCTGTCTTCATAAATATAAATTTCATGGTCTTTTGGCGGGGAGGAAAAAGAATGTTTTATATGCACTAATTAAATTATTTAAAAATAAAATCTTTAATCCTCATAATAATAATGTTGAAATTTCAAGAGAAAAGGGTCTACGCCACTCCTCAGTATGTACTTCATCAAAAGATGTGTAAATAAATTGGATAAATCAATTGTAAATAGATTGTAGAAAATGTGTAGATTGGTGATGAAATCAGAGCTGAAAGAGCTTGTATTAAATTTAATAATTTGCTTTTTAGCTAAAGATTAGAGAACTGTTTAATTTAACTAAGAATTCTAGATTTCTTGGACGTGGAGGCTTCAAAGATTATCTCTTGATACACTATAGCTCACGTCTTGCTTCGTTAGATAAAAACTATGTCTATGATTATTGTATATTAACACTAACTGAATTTCAAAATAAAAAATTCTTCGTTCCATATTCAAAGTCTGTAAAAAGACTTTTCATTCTTATTCTTTTTTTACTTCCTATTCCAGAAAGTATAATAGGGTAGTAAAATATGTCTAGAAAATTATTTAGGGTGTACCTTGAGGTGTTTATTTTGGACTTTCACTCTCGATGCTCAATCTTGCGTATGGGGAAATTATCCGGGGGAGATTTTCCGAAGGGAGGGGCCAGCTCTCTACCAGGCCATAGTAACGAACATAAAATTTCCCTTATGAGTTTACTGAAACTGTTCAGTCCAAAAAAAAATTGGAAATGACTCGAAAAAGACAACGCTTACTAGGAATTCAATTTTATCCAGAGAGATTTCCTAATATATTCAAAAGATCCCGAAAAACCTAGAAAACCCGTCAAATCGAAAGAAAAAACAATTCAGCATCAGAACAACCAGACTCGACAATTCTACAGATTTCATAATTCCCCCATTCAAAAATTAAATAGAATCTGTTTTTTTGCATAGCATCATTCTTTTATTCTTTCAGAAGCACTCGTAGCCCACTTGATTGTCTTCATGTGGTGTTTAAGGGCTTATTCGATTTTTTTTTTTCAGTTAGCTTTTTATAAACCATTATGGTTGTTATAGAACAAACTGCCATGTGGCGCGAAAAAGGGCAATTTCCGTGTCAGCTCCAGCATTACAGAGACTCACTGGGGCTAGGACGCTGATTAGATCCTCTCTAGACAGCCTCCGGACAAATATGAAATCAATTGGCTTCTTGGGCCAGATATAACGCTGGTATGTGAAATTGGGCTTATCATCTAACATCCGATGATGCTAACGGGTAGAATACAATATGGATATAACATCCAGTCAGCTAACACATCTTGGTGCCAGATCTGTTCGGGTAAAATCAACTTAGGGGTGTCATTTGCGGAATGGATAGGGGGACTAGAAGGCTGAATAGACTCTTTGAATTCATCTTTAATTGCGAATTGAACCGAAATGTTTGGTGTGAACTCAGTCCCAGATAAGCTAGTTTTCAAGTCCTTGGTCCCTTGACATAATTAGGCATAGCCCATCCTTCGCTCGGGGTACTTTCCCTGATCAAGAGGGACAGCACTATAAAGTTGTAATCACTGCGGAAGGATATTTTTTGTTCGTTGTAAGTTTTAATGTCGCTCTTTAATTTGTTTTTGAAAAGAAACTTTTTTTTATTGACTGGCATTTAACCATAAAGTTTTGCATGAGAATCGCGTGTGGAACCTCGGCATTGCCGATCGGAATCTCCACATCCCAAACCTCCGGCTTCATGAACCCGATCTTGGACGTCTTACTGAATTCCAACATGCAACTCTCATTACGAGTGAATTGGAGGCGATCGTTTTCCAACACGATCTTCCCGCGAGACCCGGCGATCTCAAAGCGGTTCGAACCCGGTGCTTCCCCGGTCGAGGAGATGAACACCCCGGAAGCGCCATTGGCGTATTCGAAATAAGCCGTGACGTTGTCCTCGACTTCAATGTTGTGATAACGGCCGAGCTGGACAAAGCTGCGGACCTTCGACGGCATCCCACAGAGCCACTGGAGCGCATCCAATTGGTGCAGGCACTGATTCAGCAACACGCCGCCACCTTCACCCTTCCAAGTGGCGCGCCAACCACCGCTTGAGTAGTAGGCCTCCGAACGAAACCAATCCGTAATGATCCAATTGATTCGCACGATTTCGCCCAACTCCCCGTCCTGGATGAGTTTGCGGATTTTGGCGTAGCGGGGTTCGGTGCGGAGCTGGAACATCCCGGCAAAGACCACGTCGGGTTTTTCCTCACTCTTGGCGATCAGGCGTTCCGCATCTGCTTTGTGGGCCGAGATCGGTTTCTCGACCATCAGATGCACCCCGGCATCCAGCGCGGCCATCCCGAGGGTGGTGTGCTGGTAGTGGGGCGTGGCGATCACCACAGCGTCGATGTCGCCGGACCGGATCAAGGCTTCGCCGTCGCTGTGAATTGCCAGCGGCTTGTAGCTTTCCAGTTTATGCGGCGAGGGACTGCAAACCGCCACGAGTTCGGCGCGTTTCACGCCGCCGTTGATGAGATAGTCAGCATGGTATTTGCCCATGTTCCCCATCCCGATGATGCCAATACGAACCTTGTCCATAAACTGGCCAAAGTATCGCCGCCGCCCTTCCGAACCCGCAAGCGGAATCTGCCAAGCAAGTCCCAAAGGTAGGGCGAGCGTACCCGCGAGCCGCTGGGCAAAAACAGCAAACGCAAACGCCACCAGCCCACCCGAACGCCCTAGGCAGGAACGGCTCGCGGGTACGCTCGCGCTGAGCATGTCGTTGCTACCACGTAACCAAGGATGTTTTAGCCTCGGGTTAACGGCGTATGTTAAACGAGTGGAGATGTTCAGGTGTTTGTTTGATTGCTCGTATTTCAAACAAGATTCTATACGAGGAACGTGGTTCCACCGCCCCTTCTAGGGCAAGAACCAACGAAAGGTTAAGGGGTCTAAGACACCTTATACGAATGATGGGTGGCAAATTACCAAAGGTCATTTCATATGTCCATCTGAGGCCAGACAAAATGCATGTATGCGTGTCATCTGGTCTCCTAATTGGGTAGGACGACGTCACAAGGAAAGAAAAAAGGAAATCAAAATTACGCAGGAGGAGGCAAAGAGTGAAGATTTGAATATATTTGGGGGGAAAATGTATTTGCTGCTTTTTTGGTATCAGACGCCTTACTGCTGCAATTATTTGCTATTATTGTTTGTAGTAATAAAATATATTTTGTCAAACATAAGGAATCCAACTATTCAAAACTTTTAGGGACTATTATTTAAAATTTGACGGATTCTCTGGGATTGCCTATTTTTTTTCAAAGCGAATTATGCCCTTAATCAGTAAATTAAGGACTTACTTTCTCGTTTTTTCTGATATAAATAAACTTTGTTTCTTTCTTTTTTTACGCTATGTTTGATCACTCTGATGTAAAAAAAATAATAATAACAAAAACCAAAAGAGGTATTTTGAGAAATAATAAAAGAAAATTCCATCCCATATGTTCACAAATTTGTCATTTACAGCAGGTAGCCCATAAGAAAATCCCAGAGAAGCCATATAGCTCAAATCCAAATTCCGAGTGCGTTTTTAACATAAGCTAATCAATCTACAACAACGTTTTAGGGACAGCTTTTTCTCAAATTTTAAAATAGAAAACTACAGCATTCTACAGAAGACACTCTCTGATTATCCAAGTTTCATTTAATTTTATTTCTGGAGAATCTAATTGGATTGTGTATAGCCTTAGCCTCAATGTTTTTTATACAGTGGGCCATTCACGACCGTCCATGGTATAGCTAGCTATGCATGTTAAAGGCAGGTTCATTTGCATGCGGACGCTACGACTTGGCTGTGAAGAATAAATGATTAAAATAACTTCTAAATCAAATTTAAAGGGGTATATTGGATAATATTCTCTTGGTGCAGCAAAACCGGAAACTGTAATCAAGCAAACATTTGATACAAGCACGCTCTATTTTTATAAATAATATATACCAATATATGATATATAATAAATATACATAATAAACATAAATGATGAATATATTATATACATAATAATTATAAATAATAAATAAAATGAAACATAAATAATGAATTTTAAGCCAGAAAATCTTATGGGTTCTGATGATATAAGTTTTAATGATTTATAGACACAGGATTATAAATAACGCCATGTCATTCCGCAACACTGTCTGGTAATTTTAGACACGGGTATATTTCAATATGTGCCATGATAGATACTTTGACAAATACTGTTATGCAAAAATCACTTGGCCAATGGCGGGAAAAAAATAAAACTTATCTTGAATAACGTTAAACTTAAAATAAACTAAAAGAACACCTTGAATTAAAAAGAACCAGAGAGCCTACTTTTAGCTCAACACCACTTGCAATCAATGGTGTATATAACCACCTTTCCAAAGGTCTCACATTTTTTTATTACTAAATTCGTGGCGCCAGGTATAATTAAATATCTGATTTGCCGCTAGTCTTTTATCGAGGTTTTTAGATGACTATTGAATATTCTTTTGAAAGAGTCAACAGGAAAACTTTTAGCAATAACTTCCTAAGAGAGATCATTCCAGACCGAAGTGCATCATCGGATGAAGCTGTTCTTCAAGTACTCTGTTCTCGGCTTGCCAGGCTTAAAATAATGGAGCCGAGATGTGTTTCATCGTGCCTTTCTTGTTGGTTAGAAAATTAGAAGCAAAATACGAGAAAGCTCAAGAGAAGGGGGTGAATCTAAGCACTTGTAGATAACAGCTGTCGAAGCTATATCAAAGACTAACGGGCTAGAGAGAGTCGTAGAAAAAGACTAAACATGCACACTTAGCAATATTTTGGATTTTTGGGAGCGGTGCCAGTGGTGTTTTCAGAGCATCAGCAAACAACGGGTATCCGTGCTTGGTAGTGGTTCTGATTTGCTCACAGCGTGAGAAAATTACCTTGAATAATCTCACCCAGTTTCTGAAATACCCTTGAAATTTCAAAGAACCATGTGCCCCGAGACTGGTCTCATCCCTCCCCCTTTCTTGCAAAAGTTGAAAATGGTAGGCGAATCATGCACTTTTTTTTAATTTGATTTTTTGAAACTTTGAGCCCTTTCATTTCTAGAAACTGGAATCAGGAATTGCAAATTTAGGAGAAAATTTGTTTATTGGTGGCATTGATAAGCTGCTATTGGATATTTTTAGATCAACTATACATAATTAAAAAAAATTAAAAAGAAGTGGCGGAGTAGTAAACAAAAAAGAAACAAAAAGACGAACAGGCAAAATTTTGAAAAAAATTGAAAAAAAGACCATAAAAAGTTGAAATCAAAGTACTATTACCTTTTGCTAAGCTTAGATTTATTCATGATTAATCAAATATACAATGATCGAATGGTACTAAACTCCGATGCTTCCTAGGACTGTAAAAGAGGGAGAAGACGTACGATTCATTTTAGCACTAATTCAGAAGAATAGAAAAAGTTGAATGCACTAAATAGATAAAAGTGATTAAGTAGACTCAAAGGAATCCTACACAAATATGTCTAAGAAGCAAAAAGAGAAAAAAATCTAAGAGAGAAAAAAGTCTAAAAAGTAAAAAATAAATCCAATAATATTTTCGAATAAGTTAAGACAAAAGTCGATTTTTCAAAGTGTTTCAGTGAAAAATAATTAAAACAACTGTTCAATACTCTCGATATCTTTTATAAATTCCTTTTGTGTGAATAAAGCGGTTAAAAGCTTTAAATAGACATGCCTATTAGGAATAAATTGTCAGGCAGTGTCAATTTTTTTTTGATTAGAATTAACTTCTACCAGCTAATTTAAACTGGTATATAGACTAAACACAGCATGTAGGTAATTATACCCATTGATGTGTACAATACAACTTTTTCATGCTTTTGCTTTCCTAAGTATGTATTATAAATATGGCGTGCATAATTACCGTAAACAGTTTTACTTTCGATTGGTCGCATAAAGATAGCATGACAAATATTTTTTGGTTTATTTTTTATTGGCGAAATAGTTTTTATTTTCGATTGGGTGCACCATTCTTATACAGTGGTTTATTTGAGGTACTTCCCCTTTTTTCAAAATCATATTCATAATTTTCGGTAACTTATTTCTAATCTCAGAGCCACCAAATTTACGAAACCCATTTACCACACTATCAGCACATGGAGCCTTATTGTTTTTATATCTTTTTAGTACTATTCTTCCGCACAAAAAAAATCTTCCATCACATCCAAGGTATCACAAACTTTTTGGTTTTCCTCTATATCTTTTCCTACAACTCTGTCTTGGCTTAGCCCATTATCAAATTGTTCCGCCCATCTCCCTTTAACTCTTTCCTTGAAAATAATTGTGGCCCTATTCCTATCTTTAACTGGGACTACTCGATATTGATTACTCCCTCTACCACTAGATTACATTGACTGGCGCTTTTTTGCCTTTAAAACACATAATTTCTCGAATATTTCCCTAAATGGAGCACGTGAATTATTTTCTTCAAACTTGGTGGGATACTAGAGAGTTTCCAAACATAGAATTAAATGTGACAGCTATTCCATTTCCATTGAATAAAGCTGAACAGCTTTTTCCTGTCTCTCTGTCTTTAGATGATTAAAATGATGGAATTTCTTGGTCTCTCTTTGAGTATTAGAGTTCAGTAAGTTCCAGTAATCGGACCAAAAAAGCATAATAAAACGACAGTCAAAAGATTCTGGCTCTAAAGCAGTTCCTTAGCATTTCAAATGTTGTCCTTACTTAAACCGCGGAATTTACGGTCAGGAACAAAAAGCTATTCAATGTAACCAAAACACTAGGCAATCGGTTTTAATTCAGGTACACTGACAAAACCGATACAAATTACCAATAATTACATTAAGATGAAATATTTTAACACATTGTAATATTTGAACTATGGTTAATGATCTTATTTTATAGTACAAAGGACAGTGAAAACCTAATTTCTTTAATTCGTTAAGCGTGAACTTATAGAAAAACACATTTTTTTTTAAATTAGAAAAATCAGGCTTTCAATTTGTAATGAAGAGTGCTTTCATTAGCAGTTAAAACCTTGCTGATAGTAACGAGCACGAGATTAAAACAAAGTGTTAAAAGTATATGGCATCAAACTGCCCGCGAAGTTGACGAGCGTGTTGCTGTGCAGGCGCCAGGACTCGTAGTCCTCGTCGGGCAGGATGTCGTCGAAGGTCCGGCCCAGGTAGCCCGCCCGCGTGTCGGTCACGACGTCGATCCCGAGCCCGCCGCGGCGTCGCGGCACGAGCAGCGGTGCCGGGGTCATCCAGACCCCGACCTCGGGGAGCTGGGTCGTCTCCGTGACGAAGTCGCGCTGATGCCACTTCGTATCCAGCGTCACCACCAGGTTGCCGGGGTTCGTGGGCTGCCAGCGGCCGCGCACGTAGGGATCACGGTCCTTGTGGTGGAGATCGTCGCGCTCGAAGAACTCGTTGTTCACGCCGCGGTCGCTGAAGGCGTTGAACTCGTGATCGACGATCAGTTCCTTGCCGAACCACGTGCGGCTCTCCGAGACGACGCGCCAGCGGAAGTCGTCCGGCGCCGCGTAGCCGTCGCTGTCGAAGGAGCGGTTGTCCCAGACGCCCCAGGACTCGACGTCGCCAACGGTACGGATCCGGCCATCCTCGCTTGCCCGGTCCCAGCGGGCGCCGAGCATGCCGCCGACGCCGCGGTCGCTGTACGCGACCGGTCCGCCACGGACGTAGAACAAGGGATCGCGCGCGGGCCCGATCGGGAACTCGAGCTCGAAGCCGACGAAGCGCCCCAGCTCGCCCTTGTTGCCCGCGAAGACGTTGCGGATCGGCGACGTGAAGGCCTGCGTCTTGTCGGAGTAGCCGAAGTCCACGCGCGGCAGGGCGATCAGCGGGAGGCGCTCGCCGCGCAGGACGAGCTGGCGTCCGCTGTACCACTGCGAGGAGTCGGCATAGAAGCCCATGATCTCGGCGCGTGGCACGCCCTCCTCGTCCACGGCCTGCTTGAGCTCCTCGGCGGTGAGCGAGCGCAGCTGCAGCCAGATGCGGTCGTCTGCACGGCTGGTGGAGACGGCGGCCTGGTCGAACACGATGAGTCCGCGGCTGACGATGCGCGCGCGCTCGGCGGCCACGTGCGCCTCGATGGGCTGCTCGGTCGCGCCGACGCCGATCGAGCGACCGTCGAAGCGCGGCTTCACGAGCAGGGCGCGGTAGGTGTAACATTTCTGAGAAAGATGGCACTGTTGGGCTGAATAATCCAAAGGCAGCAGCTGGTGACATCCCGAAGCAATTTGCTTTTGATTCTGTCTATGGTGAAAGGTAGCTTTTCGTTGTCAGTTTGAAAATGTTACGATTTTTGTTTTGTTTCTCCTTTTTAGAAAAAAAAATGAACGCACTATGTTAATCCACGACTTCTCACCATCGAGTAAATAGATTCGCACAATCCCAAGCAAATGTGTTGAAACCGAAATAAAAACAATATCTATATAAAACGTAGTTGGGAATGAATACATGTTTTTTTTTCTCTTAGCAAAAACTTCTTAATTTTGTGTGTTATTTTTTGTTATTCTTTTTTATTTTTTGTAATAATGTAAAAATGTCAGATAGACACTAGAATACACTTTATTTACTGCTAAATAATTTTGCCTTTTTAATATTTTTAAAGCTTACATTCATGTATTTCTATTTCTTCTGGTGAGATTTCATTTGTTGTGTGGAAAAAACCTTTGTTGTTGGAAATACTAGCAGAAATTCAGTCAGTAAAAAGGGATCTTTGTAGTTTTACAAGTAGTTGATTAAATAAGATTCAACTTTTGAGCCATAAAATTACATAAATGTTTATTTTGTTTTACCTTACTGCCTTTTCATTTGTAATTAAAACAAAATGAAATTGTTGGACACCGGAAAAACTTTTAGTAAGGCAGTGAACTTTATAAAAACGAAATATTTTTGCTTACATAATATTAAACGTCTGTATATTTTGGCTTCACTTCTGGATGCCTTTATCAACAGAAAATAAATAAATAAGAGAGGCTAGTCCAAGCAAAACATAAAAAATAAAACAAAATTAACAACAGAAAAGCTATACAGAAGAGAAAGGCGAAAAGACAACTCACATTCATTTAAATAACCGAAAACACATCGCAAAGCACAAGACCATGATTATGGCGTATGTGTTGTCTCTTTTTGTCGGTTTTCCCGTTCTGTTTAGACTAGTTTCTACTATCTATTCATTCTTATACTTTTTTTCCCGTTAGGATTTTCCTACCGAGATATTCCGTATTTTTTAACTATTAAAAGTACTTTTTTCGGGAGCTTACCAGACTGTGTAAAAAACCCCGTTGGCAACTCCATCGCGGTGGTCACCGTGACGGCCGGCTAGGGAAAGCCGTTCGTTGCGCACGATCCGCACTCGCCCATCCCGGGGATTCTGGGAGATCTATCCTTGTGCGCCGTGGATCGTTTGGGTTGGCGGTTATTCATGTGCCGACGGCTCGCGGGTACGCTCGCCCCACCTTCCGGAAACAGCGCACTTTTTTCGATCGGCCTCCCATACTGAACCCCCACCTCTTAGCAGTTGAATCTCTGGTTCACTCACGTCAGAATTCAACCAATGTCGGTCCCAGTCCAGCTCGCTCACCGCCCAGCGGTAGACACCGTCTTCCTCAGTGTTCTACTGACCTTGTTTCTCGGACTGATTCCGAGCGGTTCGGCAGCCGACAACAAAGCTACCGAACCCTCCGAGACCGAGGCCCTCTTTGCACACCAGATTTGGCCCACCATCAGCGCCAAATGCCTGGCCTGTCACGGGGACGATCCCGAAAAAATCAAGGGAGGCCTCAAACTGCAATCCCGCGAACAGGCATTGGCTGGCGGTGATTCCGGCCCGGCACTCATTCCCGGCAAGGCGAAAGAGAGTCTCCTCTTTCAAGGAATCACCTGGGAGGACGAAGATTTTCAAATGCCGCCCAAGGAAAGCGAACGCCTCAGCGCAAAGGAGGTGGCACGCATCGCATCGTGGATCGATGCCGGCGCTCCATGGCCTTCCCCCGAACGAATCGAATCCATTGTCCAATCCACCGAAGACCAATGGTCTGCCAAACAGGGCGTCCTGGTCGAAACGAGTGGCGGACTTAAGTCGGATTGGACCAACCGCCTTTACCTCCCCGAAAACCTCTGGGCCTACCAACCGCTTCAACTCATTGAGCCGCCGCGAATCACCGAATCCCAACACCCGATCGATGCCTTCATCGAACAGGCACTAGCCTCCAGCCAACTCGCAGCCTCCTCACGAGCGGATCGCCGGTCACGCGCTTGGCGCCGCCGGGCAGCTTGTTGACGGCGCAGTAGGCCTGGAAGGCCTTGACGAAGGCGCGGTTCTCGGGGGTGCGGATCGACTGGACGAGCAAAAAATTACGGAACGATGTGAGACTCGTTACCAAAAACGTGACCAAAGGGCACAGATTGTACGCTATGTTGTCATTGATTATGAAAACTGTATTATTGAAATCAAAGAATCGTTTTCTAGGATTTGTAAAAATGTCAGGGCAGGATGCAGACAGAATTAGGAATTTAGTTTTTAAAAATTTGGAGATGATGAACTGAATTATTCCAAATGTAAAGGACAATCTTAAGACAACGTTTATGTGATGGCTCGATACGTAAATTGCTAAGATTGGATTTAATTTTAAAAAATTTGGAGATGATGAACTGAATTATTCCAAATGTAAAGGTCAATCTTAAGAAAACTTTTATGTGATGGCACGATACGTAAATGGTGTACAAACACACCTAACAAATCATCTGGCACTGGCAATAATCGTTCACTCAATCTTGTTGGCGTTAGCGCTGTCAAAAAGGAAGTGTTAATTATTGTTTTTTTTTTCGAAACAGTTGAAGCGATTTATTCGTTTTTTTTTTCTTGTTCAACACAACGTTGGGATCGATTGGTATCATTTATAAAAATTACATTCAGAGCAAATGTGAAATGAGATGGAGGTCAAGTGGCGTTAAAGGAATGGCGCTAAAGGTGGCGCTAATATGATGGCGTTAAAGGAATAAAAAGCTAGCTCCTCAATTGGATAAAACTTCTTGAGTCAATATTTAACGACTCAGGCCCAGAAACAGAAGCAGTAGCTTTAGGAGTACTGAGCCGCATATACGACTTCATTTTTTTTGCACTCCTACGTATTTGGGCTTATGTATTACTTGTCATCAATTAAACTATAAAAAAAAACTACAATCAAAAACTTTAAATTCTTTCGAGGCAGTGATAGGGGGCAGCAAATTTTCCTCCGATTTTTATTCGGAGCGCCCCTGCTTCAAGCCGTACTTTACCACTGCCATCAATGTGTCTCCCAATATTCTAGTTTTGGTTCGCCGACTTATCTTTTTATTCTTACAAAATTTTCTCTACTGTGAAAAACTTCCAGGGCCTTTTAACATCTTTGCTGCATCCACCTTCTTTATTATTAATACTACCTAGATAAATGATAAATTAGTCTGAAAATAGTTCCATAATTATGATTATAGTAGCATAGTTATTTATTCGGTCAACAGTCAGGAAGGACAGAAACACACTCAGAAAGGCCTTTCTTTATTTATAAAATGTTAATTCATACAAAAGTTATAAAAGTGTTAGTGAAAGCAGACACTAGGCCTTTTGGTGGTTCTGACTTCGAGTTAGGTCCAAAATGTTAACCTATGTTTTGAAAATCATAGTCGATATATTACAGAAGTTAAACAAATGCGTTTTATTTTCAGTGAAGTGCAAACTATACTCAAGCCCAATGATTCCTTATGTCTTATGCAGACCCCACCGTGGGGTATGGTAATATGTCGGTAGGGGGGGATGAGCAGGACGTTTATCCTTCGGCCTTAGAGCGTTAATTTTGAAAAAATCATCTTCATGTGAAGGACGTCACATTCATATGAATTAAAGAACAAAAAATATACATGATAGTATTGCAATGACGCCATGCATTGTATAAAAGTTATTTTTTTTATAAACAACATTTTTCATTTGGATGAAATATGCCTAGTGGACGACCCGAAAGAAAAAAAAAATACTAAGTTATTGGCTTTTCAAACTTCTTTGTGACGAACAAACGTAAAACTTTGAATAACAAAGCTTAAATTGCACCAGGGGAAGGGCGTAAGGATTTTAAAATTTTACATTTAGGGCATGGCCCAAAAACGGTTGGGAACCGTTGGGGCCTTATCCTGGGTGGAGAGGCAGCAAAACTACACTTATATGAGAAAATTTTTGCTCATTTAAGGTTTCAATTTATCGTTTAAACACAAAGAAATTTATCGCTTGGGATAAATTCTGTTTCTCTTTTTCTATTTTCTATGAATAATATTTTTATTCGTTGGAATATTTATCTTTTAGAAGATTTCAACTCTTTTTAAGCTTTGGTCTTTAGTTTCCAGTACGCATTGAATCTCAATATTTGTCATACGCATCTGAAAATTGACACTGGAATCCTGTATTGACGTTGATTGCATTCATTTTAAGCGGAAAAATCATTAGAGAAAAAATGAGAAATACTCCAATGGGAAAAATATTCCCCTCTCCTCAAGCTAGAGCCAATGAAAGTAAAGTGACTGTTTAATGCAAAAGGATATTTACTTCTGAAAGTCCCAGCAATTTGGGATTCATTAACACTATAAAATAAAATATGATTAAGATATGTTTTATTTATTAATGCATAAATGACGCTCTGGCCTTGACACAAACTAATGAGCGTTAGCCTTACTCCTATTTGGTGTAATTTCTGTTGATTTAAGTTTGAACTGCTATTTGAATATATTTTTGCTTGTTTTTGGTTTAATAGGCCTTAGAACATTTAGTTTCCAATCAAATGAGCTCCCTCTCAAGCTTCTTTGACCACCCCTTCCATACGAGGTGGGCTGTGGGAAAGTGTTTGGTCCTTTTCTGGCCCTTTATTGGGCCTCATTTTTAGAGGAGCCGATATTCTTCATTTTATTTTTTTCTTTCTGCATTGGCGTTCGCTTAGCTCAAGTACATAAATGGATACAAGTTTCAAGCCGATCAGAAAAAAGAAAATTCTTGGTTCTAATTTTGGGACCCATTTATCGGGGATCAGGGAACCCTTAAACAACTATTTCTACATCAGGTTCCTTTTAGCTTAAAAATTTACAGCTGTAAGGTTAAAACTGATCAGCGACAAAGTTTTCAGCCCATTTTAGGCCCCTTAACCCTCCCCCTCCCCATATTAATGCGTGCAACCCTTTAGACTCAGAGAATAGTCCCTGAAAGTTTCGAGCCAATCGCATACTCAAGATCAAATTCCCCTCCATTTATTCATAATAGCACCTATAAATAAACATCACAAAATCTAAATGGAAGACATATGGCTCTTTTCTCGGCTCTAGGCTGATTCCACCCGCAATATTCTACCCGTAGACAATTTTCCCCAGAATCCCCTCTCCCCTGCGGAAAATTCTCCCCTCTCCTCATTTAAAATTGAACATCCAAAGGGAAAGTAAGACAAATAAAAAGACTGAAGAAAATAAGGGATTTTGGGATATTCAATCAATATTCCATAATATACGTAGAATATAAGGTGTGGAATATCCTATCTTGTTTATTTTTTATATTTTCGAAAATCATTTGAAAAATATGAAATTAGTTTCAACTGTGGAAGGATTGCCACGCTGGGACCACGCCAGATCGCCCGCGCGATGGAAAACGCACGCCTGCAACTGGGCCTGCCCGCCTCGGCCACACCACATGCCATGCGCCACTCCTTCGCGACCCATCTGCTGGAGGCGGGCGGCGATCTGAGGACCATTCAGGAACTGCTCGGCCACGCTTCGCTCTCGACCACGCAGGCCTATACAGCCGTCGACACAGCCCGCCTGATGGAAGTCTATTCCAAGGCCCATCCCCGCGGGCGCGGCTAAACCTCTCTCACGGGTTTGTGTTAAATCGTGTCAACAAAAACCCTTTGTTTTCTGCGCTGCGCCTGCAATGCATGGACAGAATGACGCACCACTCAGGGGACAACCAATGAATTTCCGCTTAACTCTTGCCGCAGCCGGGCTCAGCGCAGCCTTCGCCACGACCGCCGCTGCGGAAACCTGCGCCGTCGCTGTCGAAGACCCGTTCGACCTCGAAGCCGCGCTGATCGTTGATATTTACGACTGCATCAAGGCAAAGATGGTCGAGGGCTACACCAAGGGCGATGACGCCGTGGCCGCCGAGTATCGCAACTGGGCCGTGACCTCGACCCGCCCTGCCGTTGCTGGTCCGCACGGCAACCGCCTGCTGCAAACCTTCGCCAATGACATTGCCGCCGAGCAATATCTCAAGTTCGAAGAGGAAGGCGTCGTGATGCCTGCGGGTTCCGTGCTTGCCAAGGAATCGATCAAGATCAACAAGAAGAAGAAAGCCGCCGTTGTCGGCCCGCTCTTCATCATGACCAAAGGCGAGGCCGGGGCCGCGCCCGATGCGGATGACTGGATTTACTCCGCCGTCCAGCCGAACGGCAAACCGATGAAGATCAAGCAAAGCTTCTGCCACGATTGTCACGCGGGCTGGAGCTAGCAGGACGCGCTGGCCTATCCGCTGCAGGAAGTTAGTATCTCCAATTGAGGTTCTTATCTTACCTCAATTCAGGAAGGCGCGCCCGGGTCTCTCAGGCGCGCCTTTTTTGTGCTCAGCACTGTGCTTACCGTGGATGTGACCCATATGGCCACGCAATAGGTTAATATCCACAACACCCGCTTTCGCTTTGCATCCGTGGTCACAATGGCCATATATCTAAAAAAAGCGGTAATTTCTAGTCGTAATGAAAAACGAGCATCGAATTCTGAAGAAGCAAGCCGCAAAAACAGAAAATTGACCAAGATTTGTCAGAAACCGAATATGTTTCATTGATTAATTTTTCGGAATCCGATAATGAGCAAAGGATAGCTCTTTTTGTAGCATAGGAAAATTAACGGATTTAGGGACCTTCACCTTACCACATTCCGTCGTAGGAAATGCAGTTTTCTAAACGTCGCTTTCTGCTATTTAAGTTTGGTGATATCCCTGTATAAGATCTAGGGAGGTAAAAATTATATCCTTATATGAGATAGAATCAATGATTTCATACATTCTAGGCAGAAGAAACTTGTCACTAATAACTTGTTTGTTTAGGCCCTACAATCCACAACTAGCCTAAGACTATTATTTTTCTTTGGAGCTAGGATTATAAACATAGAATAGTGGTTTACGCTTGCAGATATGATATAATTGTTTTCCATTTCTTGAACCTTGTTTATTAACCAGTTTTTGTGCCTATAAGAAATACGGTAAGGCTATTTTGCTACTGGAAGCCCGATAGTTTGGATAGAGTGTTCGTTAAGTGGTATTAAACCAATATCTCTTTCAAATATGTGAAAAAAGTGCCCTTAAACTCCCACTATAATTACCACAATTTTTGCTTTAGTGCTGTGTCGTTGAAGTGACTCGGGTTAAATTTTTCCGAAAATTGGGTTTTGGTTAGAGGGTCTTTCGTTTGGAGCGTTAATATTGTTCATAAAATTAGAATTTGCTAACTCAGAGACTATTATTTTGATAACTATTTGGCGGTTTTGTCGTTTTTATTCAATTCAGAAACCATGTCTGACAGTAATTTCTCAAGACCAAAAAAAGGAGAGAAAGCAAGTTTACAGCAGAATAGAGACGATGCAGTAAAACAACAAAACATTTTTTGAAGACAAAGAAGGACTAAGTAAAAATGAAAATCAAATGATCAAATTGTTTGTTTAAAATAATCCATTGCTTCGCTTCCCTTTCACCCCTCCTATAAAAAAAAAAAAACAGCAAAAAAATTTGCCATTTGAATTGCTTAGCGTCGCCTCGCGGCCGATGCCGCAACCCTTCATCAGGTAGTCCGGTTGGCCATAGCGGGCGCCGGCCGAGGTGTTGACCACCACGATGTCGAGCGGCTGAAGTTCATGCCCGATCCGCTTCAGTTCGGCTTCGACGTCCGCGGCGGTCGCGACGTAGCCGTCTTCCATGTGGCGAAAGTCCAGCTTCACACCGGGGTTGAGGCACCAGTCCAGCGGTACTTCGTCGATGGTGATCGCCCGTTCGCCGTTGTTCATGGTGGAATGGTGGTGGTAGGGGGCGTCGAGATGGGTGCCGTTGTGGGTGGCGATGCGCAACATTTCCACGGCCCAGCCTTCGCCGCCCGGCAGCTCTTCCTTCTTCAAGCCGGGGAAGAAGGCCATGACCTGCTCGGCCGTCATCTGATGGTCGAGATAGTCGATCTGGGGCAGCATGATCGGCGGATCGGAGGCAATGTCGGCCTCCAGAGGCACCGAAAGATCAACGATACGTCTCGGCATGCAATAGTTCTCCTCGTCAGTAGCCCAGCAGAATTGTCGCCAGTTGCGGAAACGCCAGCACCATCAGCAACACGGCCAGCATCATCAGCGCGAAGGGCGCCGCGCCGGCAAAGATGTCGCCAAGCGATATGTCCGGATCATCGAGGGTCGACTTGATGACGAACACCGAGATGCCGAACGGTGGTGTCAACAGGCCGATTTCGACGGCCAGCACCGTGACGATGCCAAACCAGATGAGGTCCACATTCATCGGTGCGATCACCGGCAGCATCAGCGGCACAAGGATCAGCATGATGGAGGAAGAGTCGAGGATCGTGCCCATGGCGATGACCAGCAGCACGTACGCGATGATAATGCCCCAGAAGCCGATATCGGCGGTGGCGACGAAAGAACCGAATTCGGACGGCACGCCGGAGATCGCCAGCATGCGCGTGTACATCTGCGCGGCGATGATGAGAAAACAGACCGAGGCGGTCACCAGGCCGGAATCGGTCAGGACCTCCCAGAAATCGCTCCAGCTCAACGACCGGCGGGCGAGGCCGATCAGGATTGCCGCGAGGCAGCCGACGGCGCCGGCCTCGGGATGCTCGTCGAGGACTGTGGAACAAATAGGCAATAGCCTTATCAGGTTAAGAAAAGTTACTATAGACAAATCACGCATGCACATTCCTGTCACGCATACACGTATCTACACATTTATCTCGATTTAATAGAAGGTAAATGATTTCCTCAAGTATTGAATTGCGTGTAGATCAAATTTTTGCATGACAGAATAGTGTATCAGTAGATGTAACATAGAATAGGACTTTATTGGAAAGTATTAAAAATCATAAGAATGCTACATTGAGCCATATTACTTCTTTTGAAAAGTTTTCTTGTTTTTTTAGTCCGTCAAGTTAAAAAAATTAGACCTTATTTTATTAATTTATATTAGTTTAAAATTTATTTATATTAATATTTTATAATATTAATGTAATTAATTTAAATTGATTAAAGTAATTTAAATTAATTTGAATTACTTAAAATTAATTCCCCATGACCAAGATGAAAAACCTATAAAGAGACGAAGCGTAAAACACTATGTCTGTTAAGACCTGGAATGACTTATACTTCTTCATTGTGAAGTCTATGGTGGATTTAATTACTTTAGACGAAAAACCATTGAGACTTGACTAGCGATGTTAGGCTAGAGCTAAATTTTCTATGAAACTATGCCACATGTTACGGAGCTATGCGGCACACTTTGCGCAAAAATCGGCAGCTCACGAGTATGGAATATAATTGGAGCCTATTTTTATGCTTTCAGAAACACGTCCTATTAGCCTCACAGCTCAAGAATTTTATCAATATGGTTTTGTTAATTTTTCTCGTGTGGCTTCTAAGTCGTTCGGAACCAATTCTATTAGCTCTGCGAAACAAAACCATATAAATTGAAAGAGAAAGCAAATAGCAGGTTTTAATTATTATAATTCACCAGGCAATCGACGGTTTATTGTTAATTTTTTTTAATATATTCCTGTTTCCTTGTGTGATTGAGACTAGGGAATGTTTTTAGATACATTTTAATTTGAAGTAGATTTTGGCTTTAAAATGTTAATAATAGTTTGTATGGTTATATTGTGTATGTTTAAAAGAGACCAGAAACGAGCAGTCACATTTTTTAAATTTTTTTTTTGTTTACGGAGCTTTTGCCATCTCATGACATCCCTGGTTTTCGCTTTTTTGCCTTAGGAAAATATTGGGTAGAGTCTATTGCACGAGAACGGCCATTTCAACTTACTATTTTAGACTATTACAGCCAGTTCTTTGAGATAAGATCAACCATAATTTACGCACATATCAGATAGTGTCTTACAATAATAAGTAATCTGAATGATATGGAATTCCTTATACCTATGTATCCTAAAATAATCCATAGTTAGGACCAGCAAAACTTAAAAAGAAAATTCTGTTCTGTTCAATCAAGAACTAGAATTCACACTATCTAATGATTTTAGTTTTGTTAAATCCTGAATATTTTTATCTCCGGCACAAAACAAGAGAATTTAAAGGGTTTTCTAAGATATCCGGGAAAGTATGTGCAGGGATCTAATTTTCCATCGTTTATTTGGATCTTTTATGCTAGCTCACAAGTTCTGCCAGGTTTGCCCTATCAAATCTAAATAGTTTTGCTGCACAATATAAAAAGTTTGTAATGGACGAGATAGGGTGATTCTTTAAAGTATCGAATCCCTAAAATGAGTTGTTTTCATGATTCAATTTCATGGATAGGAATTTGCTACATTCTACATTCGTCTTTATGTTTGGTTTTTCAAGCTTGTCTTCTTTCTTATTTTTAGACGTTGTATAATTGAGCAAAACCTTTGTCTCCTACTCTTCCCTTTTGTAATGGAATTCATATCTATTCTGTGATTATTTTTCTGCACAAAGTTACTGATTTGTTGAATTATCTTTATCCAGCGTGGTGCCAATTTGAAATCACCAGATATTCGATCACCTCGCCATAGAGGAGAATCATCAACAAAATTAAGTCCTGTTCATAGTTTTGGGACGAAAAACTCCCCTAAATTAACCCTTGGGGAAAAAAGGTCTTCATGCCAATCTCCACAGCCAGGACATAGCCGTAAGTTGTATTTCATTAATGTAACTTATTAACTTTAATACTAAGCTATATAAAAACATTTAAAAAAAGATTCGTGAGAGGCCAAAAAATTTAAACAGTTTTTTTATAACTAAAAAAACACTAAAGAGACTTTAGTCTCTAAATACTAAAGAGCTGTATATGTCATATTTTTAAAAGTTCGATATACTTTACAACACATATATTTGAGTGCTACAGCACAGCTTATCTGGCAGGAAATATTGAACGTACATCTCAAAGACAGAAGACCAATAAAGATACTGACAAGCTACTTAAGGGAATTGCAATGCAGCAGAGGAAAGATTACAGCACAAAACATGATTGGTTTTCTTCTGGATAACAATATTGTTTGAGTCAGTTTTCTCATAGAGTTCTCCAGTGCGGAAGAGAGTGAGAGCGAGCGAGAAGGACCAGCCTTCTATAGGCCTTACATTGCTGGGAACAAGCAGCTTGAGTACTCGTAAATCCCAAAACCGTCCAATTCCATCGTCTTTGCTTTTCTATTTGTTCAGTGTTTATCATTTTGTAAAGATTTTTGTTTTTCTGATGATCTGATTGATTTTTTACTTGTTGTGTATTTAGATGAAGCCTCCTAGAAGCTGAATGGGGTTTTTTATAGATTCCAGGTGCTGTTTTTTTTTTTTTTCAAAAGCAGAAAAAGAAACTTGACATTATTATTAGTAAAGACGGTGAGTACAGGGGAAATGTCAAAATTAGAATAGCTAAGAATGTTTTTTCACAGCTGGAAAACCTTTTGAAGAATAAGAAGATAAGTCTGCAAACCAAGATTAGAATATTTGAAGCTATAACGATGACAATGGTCAAGTATAGTTCAAAAGCGTGGGTACTCCAAAAAACGGTGAAGGATTTGCCATATGCTTTTAAGAGAAATTACCTATGGACTGTTATGAGTACCCGACTGACTGACCGTATCTCAAACAGCAGTTTTATGAAAAATGTGGTTTAATATTTTTTTCTAGGGTTATAATGAGATGGTAGTGAAGATGGCCAGGATTGTTTCTTCGGATGAAGGAAGACTGGTTACCCAAGATTGTCCTTAATGGACAACAATCTAGAGCCAAACAAAAACCAGGTCGTTACCAAATGGTGTGAAGGATATGATAAGAAAAAAAATTATGGGAAATAGGAACTTCTCGGGAGAGTATAAAGAGGGAAGCTTTGAATAGATTGGAAAGGAGGAGGAGCCTGCAGGGCTGTGTTGGCCTTACGACGAAAATATTAGGCGTTTGAGCAATAATTAGAAGAGCTTATTGGGGGTTTACTTCATAAACGTACTTCAGTTGTCATCAGCATCTCGTTACCGTTATGGATCGATGCTCCTGTTTTTTCAGGCCGTTTTTTCTCTTCAGTCAAGGACAAACATAGAGGGCAAGTTACCCATATAGGAAAAACAATTCTAATCTTTGAGATACTGACATAGACAAAACCTATGCAAGTTTTCTGGCATTAAAGATTTTACCTCACCGAGAACATTTGCAGGATTAGCAAGAATCCACGTCTATGAAAGCCCTTCGTACAATGATGATGATCAGGAGAACCCATTTCCAGAATGCTTACCCTGGAATACCCATCCTTGGAAATTTACCCATAAATACCTGGATTCAAAAACCCTATATATCCTCTGAGTGTAAATAGACCTATGTATAATCTTTTTTCTACGTAAATATTCCTAAAGAAAGAGGTTTTCACTAAAAAGAAAAAGGAATCACAAGAACAGCTTCTTAGTAGCTTGACAATTGCTACGTTACGTTAAAAAACCGTGAATGCATCTTGGTGCTCGAATTAGTGTTCAAGAAATGTTTCAACATTCCGCATAAAGTCGATCCTATCTCCAGAAGACTGACTTCTAGTATAGGCGCAAGGGTGCTATGATGCCTAAATAAAGCTTTCAAGAATAAATCTACACCTCAAGTTAGAACATTTGAAGGCGCTCTAACAGTAACCTCTGTCCCATCAAAAAAGTGCCTAAGCTTTGACTGCTCTTGTAAAATACTTGGTACATATTAACCTGATGTTGTAATTACATTACAAGTAGAAAAGGGTGGAGGGACAAATTTGAAAAATGCATTCACGGGCCCCTTTTGTGCCATAAATCCATTCTTATAGTGTCATATATGTACCACAGAATTTTCCTAAACTCATGAAAATTTGCTACTTAGTATTTTTGTGCAGTTTTAAAGGGGTATTCCAAACAGGCCCGTATACTGAGGAATGGGGGTTCTTCGAGTCCTTACCTCCTCCAAAACTCCTAACTTTAAAATTCTTCCTATTATTTCCAATATCTACCTCATAATTTGTCAACGAGTATGTATAACAGTCTTAGGCCAGGCATGTACAAGGAGTACATGGAACGAGTCGAATTTCACTTTAAGGATCAAGACGTTCATTTTTTCATTGAAAGGATGGCAGAAAAAGGGGAAAGCGCCTTTTTTATGGCAGAAGCTTCACAGGATCCAAGGAAAGTACAACTGTCGACGCTAAATGAAGAAAACCATGCAGCAACTGATATTTTATTTAATTGTCTGGCATGTCGTCATATTCGATTGGCGATGATTCGATCAGCACATACAATAGTTCGACCTAACTACCCTTTACTTAAGGCTGAGGAACCAAAAACAAAATTTGAAATTTTATTTGCTGCATCTCCAGATGAAAATGGCCTCGTCGTTTCTGCTAAACTCGATGAATTTTCTGAAAGTAATATAGACATTATCTTGAAACCTAACAATCCATTAACTGTTAAAACAAGGGGATATACCTCTTCAGATCCGTATAACACGTATGTAGAACCACAAAATGGTGAAAACCCGTCTGATATAACTGGAAATTCGGCAATACCCTTTCAGTATTTGCTTTATTGCGTAAGTTATGATGGACACAATTTGCAAGTAACAATAAATCAACTACCGAATACAGCGTTTTCAGTTTTAACTGATGAACAGAGATTGAACATGAAGGAAAATGGTACTGAAGGAAAATTTAAAGTGGAACTGAAAGAAAACTTCAAATATGGATTTTCCTATTTTGAAATTGCTTTACCTGCTCAGGCAAATCCTAAAGCCTCTCTGATTGTAGCTGTCACAGACGACGACGAAAACTGGCCTTGCAATCCTGGTCTTTCAAATAATAATGATGATCCACGGCTCCCATCTGTTATTAGTGGCAACGAGCTGGGAAATGTAAGTTATACTGAACCGGAAATTACAGAACAAGGAACAGATGAAATTTTAGAAAACATCAGTAAACACCTGACTAGTAGCGCTTCTAGAGCAAATCGACATTCAGAATTACTAATTTTTTGCATTTGTGCTCTTTTTTTAGTGGCTGGCTATGGATTTTTGTTATTAAAGTAATAGTTTCTAATAAATTAAGCTTCTTCAACATTTGAGAATCTCAGGCCTGGCGTAGGTCAGTCGTCCAGTTCGGCGGGCGCACCCGACGCGTCCGCCTTGATGGTCTTGGTGACGATGTAGGTGAAGTAGCGCTCGATGCCGAGGTCTTCCAGCAGCAGCTGGTCGATGAAACGCTGGTAGTGGTCGATGTCACGGGCGCGGATCATGGCGATGTAGTCGACGCCGCCGCCGGTGGCGTAGCAGAAGCCCACCTCCGGCGCCTCGCTCAGGCGTTGCTCGAAGCGGCGCATGTCCTGCGCGGTATGCCGGGCCAGGGTGATTTCCACCAGCACCTGCTGGCTGCGGAACAGCGCCGCCCAGTCGATCAGCGCGCGGTAACCCTTGATCAGCCCGGCGCTTTCCAGCTTGCGCACGCGCTCCCAGGCCGGGGTCACCGAGAGGTTGATCGCCTCGGCCAGGGCCGACTTGGTGATCCGCCCGTCCTCGGCGAGGATGCGCAGGATCTTCAGGTCATAGCGGTCGAGCTTGTGCATCGGTGCCTCGGTCGATTGAGCGTTCATGGGGTGTATGGCCCCCGGTCGCGGCTAAAGCCCCTCCCACACGTGGCCCGGAGTGCATCCGGGCCACTGGCTCAGGGCAGCAGGATGGTCGAGCCGGTGGTCTGCCGTGAGCTCAGTGCGTCCTGCGCAGCGGCGGCGTCCTTCAGCGCGTAGCGGCTGCTGATCTCCACCTGCAGCTGGCCGCTGGCGATCATGCCGAACAGTTCGTCGGCCATGGCCTGCAGGCGCTCGGCGCTGGTGGCATAGCCGGCCAGGGTCGGGCGGGTGACGAACAGCGAGCCCTTCTGCGCCAGGATCCCCAGGTTGACCCCGGTGACCGCACCCGAGGCGTTGCCGAAGCTGACCAGCAGGCCGCGCGGCGCCACGCAGTCCAGCGAGGTTTCCCAGGTGTCCTTGCCGACGCCGTCATAGACCACCGGGCACTTGGCCCCGTCGGTCAGCTCCAGCACGCGCTGCGCCAGCCGTCGAAGATGGTGGGGGACGATGTCGTTGACGGGCACGAACAGCAGCTCGTCCGCCAGGTGATGGTTGATGAGCGCCAGCGTGTTGTAGTGCCCACCCGGCGAATGCGTTCTTTGCTTTGATAGGGGCCACTCAGTAGCCAAGACATTTGCAAGGGTAGGAGGGGTTAGTGGGCTAGGTTCCTGCTGCACCCGAGCAGATATAGGCAATGTAATCAAGATGTTAAGAATGTTAAACCGAACTGAGAACAAGCATTATTTACGTCATTTAAAAAAAAAGAATGTCTCCGTTCTACCTCTCCCTCTTTTTCTGACCGAAGAAGGGTACCCTTCGGTATTAGTCACTTATCCTTGAATAAACTAAGTTTAACTATCTTTCGCCATGGAATCACTGTAATAAATCAATTTTAGTTGCATATGCTCAATGAAAGATAGAAAAAATACATGGGAACAGAATCAATAAGTTTAACAGTTATCGATGCTTAATCGTGAGACTGCTGGAAGGTCTGGAACCTCCAGACCTTCCAGACCAACACATGATAACGCAATCTAGAAATTCCCGTCATAAAACTAAGTGACTTGGCCTGTACTTCCGACAAAGTTGTGTCTTACAAGGCGGAAGGGCCGAGATAATAGAAACGAAAATTGCCGCCTAGGTAACCGCAAGGCGCTTTGCTTGGCGCGACAACTTCGTTAACGGAACAGATTGTAATATGTGGAAGTCAAACAGTATATCAGGCAACAGCATAAAATTAGACCTTTTTCAAGCCGTGCTGGCAATACATCCAAATGGAATAAGCGTAATATTTTTATGAGTTTTTGGGATTTGACTTAAACATTTTTGTGAAACCGAAATTGCTGCTGAAAAAACAGTCAGATGCTAAAAATTAAACCAATAATATAATGGCGATATTTTATACTAATTCCAATTATTAGGACGTAAATCATGTTATCGTAAAACATGATCGTAAAATGTTATCGTAAAAAGTTACGTAAAGGACGTAACTCTTCTATCCGAAATTCTAAAGTAACGAAAAATATTAAAATTTTGAAAAAATTTCATTTATTTTTACTAGATTTATCATTAACGTAACAGGAATTTGGTTATTAATAATATGGTTACCTAGTGTATGCAAACTATGTCAAATATGCCTTAATAGCGTATTTTGTACGCTTTGTGCACCATGGAATGTACGCATCAAAAAATGTTTTGAATTTAAGCCAAGTTTTTCTATGAGGCCATTGTTCACGTTTCTTGTTCTAGATAATTAAAGATATTTAGACCTTGTTCCAGTTTTTCAATCTTGAACTGTCGTCCTTTCTGTGAAATTGCGCCAAGAAATCTTGATATGTATTTTGTCTTATGCGACTCAATGGATGTGATGACCAGGTTTCATTCAAGTAATTCTGGGATTCTGCTGCGTATCTTGTGTAAATGGTTAGATTGCCTTGGTCGTCTAATTTTTATTTGTGTATAAATTTTGTTTAAATATCGTTTCATTTTTGTTTCGTTTATATGCACAACTGAGAACTAGTTCTGTTTGGATGTTTAGATCTTGATGAAGATGAAAGACAGAAGCTCTTACGACAAAACAGTCGCAGCGTTATAAAAATGCTGCTAAAATAACTTGGATTATAAAATGATGAAGTTCCCTTGTCCTTGCAGCGGGAATCCTTCCAGCTCAGCCTTATTCGGTGCAGAAAGATTGTATTTGTAAAAAAAAAATAAACTCAACAGAATACGTTAATTGTGGGAATTAACTGTGGGAGTACCAATCATGGAGAGCTAGGACAATTTAGGGATCTACGCGTAAATCTATGAGGCAGCACAATGCTTGCGAGTGAGCGATTGAGTCGAAGGCAGCAGCAATGTCGACGCTACAGACAAACAATGGCTTTTTGATCATAGATGTAGTTGTTATTAGTCTCTTTAGTAGCCGATGGGCGTAGTAGCAAGCTCTATCTTAACGAGCATCATATCAAAACGGCTTTTAAGAAGCAATAGTTTGAATTGTATGTTTACTGATATAGTAGAAATGTATCAACTGATTATAAGTAAGACTGCATCAACAATGGTCACTTGCGATTCAAAAGGGAAGCATAGACTACTTTTCTTGAAATGAAACTTTTTCCATGGCTCATATTTTAAGTATTTCTTTTTTTCAAATTAATTAATTTCTAAAAGTAAGCTATATTGTGAACAGTATCAGAGACCCCATTTTCAGCATTCTATTGTAAGGTCATATGAATAAGGTCCACCGAATGTGTATGAATTTAAAAAACTATATACCATGCGCTTGCGGGTTCTTAATGTATTGGGCCTCGTCCAGGATGATCGCGCTGAAATCAAATTTCTGCAGCGCCTCTAGATCACGACGCAAGAGCGCGTAGTTCGTGATGATGATATCGTGTTGCGGGATTTGTTTGCGCAGTTGGTGGCGGGCCAGACCGCTCTCCAAGACCAACACTTTGAGGTGCGGGACAAACTTCTCGGCTTCGCGTCGCCAGTTGTGCAACACGGATGCCGGACAGATGACCAAGGCCGGAGATTTTTTCTTCCGCTTGTTGTGTTCCAGTTGGTAGGTGATCCAGCAAAGGGTCTGGAGCGTTTTTCCAAGCCCCATATCATCCGCCAAAATACCACCGAGTTTGAGATGGGTGAGATGGCAGAGAAAGTCGAAGCCCTCTTGCTGGTAGGGCCGGAGTTCGGCTTGCACCGATTCCGGCACTTCGGTAACCGGGATGCCTTTGAAGTTGGTGAGCTTGTCGCGTAGCGCCCGCACTTTGGCGTTTTTGCCGAATTTGGCCAGAGCCTCTTCCTGCAACTGAGCGGCGTGGATGAGGGAAACTTTCTGAGGGTCCGCAGCAAGGCCGTCGACACCGAGTTCGGCCATGGTCTCTTGCGCACTTTGGACGGCGTCCGCATCCAATTCGACCCAACCTCCATCCGGAAGTTTGACGAAGCGGCCGGTGGCGGATTGCAGTCGATCCAGATCAGCGGACGAGAGATTCATGCCCTCTTGTTCCCACTCCGCAGAGACCGAAAGCCAGTCGATCCCGGAGCCGTTCATGACCAACTTGGGTTTGAGGCGTTTCGGTTTCAGGAAGAGCCGTTGGAAAGCGGCGTTGCCCAGATAGTCCGCGGATTCGGGACGCTCGGGCCAAGCGGCGGCAAGGACATTGAGGAAGTTTTCATTCGCGTCCCCGATCCATAATCCGGGTTCCGGGGTAAACCAGTCCAGCCGTCGCAACCACTCCGTTGCGTCATCCAAACGCGCATCGTCGAGGAATTCGGGTTTCTCCGGAGTTTTGGATTTGCGCCGTTTGACTTTGGAAAGCTTTTGCCATTCGTGGCCGTTCCATTGCCACTCGGTCTCGTCTTGGATTGGATCCTTTTCTCTGGTTCGATCAGACACGCTTCCCCTCTCCGGACTCATCCCTCAGGACTCCTTGGAATACCCTACGAAACTCCGCATCAATCCATTCCCGCGACGCCGCCCATTCCCAACCGCGACCAACCTCATCCGGACTTAAGTCGCTCAATCGACACCGATGATCCCTCCAAGCAACCGCTAGCACCAAAAAGTAAACCGCCCTGGCAAAATCTATCGGGAGTTCGGAATCTTGCCCCGCCGTCACGTGACGTTTGGCAAACACTTTGATCTCATCGAGCTCCGAGAGAGAAACTCCCGGTTCCAGAAGAATCGCTTTAAGCGACCGGGCCGTCCCTTCGCCTGCAGGAATGACCACTTCGAGAAAGGACGTAAACGAAGATCGCTCGCAATCATCCAACACCAAGTTTTCCGGCTCGACACCAAGCGACAACATGGCGCGAGCCTGACGAGCCCGACGACGATCCCTCTCATCCAGATTGTCCATCGTTTAACTTCTACCCGAAAGCCTCCCCGTTCTTGCGCCCTTAGGAATCTTTATCCTCCTTCGCCCAACTCCCGCCACAGATTCCCCAACTCCACCGACACGTCTTTCGAATCGCCGCTATACTCGCCTACCACCTCACGCAACTGACGTCGAAACATCCGTTTCCCCGTAAGCACCAAGTTCGAAACCTTGTTCCGACTAGCCAACCCCAAACGATCCG
>JAAAKM020073195.1:130911134-131014896 GCA_010016025.2 Alatinidae sp. Z8VKAUB7J3
CCAAGTCTTGCTGCGATTCTCGCACATCTCCATGATACTTCGGACCAATAATCTGGCTCCGAAACACTTCCCAGCACTCTATCATCCCCTTTACCCCACATTCCTTCTCCACCCGATCCAAGGTAGACTGAATCACCGTCTCAGACCAATCTAGAGAGAACGAGGCACCCCCTGCAACCGGCTCACGCCCCCCTTCGACAGCATTCTCCAACGGGACTAATTGATTCTCGGGAATTCTTTTTTTCGCCTGTGAGTCCCGGATATGGTTCAGCACAAATCGATTTAATGCCGTCAACAAAAACGTCCGAAAACCGCCCCGCGATCGATTTGCCGAGGTCAACAGCTGAGCCATCATCACCTTCCTGTGGCAGTGTAGTTTTAAGCCATGCTTTCCTTCAAAACAACAATCATAGTCTTTCCTGATCCATAGGTTTTCGCAATAATTCCTACTATTGATTTTTAAAAATTAAATGTTAATTCTTTAGGAAAAATTTCAGTACACCAATATATGCTCAATTCAAAAATGTAACCAGTTTTTTTATATATTTTTTTCGAGTTTTTGTGTTTCAAAAAAAACGAAGCTCCAAATGCTACTTGGCCAAATCGGTTAAAATTGAAATTTTGTCGAAAATGCTCAAATTTCATAAAGAAAGAGAGAAAATATAAAAGATAATTATAGGAACAGCATAATTATGTGAATGTTCATATAATTATATGAACATTGCCGAAAGCTGCTGTTTCCTAAAATAAAAAAAAATCCTAAGACTGACTCAAGCCGTCTATCTAGTTTATCCTAAAGTAGAAAGTATACTCCCTATCTAGAAGTAATCTGAAATGACGATTAAAATTGGACGTATTTTAAGAAGGTCTTCATAAATCTTTCTAAATTTTTTTTAATGAATTATTCACGGAGCCTGAAAACTTTTGTCAATTTTGATCATCTAAGATCAGTTATTCCAAGTCGAATTTTCTTGAGGAACTTGATTACAGACTTGAAGCCTCCTTTTAATGTTTTGTTTTTTTACGCCGCTCTGAAGCAGGCTCTGGATTGAAAACTCGAGTCACCTTCGCATGTGGGTTACAGCAGTTTTTGCATTTTTGAACCGGGGTCTGGATCACAGACATGAAACTTTTATAAAATATTACAAGGACCTGTGGCTACCGCTTATGGGTTTTGCTTGCAGCATATTTTATTGGGCTTAAACACTTATTTTACAATAGATAATTTGCAGACAAGATTGAAGAGATATACAAGAAACGTGAAGGAATGGAAAAGTCTCTTTTTCCACGATTGAAAGCCAAGCTAGAGAGGGCTGAGAAAGAAAAAGAAACTTTGGAGTGCTCGCAAAAGGCTTTGGATAACTGGCAAGTTTTTATTTTCTCATTTTCTTTTGAAAATTATAACGCAGCCCTTTGCAAGCTAGCTATACAAATTGTAGTTAAAAGTATTATAAACATAGGTCAATATGACCTCGCCGTCTCTACTTGTCGTCAAGGTTTGGATTTAGCCGAAATTCCCCCCTTGAAAAAGGGACTCTTGTTACTTTCTCTGGCCAGAAGCTTTTTCGATCAAGGGCGTCTCGAAGAGGCGCAGGCAAGTTTGACGGAAGCTAGAAACGTTTTGCTAGGATTAGACGATTCTCCCGAAGCGCTTGATTATCTTTCCGGCGTTTTCGTTTTACAAGGGGAATTAAACGTTAAAAGAGATCTTTACGAATCGGCCGCTCAAAATTTTCAGGAAGCCTTGCGTTTGGGGAGGAAAGTATACGGCGACCGGCCTTCGCGAGATATAGGTAAAATATACGTCCATCAGGGAAGTTTATACCTCCGCCAAGCGCAAATAAGCGACGCCATTAAGGCTTTTAATCAGGCGATACGCAGCGTATTGCCTTCTTTTAAGCCCGCTCGGGCGGACGAAAACCCTGACGCTGAAGATTTATATGAAGAAAATACCTTAATGGACGCCTTGACGGGCAAAGCGGAGGCGCTAAGCCGCCGCTATCTTTTGTCGTCTGAGCTTCGAGACCTCCAGGACGCCCTTAGGTGTTTCGAACTGGCTTATCAGGTCGAGTCCGGGCTTAGGGCTAGTTTTCAATACGAATCGTCCAAATTAAAAATGTTGGCGGAGAGTCGGCGACGAACAGAAAGCGTCTTGGAAGCGGTTTTTCAGCTTTATCAAGAAAAAGCAGACGAAGAACTAGTTAAAACGGCCATGGAATGGATGGAGCGCGCCAAGGCCGTCGTCTTGCTAGACGCCTTGCAGGAAAACCTGGCCCGAAACGCCGTTCACAATAAAGATAGTCTTTTGCAAAAAGAGCGGGGTTTAAAGAAACAATTGGCTTATTTTGAAAAACGCCTTATCCTGCAAGCGGAAAAGGATCAAGAAGCGGAATGGGCGACTCAAAAGTTTCAATTGGAACAAGAACTTGACCAGATTAGACAAAAATTGGACGATAAATATCCTCAATTGCAAGCCTATCGAAATCAGTCAAACCATATAGATTGGGAAGCCTTCCAAAAGGAATTGACGCCTGATCATAAAAACGCTTTTCTTACAAAATAATTCCCTATCTGTTCTACCTGTTGTTTCAAGTTTGCAAATGTCAGGTTAGGTTCTGAAAGCCAGTGTAGTCTTTGTCGCTACTTAGGTCTAGCAAAAGGTTTGCTAATATAAATCAAATTTTGATTTTGAATCAAAAAGGAAAAGATTCCTCCACCACCTACGGTTTAATTGCAATAGTTTTAAGTTGCTTTTTTGGTAACATTCGCGTATTTTAGGTTTAAAAAATTAATTGCTAGAAAAATCTTCGTCATTTGATTTAGCAATTAAAAAAATCCAAATATAACCGAAGTAGTTCTGTCTCTTGCATTTTTTGAGCAACTGACTAGCGAAGTTTACTGAGGAAATCTCGTTGTTTAAGAAAAATAAAATCCAAAAACTATTGCGCAAAAACAGAAGGCATTACAGACGAACGGATAAAAATTTTAAATTCAAAGTCAAAAACTGAGAGAAGATATTCCAAATCACAAAATAACCGAACCTGATTTTTTGAAAAAAAAAATACTAATTTTTCCCATTAAAAGAAAACTGCATTGGATGAAATAAATTGTGTTTATATTTTCAATTTCAGAGAGGAAGTTTTGCATTGCAGCGGCATGAAATTTAATTGAAGGAAATATGTGCTGCGAAGTATTATTAATGTATCGACATAACAAATGTGGTGATCAAACGCAAGGAGAAAACAATAAATCCCACTGTACCTTGTGGAAAACCGATGGCTTTTCGCTTTTTCGCTAGTGTTTGCATAAAGCACAGATACTTCAAGACAACAAAACTATTTCACAGAAAAACTACCTTTCAAGGCGATCAAACCAATAAAGCAGAAGTTTCTTCAACTCATCAGTTTTCTCGTCTGTTCGGGTTTTTGGTTTAATAACGAATATCCTGCAGCCATCTTTGTCACAGCCTCTTTGGAAAAATCCTCCAACACTTAGAAATTTTTCTCCGAACATGTCTGGATTTAAATCTAGAAAATAAATATTGGAATCGCTTTTCATTATACAAATGTACATAAAATTTTCCATTAGGATTTTTAAAGCTATTGACAATTTTATTCTTTGTTTTCCACTCCCGTCAAGTTTCCTGGCGAACGCCTTCGGCCGGATGAGATAGCGCGGGATCTGCAAGTCAGTCAGACGCCGGTGAAAGAGGCCCTGCTGCGCCTCGACGCGGAGGGATTGGTCGATACGAAACCCCGGCGTGGAACCGTGGTGAGGCGCGTGTCCCGTCGTCATACGGTTGAGCTGTTCCGAACCCGGGAGATGATTGAAACCTGGGCGCTGCGTGATGGATTTGCCGAACACCGCATTACCGACAGCTTTCTGAATTCAGTCGGTAAAACCATTGGCGAGTTGTCAGATGCCGTTGCTGATGGTCGCTTTACCGACGTCGAGAAGGCGATGGAGGCGGACCGGGCAATGCACTATCTGATCGTCGGATTGAGCGGCAATTCGATCGTGATCGATTGGTACCGCCGCCTCATGTCGCAAACGGAATTTATTCGGCTCTATGCGACCCGGCCTGAGCGGGCGACCGAAACAGATAGCGAGCATCGAGAAATATTCGCGGCATTGCAGGCGCGCGACCTCAATGCCACGCTGGGTGCCATTCACAGTCACTTCGAGTCAGCCTGTCACAGCCTTCTGCCGACCATCGGCGAGGAAGAAGATTGAAAGCGTAATCAACTAGGAGGAAGACAATATGCTTAAGAAGAACTGTTTGATCGCTGCCGCTCTGGCGGTAGGAATGGTACCGGCTGCGGCGATGGCCGATAGCTCAACGCGCGTCGCGCTCGTACCGGGCGGACCGCACCCGTATTTTGCGGCGTGGGAACAGGCCGGGGCAGACGCGGCGGCCGATTTTGGGCTTGGCGCGGCGGACTATAAGGTTCCGCAGAAGTGGGAACTGGGATTGCAGAACCAGATGCTCGAAAGCCTGGTCACGCAAGGCTACAACGCCTTTCTGATCTTTCCTGGAGACCCTGTTGGCACGGTTGCGATTGCCGACGAGCTGGCCGGCACCGGCGCTCCGGTCATGGCCTTAGCGGGCTGTTTGAAGGATCCCTCGGAAGCAATGTTCTGCATGGGAACGGACACGGGCAACTCCGCTTATCTCGGCACGAAGGAGTTGCTCAAGGAACTGGGCGACGGAGCAAAGATCGCGCACTTTACCGGCAAGGGCCTATGGGATGAAGTAACAATAATAGAACATTATGGATATTACCATGCTAGGATTATTTGTTCACTATGGAGGAATCGGTATTTGGCTTTACTAAGTCAATGTAGTAGTGTTAGCTTTAGTAAAGAGCAATGTATCTCCTGTTTTTTCTGGACTTATTGTATAGATTGAATGGTCATAGAAACTTCAAGGAGGGCTCATTCTATTGCAATAACACATCACAATCCCTAGTCTTAGTACCCTTTTAAGGGTCAACACCAATCAAAGAACAATTTGACATCCTTCAGTCCCCCACCCCAGTCTCCACACATCATAGGATTGCAATATTCGAGGGATCCATTTTAACCAGAATAGTTGAAAAGATTGAAAATTGTCCCTTGAAGTGACATAATAAATAAAGCCCCAGGAATAAGATCTCCAAGTTATGCAAATTGACCCTAGAAAATAGACGACTCGTTTCCGATCCCTGCCTATCCTGCAAATGTTCAATGACTTCCTACCTGTACAATTGAAGAACACAAAATGAGGCCTTTGGGTATATAGATATCTTAGATAAATATTGAAATATTGATATCCTTAGACTACTAAAATTGCTTGATTATGAAAATGTCAAACATGTCCTTCCGTTATGGAAACGGTGATATACCCCTTATTTTCTGAAAAGTATTGAATTAAAAGAGTATGCAAAAGATATTAGCCCTGTTTGTTCTTGAGTAGCTTAAAAAAATCAAGCTACCCCCTATTTTCGAATAATTTACATCGGTCTTTGTTTTGTTACCTTACTCGCCATCCCTTTGTTTCTTCATTTTTTTTTGTTTAGCGTTTGATCCCAGATATTTCAATTATTATTTTGTGTATTCATTGGTTCATTATTCATGGTTTGGGTTTTCAAACTTTGTCTTCTCTTTTTTTTTTGCGATTAGAAACTGCTCCATGACGAAGATAATAAAGCTGTTTATCTAAGACTTAGTTCACGGGTACAATTTTTAGCCTTCCTCAAGCCACACTAAAGTCACAGTGCCAAGAAGAACATAGTTATGTACAAATGCTACTATTGATATTACTACCCCTACCAACTCACTGCAGTATTTCGGTAAGGCAATCGTTGGCTTCAATGGTAATCATTAATCTTCCTAGCTGAAATTTTGCATTCTTGATACTACCATTCACTATTTTTCTCCTTAAACTAATCTATGGTTAGCATACCTACCGGACAAATCTCGTCAACGGTACGAGGAGACATTACTAATAGTGTGTAGTACTGAAACTCTCGGAATATCACTAAAGGGCGGGTACTCGATATTCAGCTTGCGGTGGGTTACATACAAAACGTATGTAAGGTATGCGTTTGTAGATTTCGAATAGGTCTTGATTTTACTCAACTTACCGGTTTTCTACCTCTTCGAGCGTGTGAAGGGGTTTATGAAGGGGTCGCGAGAAGCCTTTTATTCCGGCTTCTGGGCCATTTCTCAAAGGACCCATCACGCTAACAGGCTTAAAAATAACGAGTTAGAGCGTATTTTGAGTATCTTTTAGGAGTCATTTTTGCTATACTATTTCCTGTAACACCCTGCCTTTTATACTAGTTACAGTTTGCAGGGCCTCTTTTCTTCACAACAGCAAATTGTTTTTTGAAGCACGTATTCAGTGATAAGGAGGTATTGTGCGTTCACTCACTCCCGATACTATTATCTTCCAAGAACTCGCCACCTTTGGTGCAACCTTTAATGCGCCCATTTCAATTTCAGATATACGCCTCGTTTCCAACCGTATCTATACCCGCCTCACTGAAGTACTTCTTTCTCATACAAAAGCATCAGAACTTCTTGGTGTTTCTCCTGAGACCTTGCACCGATATCGTACAAATGGCCTCATTTCCGGCATTCACAAGTCTCCGCATAAAAAAGTGTTGCGACACCACTATGTATATGCCATGATTGACGTGCTTGAACTCAAACACACTCGCTCACGCCTCTCCCTGGAGGCTAAATAATGAAAAAAACCAAAATTGAACCAAACCTCTACCGCTTAGAAAACGGGAAATTTCTTGCGGTAGCCAACATTCCGTATCGGGACCATGAAGGTACCAAACGGTATCGCAGACCTCAACGTACCTTCACCAGTCGTGTCAAAGCACGACAGTGGATTGCCGATCAGAAAGCAAAAACCCAATTACGACTGTTTCATTTAATTTCTGAAAGTTTTTGGATTAATGCATGGTTTGATTTTGGCTCTCCGCACATAAATAATTGGAACGAAATTTGCATATTTTTTTTTGGCTAAATAGATTTCTCGTCATTTTGATCGGACTATTTTGATTAAAAAAAGGGATGGGGGAGGAGGGATTAGCCTCCAAATTTTGGTTACTTAAAAAGGCAACTAGAACTTTTTTTTTACAAACGTTTTTATTAGTAATTAATATACGTAACTTGCGAATTGGCTTACGTAAAGAACTTCTATATTTGCCTATTTTTTATCACGTATATGAGGGAGTTCGCCCCCTTGTCAATACCTCGATCTTGAGTTTTTTGTCCCAATTTTTTGTCCCAAAGCTTGAATTTTGTCCCAATTTTAAGAATGATCCCTGAATCACAAAAGCCGTAGAATAAATAGTGGAAATTAATAAAA
This sequence comes from Alatinidae sp. Z8VKAUB7J3, assembly GCA_010016025.2. Lineage (NCBI taxonomy): Eukaryota > Metazoa > Cnidaria > Cubozoa > Carybdeida > Alatinidae > Alatinidae sp. Z8VKAUB7J3. Next base: position 130,918,501 of record JAAAKM020073195.1, read on the forward strand.
TACTTTAGCGTAAAGAGCAACGTATTAAGGAGAAGACGAATCCCCCTAAATACGTAATAATTTCTGTTCATTTTAAGTTTCAATGCTGCACCTTACTTCCGATTGAAAATCTTTTTTTATTAATTTAGTTTCTCGTTGCTTTTTTTTCATAATGCTAGAAAATCCTGCACCCCTTCATGGAAATTCTCTTCCCTCATGATAAATTCCTCCATGGAAAGATCTTCCCACGTAACCCCCTCCCCCAACCCCTCCTAAACGCAAAAAGTCCCCCTTAAAACGTCTGTACACTTTCAATAACTTTTACTATATGTAGTCAATGATCAAATTTGTAACTTGAAGCCCCTCCCCCGGGGACTGTGGGGCGATCAAGTCCTCCCGAAGATATTAGCATATGACTTTTTGACTATGCTGAACAAAATGGCTATCTCAAAATTTTGATCCGGTGACTTTGGGAGAAAATGAGCTTGGGAGGGGTCCTAGGTGCCCTTCAATTGTTTTATTCACTTGAAAAGAGCACTAGAACTTTTAATTTCAGTTAGAATGAGTCCTCTTGTGACATTCTAGGACCACCTGGTCGATACGATCACCCCTGGGAAAGAAAGCAAAAAAAACAAAAAATAAACATACATCCGTGATCTGTCTTCTAAAATTGAAACTATTTTGTATAGTTTGAGAAAATTTTTCATTCTTGGTCACATAAGTATTACACGCAAAAATTTGTAGTCTTTTTTCATTTATTTTCAATTTTTATTTTTTACTAGACGACGTAGTACAAGGTAATCCAAGTATTCAGTTTTCACAGCTTGACAACTGAAATTCTCAATCTGCTTAAATTTACTTTGTTCCCTACTCTCTATCCCAAAAGCTTAATACAATGAAAACTGTTTATGAAATGTAAATTTTGGCTTATCTTTTGAGCCTTTCACCCCTTCAGCATAATATATCGTGCTAACAAAATATATATTGGCCGATGATGGGCGTAATAAGCCTTCCTAAAATTGAAGTCCAAGATACATTTCAAAACTTGAAAGTCATTTATTCATAGCTAGCAATTAAAATCATCATTGAGAACACCCATCTCTGTTCTAAAGTTATTAATAAGCTACAACAGGAGCTTCGTTAATCAAACTATAAATAGTCCTGGTGTATGCCCGAGGTAGCAATGGGTCGTAACGTGACCATAGCATCGGTTGACGTGATTTAATATACCTATTGATTACATGTTCTACCCACATGCGAAGTACATGCAAATTGGCAAAGGCGCCTAAAAGCCTGATAAGCTTACTGTCTAATACCCCCTCCGTGACTTAAGCTCGTTGAAATTACAGGTTTTATGAAAACCGAGATATTCTGCTTGTTGTCAAATATTCTTGTATTAAAGCAAGAATACGGTAGAGAAAAATACATGTTTTAGATTGATTTTAGGTTGAATGAAATAAGTTTTAAAAATTAATTTAGTTTAATTTAATTTCTAATGAGTTTCTTGTAATGAACTAACCCTGTGGTAGTATAGTGGATTGATGTTGTGCTTGGTAATACCGGGTGCAGGGTATTACAGCATGGCTTGGGGTCAGGCTTTCTGCTTGTCCCTGTAAAAAAGACTAAGTCACTGAAACCTCAATTTGACACCTTATATGTCAGCAATGGCTCTGGAAGTTCTTTATTATTATTATTATTATTATTATTATTATTATTATTATTATTATTATTGTTATTATTATTATTATTATTATTATTCATTGCCGGCGCGGCAGTTTCCTGGTCCGTCTACTCGCTGCTCTACCGCGACGCCCGGCTCTCGGCCGTCTCGAATCTCGCCTTGTTCAGCCTGATCGCAGGTGCCGGAGCCTTGCTGTTGTTGCCGTTCGCCGCGTTCGAGTTTCTCACCGCCGCACCCATGCCTGTCAGCCGGTCGGCATGGAGCAACATTGCGGGAATCGTCGTATTTTCATCGCTTCTGGCGTTTTCCGGTTACCAGTTCGGATTGCGGGCGCTCGGCCCCTCGACAACCGGCATCTTCATGTACCTTCTGCCCATTATTATAATAAGGTACAAATCATGCTTGTTAATAAATTATTTCCAGTAAAGAGGAGAGGGTGGCATAAATTTCAATAAAAATTCAAACATAGGACCCTCTTAATCACCATAACCATCTTATACACAATATTGTTCACAATAAATAATTGGAAGAAAAGGGCAAATAAAAAAGGAGAAACAAAAGAAAAATAAAAAAGACGAAAGAGGAAACTTTACCGCAAAGAGGTGAGCCGTTAAAGCAAATCCACTTGTAACGGGTAAAATACATTCTCCAAAGTTGGCAATGGTCGGCATTTGCGTAACATGCATCATGCAAAAGACAACACCTGTGAAAGGCAGTAGAAATAAGAAAAGAAGATAGCGTTCCCTATTACAAAAAAATAACTTCCAGCGTAGCGATGGAAAAAAATAAATTTTATTTCAATTTGCTAGCAGCAAAGTGAATGTATATTTACGTCTTGTAAATTGTTTGTGGTTTTCCTTCGATACAACTATAATTTAAAAAAAAAGAAGAAAAAATGATTATTTGATTTGGTTATCTACTTATTAATAAGATTGTTTTTTAAGTAAATTCGCCTTCCATGTTTAATATTAATTTTTGTGTATCAGATAGAACCCAATAAATATCTCTTCAAAGCAGCTAGAAATTGTATAGTAAATATTCAGCAATAAACTCGGCTTTCCAGTTAAAAACTTGAGATAGACTTAAATATCTATTTTCCAGCACTTGAAATACAAGAAAACCAAAAGGATACAGAGTAAAAAAGCTGTAAACCCAAGACAAAACCGAATAGTGAACTTTAATCGACTAAGGTTATGGTTTAAGCCTATAGTCTGGTATTAGAAAGGAATGGTGATATGCGTTATCGGGCTTTGGGTTCCGAAAAATTTAACGTTTCTGAAATTGGATTAGGGACATGGCAACTGGGCGCAGACTGGGGGAACGTTGAAGAGTCAACGGCTCAGGAAGTGTTAGAGACTGCTGTTGAATACGGAATTAATTTTTTCGACACGGCTGATGTTTATGGTGAAGGCCGTTCTGAATCTTTGATTAGAAAGTATCTAAAGCCATTGTCGAATGAAATTATAATTGCGACAAAATTAGGTCGGTTTCCAAAGCCTGGCGGTCTGGAAAATTTTTCGTTAGAATCATTTCGAACCCACACAGAAGCTTCTTTAAATAGGTTAGGTTTAGAGTGTTTAGATTTAACCCAACTTCATTGTATTCCCACTGAATTGATGGCAAGTGGAGAAGTTTTTGATTGGTTGCGAACTCTTCAAAAAGAAGGAAAGGTTAAGAGATTTGGCGCCAGCGTTGAATCAATGGAAGAGGCTCTAATTTGTTTGTCTTCTTTTTTCATGAAAAGCCAAGCTTAGATTACTGTAGAGTTTCTGATAAATTCCTTGTTAAAACTCAAAAACATAGTAATATTTGTTACCCCACGTGTGATATTGGTTTACTGAAACTCTTTCGTTTTTACCTGAACTTGAATTCCGAATTCCAAAAGAACTTCCATCAATTCAAAGTTTTCATTCTCTATGGCAATAACCAATGAGCTTCTTCCAAGTGGGTCTGTGCAGTTTATGCTCAGCTTATCCGGCTGGTCTTTCATCTCCTTTAATAATCTAGGAAATATAATAAGGTTAAGAGACACTTCATTTTGACCTTCAAAAATAAATTTATAATTTTTCGGAAAAATTTTCAATGTTTGTTTAACTGCAGCACACTGCTTTAAATTATAAGCTGCAATTAAATTTTGCGATCGCTATTTGGCACTTGGCCAACGGGCAAGTGCCATAAATAGGCTCAATAAATTTTTATTCTCGGAAGATTACACCAAAGAGGAGCACTTGCACTCTTTTTCTGCAATTTTGTGGCTTTCTTACAAGAAGTCTGAAGTCGTGACCATGTCCTCGATCGTGATCCGTCCCAACCAGCTGGCGGAAATCGACGGCAAGAAGCCTTACGCAGACAAGCGCGTCCGCAAGGCGATCCAGATGGCGGTCGACAACTCGGTCTGCCTCGAGCTTGGCTACGGCGGCCGCGGCGAGCCGGCCGAGAACCACCATGTCGGGCCGATCCACCCGGAATACGCCGAACTGCCGCCGCAGAAAGTGGACCCGGAAGGCGCCCGCGCGCTGATGGAAGAAGCCGGCATGCTGGACTTCGAGCATGAGCTGCTGTCGATCGACGACGACTGGCGCCGGAACACCACCGACGCGGTTGCCGCGCAGCTGCGCGACGCTGGCATCAAGGTGAAGCGGACCGTGCTGCCGGGCTCGACCTTCTGGAACGACTGGGCGAAATACCCGTTCTCCTCCACCAACTGGAACCACCGCCCCCTGGGCGTTCAGATCTGGGCGCTGGCCTACAAGTCCGGCGAAGCCTGGAATGAGTTCGGCTGGGCGAACGAGGAGTTCGACGCTCTGCTGGCCGAAGCCCTGTCGATTGCCGACGCGGACAAGCGCCGCGAGATCGCCAAGAAGGGTGAGATGCTGATCCAGGAGGAAGGCGTGACCATCCAGCCTTACTGGCGCTCGCTGTACCGCCACATGCGCGAAGGTGTCATGGGCGCGGACATGCACGTGTCCTTCGAACATCACCACTACAAGTGGGGCTGGGCCGCTTAAGCCGGCTCCCGGCTCCGCTCCGGCCTCCTGCACCGCCCCGCCCGGGGCGGTGCGATCCAGCTAAGACGATAAGAGACCCGCACCTGCGCACGGGTCCGATCCGCCAGACTGACAGGGGACCCCATGGGACTTTTCATTCTCCGTCGCTCGGGCGTGATGCTGCTGACGGCCTTGTGCCTGACGTTCATCGTGTTTTTCCTGACGAACCTCTACCCTAACCTTGAGAAACTCGCCAAAACCCAAGGCAACTTCCGTATGTCGGATGAGATACACTTAAGACTGCACAATCTTGCAAGGTGTAAGGAATTGACTTTAGAAATCTCAAAATTCAGGGAAGTGAGCATAAGCAGGGAAAACGCAAAAGAAGATGAATTAGGGAACACAGCCCGGTTTGAATTATCGGTACTGGATGCCCTGGAACAACCCGTGCGCAAAAAGCCTGCTGTCCTTCAGTTGTCTGCGGTGCGGGCAGACAAACTGGAACAGGAAGCGCTGACTTTATTGAGGCGCCACAGTACACATCTCGACGGCGCCAGCCGCGCGGCGCAACGATTGTTGCAGCTTGAAATGGCCGGGTATCTGAACAGTGCTAGAACTGAACGGCTGATGGCTTACCGCGATGAAATTATAGGTCACGAGATCGGTCCTGTCGGGTTTCTTGTCAGCGCCGAAAATGCCTTGGAGCACCAACAATACTATACAGCGGTGGAGAAATACCGTTTGTTCTTTGCAGCCCTTGATGAGCAACGCCGTGAGGAGTTTGCGCGATTTTATCCGGGCTATGTTCAAGCATTGTTGGGTAGCGGCTTGATCGCGGAGGCAAACCAGGTGTTGCAATTGAAAGCATTGGAAACCCTTCAAGGTGAAAACCAAATCGGGTTGCAACAGCTTAAACTGCAAACCGCAGCTTTGGATTATGCGCAACAGGGTGGGCATGAACGGCGCGCAAAGCTGGCGCAGGCGGCGCGGGACCTGGCCAGCCCTGCAGCACAATACAGTCGTTCGTTGTTGAGCGGTGAATACCAGGCGCTGGAAAAAATTGCCCCCGATGCGTGGCTTGAGCAACTGCCCACATTTGGCTTGGTGTACCGCGAGTTTAATGAGCCAGCCAACACAACATCCCAAGGACAACTAAGCCGGGTTGGCCTGAAGCTGTACCGCAAACTACCCAGGAGTGTTGCTCGACAGGCGTGGGTTGAGGTTGCTCAGCTTAACTTTTTAAGTGTGCTTGATGCGCCGGTCAAAAAGTTCCTGGCTCAGTTGGACGACGCGGAAGAACGGTTGTCGCGCAGCGACGCTGCAGCCGCTGATACCCTTTTTGCCACGCGTGTTCAGTTCCTTGAGCGGCGCGCGCCGGAAATGCTGAGCGAGGTGATAGCGCGGACCCCGGCACCGCTGGCTGATCATCAGTCCGCTGCGTTGTTACAAGCCTTGCGTAAACTTCAGTTCTTCCTGCACAACAGGATCTTCGAAGGGTCGTCCAAGGAGCCGTTTAAAACTGTAAAAGGTGTTCCTCAAGTTGGTAATCATCTGGCTCTTGGCACCAGTTCCCATAAGCCGACTCTTTCCATGGAATGCAACGCATGACCTGCAAATTTGAGTTGAATCAAATTTAGCAGTAAACATGTGGGCACACACAAGAGGGATATATCTAGGACCAGGGGGCAGTTAAGTAGATTTGCCCCCTGGAATATTACCCCAATTCTTAATCTGGTCGTAAAATATAGGTAGCAAATAAAAAATAAAAAAAACTTAATTGATGACCCCCCCCCCCCAGAAAAAACAACTCCTGATCCTCCCCCCAAAAAAAGAATTTTTCAGTACCCCCTACCCCCAAATAAAAATTCTGGATACAACCCGGCATAGATCTGAAACTTTCTGGAACGTTGTGACAGCCCAGTGGATAAAAGGGCACATAAACCTTTTTGAAAGCTTTGGGACCTAGAAACTCTTGGTTTCAAGTTTGCGTGTAAAAAGCTGTTTTTCTCGAGGACCGACCAACCTGGAGTTAAATATAACCAATAAACTGGCATGACTTTGGGCTGTGTTTGCCCAGGGGGCTTAACAGTAGTAGACAATAACGCCGACTACCATAAAACTTCGCGAAAGTATCCCGAATACGTGCCATAGCTACCATACAATATTGTAAACGAATGAATAAAACTTGTTAATAAATAATCATTGCATTTAACAAAAAAAAAATTCCACAGCAGTGAGCATGTGGCTTTGAGAGTGAGGATAAAAGCTGGATGAATTTAAAAGCTGAATATGTTTATATCAAAGCCTTGAAGCCTGAAAATTACAAAAATACTTAAACCTGGAAATAATTGGATTAATTGAATTTGGCAGAGTGAACCAATGCCCCATTTTAACTAAGAATTAAATAAAGAAATTGTTTTTTTCAACTGAAAGTATGGAGCAACATTAAAACTGAAAATGGACAGAAATTATTAAGTATATGAGGAGAGGCGCCCTCCCCCAATACCTTGCTGTTTACGCTCATTTTTTTAGAACTTTTAAAGTCATCCTGAAGAAGTGAAAGATATAGCAATGAAAGTTGACAAAGGTCTTGGTGTGACTTTGTTCGAGTTTCTCTTTACGGTCTTTTTAGCCTATCTTCACAGACTTTCAGGAAAGGAAGATTTTGTTGCTTTTACACCTCATGCAAACAGGGGACGAAATGATGTTGAAAACCTAATTGGATACTTTGTCCAAATGGTGATGGTCAGACCTCGCTTTGATTCGGAGTTAATTTTTACAGATTTATTAAAGCAAAATACACGGGAGCTTGCGGATAGTTATCGCAATGTTGAAGCCCCTCTTGAAAAAATTGTAAAAACTCTCAATCCCTCACGTAACCCGAGCTATCACCCTGTATTTCAAACGGGGTTTTCTCTAGAGACCGCGAGTCGAAAAATTAACTTAAAAGGGGTAAAGTCGACGCTGCTTCCCTGGCATTTGAAGTCAACGAAGTTTGATCTTTATATGGCGATCACTACTGACGAAGCATTTTCTGAAAGTAAGGCCGGTTTACAAGGCTACATCAATTACTCAACAGACCTATTCGGCAAAGAGACAATTGAAAGGTTTGTTAATAATTTTAAAGTCTTTCTTGGCGCTGTTTGTAAAAACCCCAAGGCCTCGGTCGATAAGCTCCCTATTATGACGGACCAAGAATTTCACAAAATTGTTTACGAGTGGAATGCAAGGGAGCGAGAGTATCCTCGAGACATGAGCCTGCCTGATCTTTTTGAGCAGACCGTTGAAGAATATGGTCAGAACACCGCAGTTCAGGTGCTTGAAGAACGAATAAACTATCGAGATCTAAATGCAAGAGCGAATCAATTTGCGCGCCACCTCCAAAAGGTAGGAGTTAAAGAGGGAGAAGTGGTTGCGATTTTTCTCGACCGATCGATCGATTTAATCGTTTGTATCGTGGCGATCTTAAAAGTTGGAGGTGTGTATCTTCCTGTCAACGCTGATTATCCAGATGAACGAAAACATTTTATGTTAAGCGATGCAGAGGCAAAGGTCATATTGACGACGTCTGGATACAAAGAAAAATTCTCTTCAGAAAAGCTTCAAATTTTCTGCGTCGACGTTGAGAAAGGAATTCTTGAAGCTTTATGCAATTATCAAGTGCCTACAAGTCAGGTGAAGCTACAAAACAGGTAGCTTAAACCAATATTTGTCCAAATTGATCAAAACCTTGCAACATAATAAAGCCAATAGATCCAAAATAGGAAAGTGAACCCTAGACCATACTAACTGAAAACTAATAACATCGTTTTTTTTTTATAAAGTCTCAAATATAAGACAATCACAACTTGACAATGATTCAGGAATGATATCTATTCTTAGCATGATCTTCTAATGCTTACATGTCTTTGCTTTTGCAAATTCGTACTACAAAAATTAAAAACAAAACAAAATTGAGGGAATTTTGGAAATTGGCTGAAAAACCTTCAAAAAGATTCGCAAATCACCATAAAAGTTTACTACTGGAATCATTACGGTCGAAATCTTTAACCCGGAAATTAAATTGAAGAACATCACGTCATAAGCTTGGCAAAGAGCTGATGTTTTTTTTGTTTTTTTTTTTCTCTGGTGCTAGTTGTGGTACTGGTGTGTGAAACCTCATTTTAAATTTATAGCTTTCATTTAAGCAAAATTAAAAAGCATAGCCTGTATCAAAAACAAGTCACATTTGTTCTTATATCGATGTGTTATGGTGGGGGTATACTATTGCTGAGACAGAGAAAAAAATTGTCCCTATTTTCTGATATCACAAACCGATATTGTCCAAACTCGTTCAAATTCTGTCTTCATCAAGGTCCTCTTAGCCCTTTCTACATAAAAGTTTTGGAAATCTTGGCTTGGAATAAGAATTGGGCTTTTTAGGGGCAAATCAGCATAACCCAGCTTTTTACATTAGGTCGCAATTTGAAACAACAACCTGAAAAGTTACAAATTGAACCCTAAGATTAGGTTGTAATACAAAAATGTATTTTTTTTCATTTGGATGTATTTTTTTCTTTTCTTTTACCTTGTTTACACTCTATCAGCGCATTATGGCTGTAACTTTAATATTCAGACTGTCCTATTTTACTGTTGACAAACAGTTCTCGGGGTCAGCGTTACGAACTTTGTTTGTCATCCACAACAGTTGTCTTTTCTTTTTACCTTCTTTTTTTTTTAACGAGAATTAAAGGACCCTGAACCAAAATCCAGGACACTGCCTAGCTGCAAAACAATATTCAGGCAATTTTTCACGCATGAGTTCTCTGCATTTGACTCTAAATTGTTAACTATGCAACTGGGACTTTTTGTCCAATAAGATAAGATAAGAATGAGCTAAAGCTAAAGAAAAGATAAACTGATCTTTAAGGGGATCAAACAAAACAAAATTGGGTTTCTCACCTGAAAGTAAGGAGAAAGTCTTAAGGTTCTTTAAAAATACTTCTCACTCAAATTCAACAGGCTTTATATTTCAGGAGTCATTCTTAATGAATTATAACAAAAAGACAAAACTTTAGCATAAAAGCACAAGGGAAAAGCCTCCCTCCCATATATATGGAATAATTTTTGTTTGTTTTCAATTTTAATGTTGCTCCTTGCTTTCAGTTGAAAAAACTTATTTTGTATTTACTTTCTGACCGTTTTTCGAATCATGCCAGAAACTCCCAGCTTCGTATAAAAATTTCCGTGGCAATTTCCCTCTGGAAACTTTTCTCCCACAGAAAATTTCTTTATGAAAAATCCCCTCCCCCGAAAAAGTTCCGTATATTTTGCAATAACAAATACCATCTTTAAACAACGGGTATAGTTCATAGTCCTTTCCCCAGGGGCTATGGGGTTCATGTCATCCCCAGAGGCGTAATTATTGGATCTTTCAACTATTCTAAATTAAATGTATATCTCAAAATTTTCATCAGATGTCTTTGGAGAAAATGCGGCCAATAAGGCCCCATTTCCGTTCCAATAAGGTCTCTCTCGATTTTCTAGGATCACTGGTTCAATACGATCATCCCTGGGGAAAAAAGGAAAAAAGCAAAGGAATAAACACGCATCCGTGATCTTTTTTTCTGGAAAAATGCAAAATTCCACGTTTTTGTAGTTAAGAGTTCTCTGTGCCTACAATTTTACAGCGCAAAAAATTAAGAAGAAACTGAGGTTACTTAAATACAATTTTCAGGGCAGCAAAATCGCAATCTTGAAAATACTCAGAAAAAAATAAGTTATGAAAAGGACCCTTCTAATGTTGCATTTAGAACATTTTTTTAACACTTCACAGTACTCAAGAGGCCTCTTTTGATTTTCAGAGTGATCGAAGGGTGGATACGCCCCCCCTCCACGTCTCGTATTTTCCCGAATTGTATCTGATGGAAATTTTGAGATGGTCACTTGTTGTCTAAGAAACTTCGCAAAAGGCTTGTTCGATTGGAAATTGAAACAGCAAGTGCCCTTTTTATTAGTTGAAAGTGATTGGAGGGCAAGATCCCTCCCCTTCCACGTCCATCAATTTAAAAACACTTTTAATCAAAATTTTGAGATAGCCATTTATTTCAGAGTAGTTGTAAGGTCTGGAAACTATGTTTTTAAGGATGACAATCCCCCCCCCATGAGTCTTCACCGCAAGGGATGTTTGTTATGCCGCGAGGGGTATATACGGTTTTTATGGAAAGGTCGTAAAAACTGCGTAATGGGCTCATTTAATTTGAAATCAGATGTTCTAGTGCCCTTTTTATGAGTCAAAGTGATCAAAGGCCATCCACCACCCCGCCCACATTGTATTTTCCGAAAATGCATCCGACAGAAATTTTGAGCCATTTGTTAAAAAAAATAGTTCAAAGGTCACACAATAAGCCTTTGGGGTTTACAGAACCCCCCACAGCCTGGGGGTAAGGCTTTTAACCTATGCCAAAGGAACATATAAGGTACTTATGAAAGGAGTGGTCGTGTGAACTTTAGAAAAATCTCATTTTGATTGGAAATATATAGTTCTGCTTCCCTTTTAAGAATCAAACATAATGGAGAGCAATTAGGCCCCTCTCCTTATCATTCTCCTTTCCCGAAACGCATTCAATTGAAATTATGAAATAGCCATTTTGTCACCAGTAGTCCAAAAGTTATATAACAATGACTCCTGGGTGGACGAAATGCCCCAGAGCCCATAGGCTGAGGTTGTAAGTTATGCCCCTGGGAATATAACGTTTTAAGGAACGGGTGGCTGCATAAACTGTGGATCGAATGAAGCTCATTTGATTGGAAGCCAGAATTAGTGCCCTTTTTAAGAGTCATAAATGAATAGAGGGCCATCAACCCCCTCCCCTAAGCCTATTATTCCCCAAAACATATCAGATCGAAATTTCAAGAGATCTATTTTGTTAACTTTGTAAAGCGTGTCTTAGAACCGGATTACTCTTGTCCCAGATGTAGTTTACAAGTAAAGGATGTAGGTCACCGTTGGGTCTCTGCCCCTCATCTTTTCTGATAAATTACCTGTTTTCCTCTTGTTTATATTTGTTTATAGTATAATTTCAGAGGACAGGCTAAATCCTCACTGCCAAGCCAGTAATCTCACAGGAAGTAAACTTCTGCGCTAAAATCTATGTCCTTCTGTCTGATTTAGGCCATTGAATGATAATGCTATTCAAAAAGCTTGTGGATTTGAAGCATTCATTTATCGGATTGGTCATGATCACTCTAGGATTCACCCCTACAAGAGTTTTACTTGTGTGATTATAGTGATTTTGTTCTTAGTTCCGTTACCAGACTACAAAGTCTGTTTTGAGAGTTCGCTTATAGAGTTCGCAGATACATGTTTTGTCGGAGATGACATTTGGATATTAAAAGTGAGCCATTTTCTCCAATTGCGTGAGATTGTTTTTTCCCAAACCCAGGCAGGGTAAGAAAAAAGTTTTTGAGAAGTACTGTCATTAATATGTCAACAGGGGGGATCAGTGGTGACACAGGTTGTTATACCCTTGTCCAATAGCTTGGCCCTTGAAAAAGTAGTACAAATTTCACACACACAAACTGGTCGTAATACTAGTGCGCGAAGTAGCTTAAGAACCCTTGAAACCACTCAATCGCGCTACCACACTCTAACAGCAACACCTGGCATTGGTGTGGCGTTGGAGATCAAATAGCCTGTGGCCCCAATTCATCCAGTAAAAACAGTGGTGGCAAAGTTGGTGCCAGTGCAAACACCCACATTCTAGTAGGTAATCGCAGCTTTCAAATTTGAGAACCATTTTTTTAGGTCTCCTAAAAAGTCTCCAAGGGATACTGCTAACGACTTTAAAAGAGACAGTTAATCAGGTTTGTCAATATGTTAATGAGATGGTAATAAAATGATGATAATTTCCGTTTATTTTTTTGATGGTGTTGTTTTTGTGGGGAAAGGAGAAAAATCTATTAGTTATATTATTTGTTTTGTTGTGTTTATTGTCAAATATTATGTTGCATGGACTTATTCGACTTATAATAGTGGACAAGTTCTCTACACAAATTTGAATGTTTGACCTTTCCTCTTTTGTAAGTAAAGTAAAAGTTTTAATGAAGAATCACATTCTGTAACAGCCTAATAAAAACAAGTAGGCTTATAACCATAGTAGCCATTGTCTTCACAGCGATGACGTAGAAACCAGATTCTCTTGTTATTACAGCAGTTGAAGCACAGACCTGGTACTAAAAATATCTATCAAGAAAGAAAAACATTTTCGATTTAGAAACATTTTTATTTCAAAATTACAATAAAATATACATATCACTCTTATTCACATACTGATTCAAATTATTGTCCTCAATTTATTTCAAAATTGCATTTAAAGCATCTTGAAGTCTACGTATATGCATTATACTAATTTTTGCTGCAAAACATAACTGCTCCTCCAATTTGAATTTGCTCAAGGTATCAAACATCTGGCAAACATACCATCCCTTTCAAGGCTTAGTCAACATCCTATTCAAATTTCTACTGCTACACTTTGTACTCTTATCTTTGTATCATTGCTGCTGCTGTCAACTCCACCATCAACTTCCAGTGTAAACAAATCACTCATTTTTTGCTAGTATGTCTTTTGAAATAAAAACGTGATGAGAAAGATATAATCACACAGGTCTCTATCTAAATTTGACTTTATTACTAGTATACGATACACTTAAAATCCAGCTTTATATTTGATCTGGTTGCTACGATGCAACAGCTGGTTGATAGGGCCTCATAGGAGTATGCAAATTACGTACTGACTGGAATATGGAAATTATATTTCTGCTGGAGTATGCAAAAATGTTTCGGCTGAAGTATGCAAATTATTTACCCTCTGGAGTATTGCATAGCATCCTACTTCTAGAGTAGTTGAAAAAAAATGTGAAAGCTTTGCACCAGACAGATTTTAAACTTAATAAAGAGTAAAAAAATAGACACTCGATTATCAAGACGTAAACTACATAGTAAATGGCTGCAAATGCTTATTGTTCAAGAAAACTCATAAATAACTGCGTTAACATTTTCGCAGATTTTTCGCAAGAATTTACAACCAGATCAAAAACCCAAAAGCAGCGGAGACGAACAAATCTGGGTATACGTCTATTCATGAAAGGCTTTATGAAGAGCGCTTTGATCCTAAGAAGCTGGATGAGTATCTGGCCCCTATGTGGGTAGATGACCTTTATGAGGATGGCGTCGCTAAAGTAGGGAAAGAAGGAAAAGAAAGAAAAGAAGAAAAAGAAGGCGAACAAGAACAACAAAAACAACAAGATGCGGATCGATCAGCTGGTCTACCGTATTACCGCCCCACAGGGACCTGCACCTTGCGTGAATACGCGACCCAGTTGAACTTAGCGATTGTTTTTCTGAGCCATCCCAATGCGTCCTATCCTCACAACGTTAGCGGTTGGATGGCGCGTCTATTGAATCGAGAGCGTAGAAAGCGCAAGCAAGAACCTGCGTTTTTTGACTACGGCTAGCGCTACTCTTAGGAACCACACCTTACTTCAAGAATCTCTCAAAACCTCTGAGTCAGCTTCTTCGCACGGATCGAAGAAGTTGATTGAGACGATCTCTCACACAGAAATCCGTTGCTTGCGCTTGCAAATTCCTGCTCCACAAAATTAGCCGACATTCGCTGACCTTGATGTCTGAATAGGCGGCAAAAAACGCCAAATCATGTGTTTGATGATTTGTTAAAGTCGGTGTCCCTTGGGGGTGGAGGTGGGGCTATAGGGAAGTTGCAACGGTTACCGCTGCTGTCGCGACAATATCCTCAACGCTGGCACCTCTGGATAGATCTGCTACCGGTTTGGCGAAGCCTTGTAGAACGGGTCCTAGGGCATCCGCACCACCTAGGTGTTGGGTTAGTTTGTAGGCTATGTTGCCCGCATCTAGGTCTGGGAAGATGAGGACATTGGCTTGCCCCGCGACCTCGCTGTTTGTAATGCCCTTGGCTTGTGCAACTTGTGCAACAAGGGCGGCATCGGCCTGTAGTTCACCATCTGCCAATATGTCTGGGTGTTGGTCTTTCAGGATAGCTAACGCTTCTTTTACCTTGTCCACGTGTGCGTGGCTGGCGCTGCCTTGTGTTGAAAAGGATAACAGCGCAACGCGTGGGTTTGTTTGTAGAACCTGTTTGGCGCTGACGGCTGATGCGTAGGCGATGTCGGCCAATTCCATCGACTTATGTCCAGTCTTCCTACATTCCGTACGATAGTGTGAATTGTCTTCTATTATGTGTGGATGCTTTCATCCTCAAAGGCCAGAAAATTTACTAGATTTGAGAAAAATCTGATAGCATATCATACAATAATGTGACAATCCTTGAAAACTAAGTACGAGTTCTGTGATCAAAATACATTGATGTATATTAATCCTGAAAGAGTATTTTTATTTTCGAGTAGTAGGGGCGTTGCTTCACAACAAGTCCTATCATGGGGGTTTAGGGGTTTTAACTACACCCCCCCAAAAAAAAAAAATTATCTGACTCGTAAAAATGTAAAGAAAACTCAACACAAACAAATTTTTGATGCATTTTCTAAAAGTGTTTTTGTTATCCCCTCCCAAAAAAAACTTCTTTCTGACTCTTAAAAACGTAACAAAACTTAACATAAACAAATTTTTGATGCATTTATCAGGTTTTTAGTTACCCCCCCTCCGAAAAATATCCTGAATACGGTCCTGCTTCACAAATATGCATATTATTTTCCTCATCAGCGACTGATATTTTTGATTTCATTTTTTAGCTCATCTTTTTAGCTTTGCATCTTTTTAGCCTGAACTTTAGTGCCATGAGAATTACCTTACAAGCTCTTCGCGTCTTGTTTGGACTAACAGATCCAACCCTCCCCCCTTTATTAGCAGAGGTTTTTATTGATTCAAGTTAAAGAAAACTTCTTTGAAGGTAAAGAAGGCAATTAAAAGTAAAGAGTGAAATTGAATGTATTCACATGTGTTTACTGACTGGTTTTTAAAAATTTACACTGAAAGCACTATCGTCGACACATTGCTCTTGCATTTACACTAAAAGCAAGGATTTGAAACAAGTTGAACTCTCGTTTGAAGAGCAGGAGATGAGCACATTTTTTGCACATTTTCCTACACGTGTTTTTTTTTTTCTTTTTTGGTTTTCATTTATTGAGTGGCTAAGGAGAGGTACTACAATATTACCCTTGTTATGGTTCCCAGCCTTTTTACTCCAGATATGAGACCAGAAAGTGCTATAGGGCACCATGGATTTTTACCATGGAGTCGCAAAGACGAATCAGAGTAGAGTAGTTTATGTAGGTAAAAATTTATATTTGGGTAAAAACAACAATTTTGATGAGGCAAAACAATGGAGGTAAGGTCTAAGGGATTTTTTCGCACATTATGGAGAGCACTATTGAAATGCGCAAACAGACATTTTTTCTCTGTTCTGCAAGTGTGATCAGATTGGGCTTTATATAGAAGGGATATATTTGAGACTCTACACACTTTATAGATAATTCTTAGACATATTATTTAGACTACCTCTATTCTGTTCAAAAATTCCTTAAAAATGATAGGAAGTCGACAGGAGATCCTGAAAGTATATAATTACTAAGACAACACTGGCTATGCACAACGAAATTAAGCAAATTTTGAAGGAATGTATCCAGCCAATGAAAAAGGCAAGCTAAATAATCCGATTATTCAATCAAGACAGCAAACCGACTGTCTTCAGTGCACAAAAGTAAATGAATAGTAAAAATATACAGATAAAAGTCCTAAAGATAAAATAAAACAAAATACAGTTTAAATAAGAAAGACATAGGAAAGACTTAAGAAATAGAAAAGACTTAAGAAAGATTAAACGATTAAAAAGACTTAAGAAAGGCATAAGACAGACTTAAAAAATACATAAAAAAAGAATTCACATTTAACACAGATAACGGCGAAACTCACCTAAGCCCTGTTTTTGATGAACTCCATAATGAATTTCATAATAGGCTATATAAGAGACTTGCCATAGACAGGAATTGAACCGACGACCTCTTGTTTACTCAGGAAGGATTTCTACCGTCAAGCTATGATTGGAAGCCTAAAAATAAGGAGAGGTCGCATGCTGGAAATGTATCTACTTGCAGGGCACAGTTATTCTTGATTGGTTTCAGTTAAGGTAGATGAGCTAGGTCAATGTATGCTTTGGAGATTTCCTGGATTGATATTTGAGCTAATTTTAGAAAGTTCCGTTTTTCTGGCCCCGTTACTTCATTTAAAATTCCAAAGAAAGTTGTATAGAAAGCGACCCGGAATTATTTACCGAAAAGCAATTGTATACGGTTTTCTCTTTGTCCCTAAAAATTATTTGTGAATTGTGGTTTGAAAAATAATTAGTGATTTCTGTATGTCTTAGAAAGTTTTAACTTTACAGGGGAAAATACATCTAAAACCACTGGCTCAAGGGAATAAGGAAAAGGCTTATTCAAGAAAAGGCTGAATACATTACAAAAACAGTTTTTACTCGTTCTCGTCGGAATCAAGTTCAAGATTTATCAATCGAAAGCTGTGGTTTTCACGCAGTGTTATATTTTTGATGTCGTGGGTGTCCGTAGTGCGGAATTCTCAATGTTTACGAGACAATCCTTGATTTAATGACTTTATAGTGGAAAACACCATTTCCTAGTTGTACAATATTGGTTTCAAAGCCCTAAGAATAAAGTATTTTAATAATGGTTATAAACTTGTTATTAATCAAGCTTTTATTCACAATAAAAGTCTTTGCCTTCATCTCTTAGATTTTTACTTCATGAATAATCTTCAATATATTTCACTGATGCTATCGAGGCATATTGTAACCTATGTACATTTGTAGTAATTAAGTACATCCATTCAAAATTGTCGTTAATAAGACTGTAAAATTCCGTGTAGCGAAGAGGAAAACGCAAACTATTTTCCGTGCAAGAAGCTGTGTATGAAGCTGTACCATATTTTTACCATAAGGGTATTCTTGATTTAATTTGACTACTGCTAGTTCCTTCGACTTCCAATAGAGCAAAAGCATCCATTACTAAGATTATTCTAGGAACAACATCAATATTTCCAGCATTGCCACTCTAATGATGGCCCCTAAACTTTTACATAGCAATCACATATGCGTAATATATCAATAATCATCAACATTGTTGGACGCTAGCGTGCGCTGACTAAAATTGCTTGCTAGGGGTTTGCACAGGTAAACAATTAACTATGATGTAACATAGGTTGCTTTCGCTCGGGAAGAATGCGTTGCATACATTTTGTAGGGGAAACTATACACCATTCCGTTGCGGAAGTCTCTGGTCTTATGTTCGATTTCTGTAGCGGACAAAAATCCTTAATGACGGATTATAAGGGTTTCCTGAAACAAAACACATGTTGTGTAAGCAGTTTGAGGAGTGCCTTGATGAGACGTCTCAAGGGAAAAAACACCCCGAAGAAAAAAAATATCTACAGCCCGGGTATCTGGCTGAAGTCCGGTGCACGCTTTTCACGGAAAGCGGCAAATGCTTCCCGGTTGGCGGCGCCACCCATCAACGTGCCATAAGCTTCAATTTCCCGTTCATGGGCCTGCCAGCCTTCCTGTGCGCGACCGGCATCCAACATCAGTTGCTTGGTGGCCACCAGTGATGGAATAGGATTGGCAGCCAGTTCCGCAGCTACTTCGTAGGCCTCTGACAACAACGTTTCACCACTGGTGACGCGCCAGACCAGCCCCATCTGCAAACACTCCGCAGCGGAGAACCAACGCCCCGACAACAGGGTATAGGCAGCATTCTGCCACCCCATGCGTTCTTGCAAGGTGTAGCTGCAACCCGCCTCCGGAGCCAGGCCAAGCTGCGGAAAAGGCGTGCGCAATTTCGCCTCTTCCGCCATAAACACCAGGTCGCAATACGCCAGCATGGTCAAGCCAACACCTACGCCCAGACCATTTACCGCTGCAATCAGGGGCTTATTGAATTGTCCAAGTGCGCGCAGCATGCCTGGAAAATCTCCGGCAGGTTCACTACCGGCAGTGTCCAGATCCAGACCGGCGCAAAAGGCCCGGCCCGCACCGGTAATGACTACCACAGCAACATCGGGCGCAGCCTGGGCTTCCTGCAACGCTGCACCCAGTTCACTGAACATAGCCGCGTTCATGGCGTTCAGCGCCTTTACTCGATTCATGGTTAACGTGCGCACACGGCCATCGTCCGTTACCAGCACTGCAGGTTGTGTATCGGCTGCGTCAGACTTTGCCATCTCTCCCTCCTATCACCGTCCCACTCTTACCGCACGTAGTGTCTCAGATGAACCTCGCTAAAAGAAGTGTTGCACATTAGCCTGGCTTTGCAGTTGATTTTGCTGCAGCTTCCCGCCAAATTACCCGCAGGACAAAGACCGGATAATAAGAGAGGACCGCAAAGTGTCTAATCACGACGAAAGCTTGGGGCCGGAAGGGTACAACGTAGAAAAGGTTGAGGGTTGGATCGCGGCCAACATCCCGGCGCTGACCCCACCATTTCAATGGACACGACTGGAAGGTGGGCATTCGAATCTGACTTCGAGATCTCGAAGCAAACAAGAGCTTTAAGGCGAAAACAGCGTGCTTTTCCGACAAATTCACCGAGAAAAAGTATATTGAATAACTTGTTCAATGAAGTCAATAAACTTCACCGAGGAAAGTTGTTTTTTGAAGCCCCATTCTCAGAGAGAGAAAGAACTACTCGTGACAGTCATCTTACTAGTCGAAATCACTAATTTGTAACAGGAACAAAGAAGTAAACACAAATAGAATCTACTTTTTGTGGTCTTTTTTGAGTCTCATCGAAAAGGAGATAAAAATTAATATCTGATCCCTCTTAATTTCCAAGAATATTTCTGGTCTAAGATTTAATTATGGTAGTAAAGAGTATCATTAGACCCTATCAAGAAATTTTCATCCAATGAAGACGTAGCCCCCGGAGTCCCTCGGATAAGGATGGTAAATTATGGGAACTTTCAATTCCCTACAGATTAATTTTATGATAAAAAAAATGGGAGGACATGTTTGATTTCGGGAGACCAGAGGCGGAAAACTTCCAAGGATAGGCTTACGGTCAAAAAGATGATAACAATTTTGCTGTTTGAAGGAATGGCTATGGGCTGAAAATGAGCAACAAAAACACTTTCTTGGTCACTTTAAAATTTTCAGCCGTAAATCCTTGGGTAAAGGGAACTAACGCACAAAAAATACACAGAAGGTTAATCCCTTTGAAATTGACTCCTCTTCTAACAAAGTGGGCTCAAAAAACTTTTTTCCTACTAGAATGAAACTTATGTGAAATTTTTGGTTCAGGGAACCCCAAGGGAGAAGGAATACGAAAACAATATTGCTGCCTCTAAAACTGCAGTCCAAAAAGGCCTTAAAAATGCCTAAAAGAATATCCCATCCACTTCATATGGATCGGGTTATTTTAGAAATTTTTAGTAATTGCTTATGCTTAGTTTTATGAGTAGTTCTTTCGTATTTTGCTCCCTGTAACAACTAGTACTAATAATAACTCACAGCTGCACCAAGCCAAATTATTTCAGAGGAATTATTAAAAAACAAAATAGAAGAAAATTACCACTTGATCGAGATTTCAGCGACAGGAATTGATTGTGAAGTTTTAATGTACTATAAGGTCCTCGTTAATGGGCGAAGCGGGGAGGCATACAACATCGGGGTTGAATCCCCAGAGATTTCCATGCTTGACCTGGCTCATGAAGTTGCCAAGCTTGCGAGAGAGTTATTCGGTTACACAGGACGTGTGGTCAAACAATCGAGTTCTGAAGCCGCGTATCTCACAGACAACCCGCAACGACGATGTCCAGTGATCGCCAAGGCCAGAAATGAACTGGGTTACCAACCCTCGATCACCCTCGAGAGAGGATTGCGACAGCTTCTCTTGTGGTACTACGGTCACCCGGATGGAGCGGCAATATCATGAGAATTTCGATCATCGGGACAGGGTATGTCGGGATGATCTCTGGGGTGTGCCTAGCTGATAACGGACACGATGTCCTTTGTGTAGATGTGGATGAAGAAAAGGTCGAGGTCATCAACGCTGGTCAAGTTCCGTCTTATGAAGAAGGGCTTGGCGATATCTTGAAAAGGAACATTCCTGACCGGTTAAAAGCGACGACGGATCTTAAGACGGCTGTTCTAGAATCTGAGTTGACGATGATTGCGGTTGGAACGCCTTTTAAGGAAGACAGAATTGATTTAACGCAAATTGAGCAGGTGTCCAACCAAATTGGAAAAGTGCTTAGCAAGAAGTCGTCGTACCATGTGGTCATAGTCAAAAGTACGGTGGTGCCCGGAACCACGGAGGAAGTAGTTCTCCCTCTCCTTGAAAAGACATCTGGGAAAATGGCAGGTAGGTCCTTCGGAGTCGGAATGAATCCAGAATTTTTGAGAGAGGGAGTGGCCGTCACAGATTTTCTGTATCCGGATCGGATTGTTCTTGGTGGCATTGATGACAAGACGATAGATGTACTCGAGAATGTGTACGCAAGCTTTCCCGATGTTCCCCGCATAAGAACAAGCCCTAAAACGGCGGAAATGATCAAATACACAGCCAATTCACTCTTGGCTACCATGATTTCGTTTTCGAACGAAATTGGGAATCTCTGCGCCGTCTTAGGGGGAATCGACGTGGTCGAAGTCATGAATGGTGTGCATTTGGACAAGCGAATCTCTCCGATCATGCCGGATGGAGAACGTGTTGTTTTTGAGTGTAATTGTTGTCTATTGATGATTGATTTATTATTCAACATCTATTGATCAATTGTTTATGTTTTTGCCTATAAACCTGTAGATATCCTCATTTATATTCTAATAGCAATAAATATAATCTAGGGTAATCAACACAATCTAGAGCTAACCTAGCTTTTCCTCTCTCCAGACTCAACAAGATATATCACTAGTTATAACTATCCTAGGTGGCCTTACTAGCTTCCAGGGAGGGGATATCACTGGGAAGCTTGGATGATAGGATTACTCATAAAAGGTCATGGTACAAAGGGATTATAACAGCTGGTTGTAGCCAAGTTTTATTATATCAACTAATAACCAACAGGGCCACATAATAAAATAAATGTTTAATGAATTGCTGTGTTTACTTAAAGCTGTTAGCATCACTCTTATTTAAACTGGTTTACCCATAAATTGAATTGAGTGTGATGAAATCAAGAACCTATTGGGCTATATATTTGTATATGTAGGGACAGGGTATAAGGTATAGTGGGGCTTCTGTTTTGGGGTAGACAAAGGAACTGTGCAGTTAAATTTTCTGAAGACTTTCATTGCTCTAAAGTAGTCTTTCAGCATAGATAGTTCCACCTTTATTACCTTCTCAATGCATTCACCTTTCTCTGAATTTTTTGTGGTAGTTTCTTCATCACTACTGTTAAAGTATTCATCACAAGAAAATAGCTAGCTCTGTCAGTTCTGTTAACCATGTTAACAGTTTCAGGATCTTCAATCCTCCTTGCTTATTCTTCTTGGAATTCAACTGCTATATCCCTACTTTTGCTAAGAAACCACTAAGTTTAAAATAAGGATGACTTGAAGTGGCAACAACATACTTTTTGGCATGAAATAGTCTTTCATCCAGGATAGTAGGAAATTGTTCCCCCAGGCCCACAAGAAGAGCATATACCAGTGGCTGGTAAAACCTCACTAAATCTTTCAGCTTTTTAAGCTTCTTCTCTAAGTATTGAACCAAAATATACAAAACTAGAACTTTTCTTCCCCCCTCCCCAAAGGATATCCAGACCAACTACTAATACCCCATGACTTTCAAGCATTCATCTAGCTGGATCCTGGAAATACTCCGCCGCAAGTTCTGAAACACGAACCACGTAACTTGATAAATCGGAGCCCGGATCCAGCCCTATCCTCCGCCATCCAAGCGAAATAACCGCGGCACTCGGTTCACCGTCCCAATAAAGACCGACAACATGTTCAGTCAATCCATCGCCATTCGTATCTCCGAGCACGCCAATTTTAGATCCCAGCCCCCGGCCTATGATCCCATCAAACCTGATCCGTCGCAGAAGCGTAAAGTCAGAACCCGAGTGAAGGTTGATAAATCCCCCCCCATGGTCGGCAAAATCACGAATACCATCGCCAGAGAGATCGTCGATTAGCGTAATCTCGCCCCCGCTGCGAATGGGACGATGGCGAAAGGGTCCCAAGAACCGGGAACCGTCAGAACCCGAGAAAATGTGAACGGCGTCTTCATCGATATCAGTCAACACGGCAACTTCGTCAACGCCATCACCGGTCACATCAAACCAGCGCGAGACATCTTTCCCAAGGTTGCCCAACGGGACCGCACCAAACCACGAACGAATCCGTTGTCCCGAAGCCCCGGAAAACGCATAGACAGCCCCTTCAAGCAAGCGGCTCTGGGTCTCCGAATAATCCTCATTACCAATTAAAATTTCAAGAATCCCGTCCCCGTCGATATCATCAATGGCAGCAAGTGTCCGGCCAAACAGATAATCCCCTCTGTCCCGAGGCATTGCCACCGGATTCACAATATTGTAGATGGAATCGCCCGTGGCCCCGGAGTAAACAACGACTCTCCCCGACTGCACCGGCTCTCGCCGCGCAGCCGAAGCAACTCCCACCGCAATATCCGGGATACCATCTCCGTCAACATCCCCCAACCCGAGCAATGAAACACCGAAACCAGGGGCTCCGTCCCCATTCTCGATACCACGGATCAATGAACCGTCCGCAGAGGAATACAGGCCCACATGGCCAGGATCACTAGAATCAAAAATACCACCGAAGTCGCTATGTTGAAGACTAAAGGCGAAGTCAGAAACGCCGTCCCCGTCCAAGTCGCCAATCGGTGCCAAGTGAGCTTCACCTGACCGAAACGCTGATCCAGCTTGATTGGTGGGCTAAAGACGAAACTTGATATGCTTGATCCAGTCTCTTGTCCAGAGAGACAGTATTTCTGTTTATGGGGTATTTGACAAACTAAGCCAATGTTTGTAAGCACTGGAAAAAGAAGGCGTTGACTTAAAGAACTGGATCGGCTTTTGCGCAGACGCAACTATGATGGGCTGTTACCGTAGTTTGTCAACATTCATCACAACCAAATATCCTTGGTTAGTGATAGTAAAGTGATCGTGCCATCTGTCCCATTTGTGTGCTCAATATCCCTGAAAAAGGATGCCTAAAAGACTTGAGGATTTTTGTTGAGCTGTAACATCAAATTTCAGGCACAGTGCCAAGCAGAAACATGCATATAAGCAATTTCAAATATTCAATTAAGTTCCTGAAAGAAAGTTTGTTGTATTTATTTCCTTTTTAAGAATCAGGTAAACGTCATAATTGAGACAGGCGTTGAGATATTTTCGAACACTTGATTTCTAAGACTTAATGCTAAGCTGGCAGGGCTAATAGCGTTTGCTCGAGGACTATACCACATTATTTGAAATGACTTTACAGAAGAATCAGCAAGGAGCTGCACAAAACATTAGCAATGGCATTAAGTTAGAATAACACTTACTAACATATAAAAGTTCCCGCTTTTAGTTGATTCTTAAGTAATAAAATTTACCAAATTCAAATAGAGAAAGGAAAAATCACATCTATTTTGAAAATTATTTTGCCAAAAGAGCTCTTATAAAACACATTGCCAAAGGAACACCCTAATATATAGAACAAGTCATGGATCTTTCAAACTACAGAACAAGCAGCTACTTAATTTTGTACTTGCATCCCAAATACAAATAAACAACTTCGTTCATAACATTTAGGAGTCGCTACTACAAGAAAAGTTGTCTCCCAATGTTAAATTTTTTCACTCTTTCAAAGAGAAAGCAAATTAGTATAGGTCATGCACACAAAATTAGTGACGTTTTTTATCTCCTGTGAGCTCCCTGCCGCTACTTTTATCCTATTTTATGCTATAGCTGTTGCTTTAAGGATATTACAGACAAAACCATTTATGACGCCCTTTTTATCATTAAGCTTGGACGTTTTTTTGCTTAAGAATTAAAATGTTAGATTGTAATTACAATGTTGGACAAAATTTGAATAATTGAGCCAAAATTTCGATGCAGGCGATTCCAGACGACTGGACGGTCAGGCGTAAATTGTAAAACTTGATCAACCTGCCAGAGACTCTATGCGGCCGCTCCTCTCCAAAATCTAATACACAAGTATTTGCCCAATAAGAGAGTCATAGCTACTCCCGCGTTTACCCGTACCGTTTACCAAAACACTTGGAAAACTTCAGGTCTCCTCGTTCGCCTGCGAGTCCAGGGGACTTGTCGGTCATGTGTCAATCCTAAAACACGGTAGTCCGCCTGAGACTCTAAGTGGGCGAGCCTATTAGGCTTAGGTCACTTGTTCGCCTATTAGTCCAAACAAATTCAGTCCCTCTGTTTTGCGTACAAGTTCAGTAGACATTGTCCGTCATGAGTCAATAGAAAATCTCGATCGTGCCCATTGCGATTCCAGTAGACTTTCTAAGTATGCAAAGCTCATATAATGAGAAGAATCTCAGTTACACAATGGTCTTTAAAGTTCTGTGGACATGGTCAGTCATAAATCTATGATATTTTTTTGTGTTTGGGGTCTCAAATTGCCTTCAAATGGCTCAAAGAAATTCATAGACTATTTAACTTACCCTTATTCCGTGACTATTTACCTTGGTTTTACTCTAGGAAAGATGGATGGAAGATAGACTATCTATCGACAAGCGAAATGAGATCATTTTTACATAAATCTGAAAAAGGTTTATGCCAGCTTTGCCTCTCACTCAGACTATCTGTCTTGGCTTTTTCTCCAATTAGCAATGGCTTGAAGGCAACTTGATTTTAATTCAAATTTGTAATTGACTATTAAATTTAGATCTGCTACTGATTTTCGAAGAAGTTTTCAAAAATGTTCCCTGATTTCAAAAATAGGAAAATCCCGACCGAATTATTAAAATATGAACATTCGATTTAAGAACGTATTTTTCTAAGGTTTTGGGCTCTTATCTTTGAATGGAATGTTTCTTTTCTTGTCAGGTTTTTTGGGTAATAGTTCTACAGGGCTAAAGATTGAGACTGGTTTTGATGCTACGAAGAATTCAAAAAGACTATTTTTATCTCATTTTTGGAACATCTCTAAACGGGTTGGGTAACAACCAGACCAATTTACGGACTTTTAGCCATTTGGAAGGTTCAATAATAACGTAGTGCAAAAATATCTCCAATAGAGCTCTTAAGAGTGAAACACAGTTTGATTGAGATAACAGATGTTTGGTTTATTGCGGGGGGAAGGGAGTGAGCATACAATTTGAGCCTTCGCCAAACTGGGGCGGATGATGCTTGGTGTCGGTGAATTTTCCTCTACTTCGTGTTTACAGGTTTAAAAAAATGTTGTCTTGACCTGTTCTTAAGTTCGTTTGCTCCAAAAAAAAAAAAAAAAATCCACAGAAGAAAATGTTACTCGATCATAATTATAAATAAAAGATAATTTTTGGTCATAAAGTATCCAGTCTTAGAAACCATCCTGTTCTGTCGAATTTTGTAATTTAATTTGCTACCGACAACATTCTGTTCCACCAAGTGAAACTAAACTTATGGACCTGTCCTCTGTCAACCATTGTCACTTCATATATAGTACGACGAGCAGAAAATAAATATCTGATTAAAGAATATAGATTTTAAATTCAACAAGTTACTGTCTCTCCCACCTCCCTTGCCTCATCCCTTCCGATTCCTGCTTCAATGTTATGCATCTTGAGGAGACGACATTATGCTTTTTTTTTTTTTTTTTACAACAAGACCAATAACTGGAGTATTCCTTCTCCATGTAAAGGGAAATATTAAGCCTGTATGCTGATATATGACCAGGTTTAAAAATTGGGCCAGGCCCACTTTACCAAAGGTGAAAATTAAAACCTCAGAAAATTCTGCTCAGTGAGTCTGAAAAATAACAAATTATTGGCATCTGGAGGAGACGACAACATTATGCATTTTGTTTTATCCCAAGATCAAAACCAATAACTGTAGTATTCCATCCCAGGTAAGGGGGAATATTAAAACTGTAAAAATGGAAAATACTATACTGAAATATGACCGGGTTTAAAAATTGGGCAGGTCCCTCTTTAATAAAGAACCTGAATCTGTTGCTCTGTTAATTCTGACTCAGTGTGGCAAATTAGTGTCCAGTTTCTGTTCTTGTCTAGATCAACAATGCTCTAGGCTGCTCCTTTGCTTGAAAAAAATGTAACATCCTTTTAGCAGGGGTGCTAATAAGGAGTGGCGGGGGGCAATCCATCCCTCTCCTCCTTTGATTATGAAAATTTGTGTGCTTTTTGGTTATTTTATTAAAAGATCAAGAATAAGCAAAATCCCCCCATCCCCCAAATAATGAGTTTTTAAAATCTTCATATTAAAAAAATATCGCTCTCCCCTCTTACATTTCTGTGAATTGGTGCCCTTGAATTCTAAATTATTATTGGCTTAAAAATACTTTCTTTTAAAGGAATAAATAAAGAGCTAAGATCATTGAAAGTGATTTTGAAAAGGGCTAGGTGTTTGGTTAGGGCTAGTTAGATGGTTTGGTTAGGGATTTAGCGTTAAGTTCAATCACTGGTTTTTTTCAGTTGGTGGCCGTCTTGATGACAGGGATAACAAGCGTATGGGACAAATGAAACCTGGTGGAAGAGATTGGAATTTCCAAGACTCTCATCAAGTTTTGGTTGGCAACATACCACCGAATATTGTAGAATCAGATTTAAAGGTATTTTCTTCTCTAGTAGATTTCAAAGTTTTCCATTATCAAATCTTGTAGATTTTGCTTTCTTCCTAAGGAATTGCAGAGTCTCATATATAAATATGAAAATCCTGTTGGGATACGCTAAGAATGTTACTAATAGATGGTAACCGAACAGACATGCGTTAACTCAGTTTTACTACACATTCTGTCATCATTTTGTTTTTTAGGCCTCTGGATTTTTTTCCATTCTTGACAAAAAAGAGAAACCGCATAAGTTATTATAGATTTCATTCATTTTTATTGTTTCTTCCCTAATAAGCAAAAACCGATTTTTTATAAGAAAGCTTCTAGTTTCTTTGGAAATAGCAGAGATGACTTTCAACCAGAGCTTGTGTCCGTGTTCCTCTGCATTTTCGCCATGCCAGTTTTTTTTAATTTGTTAATTGTTTTTTTTTTCTTTCCTTCTCTTTTTCGTTTGTTTTTTGTTGTCTATTTTAGTGTGTGTATATGCATTATTGAACGCATTATGCTATTGCGTGGTTTGCGGAATTGTTTCCCGATAGATGATAACGGCTGTGGGTCTCCGAGCAAGGTAATCTCGTTCGGACAGCCAAAATTTGGAAGGGTTCCTGTTGCGGCGAGCGGGGACCCTTCTTTTTTGC
Organism: Alatinidae sp. Z8VKAUB7J3; assembly: GCA_010016025.2. Taxonomy (NCBI): domain Eukaryota; kingdom Metazoa; phylum Cnidaria; class Cubozoa; order Carybdeida; family Alatinidae; species Alatinidae sp. Z8VKAUB7J3. Next base: position 130,946,570 of record JAAAKM020073195.1, read on the forward strand.
ATACTTGGTTTCGCCTGTTTTATGATTCTGGCCCGAGCTTTCTCGCTAGAGCGGTATTCAAAGCAGCTACTATCTTAAACCAAGCCCCATTTTTTTCGAAGTGTCCATTCCACTCCGAAGAGAGCCGCGAAGCAGAGAACGACCCACATGGCATCCTGGGTGGTGTCTCCCAATTGCCATTTCTTCTCAATTTCAATTTCCTGATCGACCCGGTTTTCGATGATTTCGGAAATCAAAGCCCCAAACTCCTCGGGAGGGATCGATCGACCACCCCAATCCCCAGTCTGCTTGGCCATTCGCAATAGACGTCCTGGGTCGGCAACGGGATTCGCTTTTTCGCTGTCGCGGTCAAGCACCACAAACTCGATGCGAGTATCGCCCAAACTCCGCTGATCCTCGATTTCGGATCCTGCCGTGGTTGTCTGGACCGCCAAAGAGTATTTTCCCGCTTTCACCAGCAAATCCGCGTGGATGGTCCCAATGGATTCTGTAACCAATGTTGCGATCGAGATCGGGTTTACATTCCCATCGTGATCGGTCAATTCGTCGGTAAACTGGGCACCGCTAATCCTCTCCCCCAAAGTGGAACTTGCTTCACAGGTGAATTTCAGCTCGGTTTCGGGTTCAATCCTTCGTTGCGGCAGGTTAATCCAGATATTGTCATTTCCCATACCATCCCGTTTGGCCAACCAAAGGATGATTTGTCGCCAAAACCGCTTGTGAATCTCCTTGTTCCCGCTGGTCCACCACTTCCAAGTGGAATCTCCGGCAAATAACAAGATTCGACCGCCATAATTTCCCTGGATCATTACTGGGTGCTTATCTGTCGATTCCAACAAAACACGCGCTTGATCCTTCAAGCCTTTGAATCGATTGACGCTGGAAAGTGGAGGAAGTTGTGCCCACTTCTTCTCATTCTCACTTGGAAACAAGTTCGTCAGGTAATGTCGTCTGGCAGGGCGCAGTTTGACTTTTGTAAAAGCCTTATCCACCTTTTTTAGTCTCTACTACCCCACTCGTGAGCTGTTAGTAGTGTATGTGTGAAAATTCCCGTTCTTGCATCACTGACTTTTGAATATACGGGGGAAATTCTTTTTCTGATATCCTCATTTCAATATCCTCAGCCATGGTAGTACTCGCTAAAGAAGCAGTAGATTTAGTAGTAGTAATGGTAGCAGTAGTAGTAGTAGTGTGCAAATATTGCCTTTTTGGTTAATTGATCATCTCCCTTATCATTCCCTGAAAGTTCCAAATTAAAATACTCAGTCATTCCTGAGTTACGCCCTTTTGACAACCTGTATGCACATATTGTTTTTTGGTTTAGTTTATACACATAGTAATTCAACCACTGATTTATATGTAGGAGTATTAGGGGAAACTTTTCATGTGGAACATAAAGAATTGCTAGAATTGAGGAATTAATTATTGGAGAAATTTTCGATGGGTCACATTCACGATGGGTCATATTCAGGGAAATACGTAAGAGGAGTACCTCGGGGCTGGCCTCCCATCCAATCTTAAATTTTACTAAATTTGTAGACATCTTTAATACAAATTATCAAATCGGCCCCCCTGGAGAAATTCCCGCATACGTGCCTGGTTCTGGGCTTTAAAAAGCAGAGGGTTGTTTGAGCCCTACTCATATTAATCTCTGCTCGTTTAGAGTATGACTCGATTAAATATTGTAATTTATATTCGCTTTGGGTTTCATTAATTAATTGAAGCTGATTTGTGGTAGTTTTATGTTGGATAGATTATTTGATTCTTTTCTTGCTCATTCTTGGCTTAGTCGAGTTGCTTTTTTACTTATTTTATGAAAACAATTTCAATTGGTCAAAATAAGAGAACATAGAACATTATTGGATTTTCGATTAAATACTCGAAATAAAAAGTAAAACGAAAAAATGATTTCTGGAGCACCCCACACCCTAATTCCTAACGACTTCCATGATTAAACTAGAAACGACTTGAACTATCTATTTATAGTACACTATTATCATAAAAAAGCACAAAGTCTTATTTTCTTTTTCAAGTTTTTTTTTTTTATCATTCGGAAAGTTCGGAGGTCTTCAAACTGACGGACGCCGACGAGTTGATCATCCTCATTGAAGAACCCGACGAATCGCTTCGTTTCAAGGTCGAAGAAGCCGCTCAGCTCTGTCCTCGATTAGCAATCACCATCGAAGACTGAAGCCTTACTGACCACTCATCCCATGTACCCCTCCAGCGTCAAAGGAGCCTTGTCATGACGAAACCGGTAGCGCCTGTTGAGATCATCGACCCGGACTATTATCAGCAAAACGGATACCCACACGAATACTGGGCGCAATTACGCAAGGACAAACCCATTGCCTACTGCAAGCATCCAAAGCTCATCCCGTTTTACGCCGTGACCCGCTACGCCGACATCGTCGAGATCTCGAAGAAACCCAATCTGTTTCAAAACGCCCCTCTGCTGTCCGTACAACCAGAGCAGGATGAGGACATCCTGATGCGGGTCCGCACGTTGCTGAATATGGACCCCCCTGATCATCGCACCTACCGAAAGTTGATGAGCGCATATTTCACCAAACGCCGCCTCAACGAAGATCAACATCGCCTGGACCGCGTTGCGGATCAGATCCTCGATGAGATCGCAGGAGATCAGGAAATGGATTTCGTTACCCGCGTATCCGCCATCCTGCCGTTGGCGGTCATCGCCGAATTGATGGGGCTGCCCCAGGAGGATCGCGATCAATTTTTCCGCTGGACCAATGAGATCGTCGGTGCAAACGACCCCGAGTTCGCACGTGAGGACGGCCTCAAAGGCCGGGACCTCGCCCAACAGGCGATCGCCGAAGTGTTCGAATACTGTACCGACTTCGTCGAAGATCGCCGTAAGCACCCCCAGGACGATCTGACCACGGTTCTTGCCAACGCCAAGATCGACGGCGAGCACCTCCCGCCGCTCGAGTTGCTTTCATATCTGTTCCTGCTCATCGCCGCTGGAAACGAAACTACCCGCAACGCGACTACAGGCGGCATGCTCGCGCTGATTCAACACCCGGAACAGCTCGCGCAGGCGCGCAAACACCCTAACGAGATGCTGTACCCGATGGTCGAAGAAATCGTCCGTTGGACGAGCCCAGTCATACACTTCTGCCGAACGCCCAACCACCCCTCTTTGTAATACTCGGTAATGGTCTGGAATAGTGGCTCTCTTGAATCATATATGATAGAAACAGGAGACTGTCTACTTTATGTTCATTTTTATGGCTTAGTCACATTTTTGACAATTCATCCCAAAGCCCCCCTCTAATGGTCTCATACAGCCCTAGTTTATACAAAAAAAAGATAGAATTCATACTTTAAAATATGCAGCAAGCATCAATGAACCACAATTCTTAATTTTCGCAATTATTATCTATTTCTGATTAAATTTTGACCAATTTTAATGTTAGTTGTTTTTCTTTACATAGCCTATGGCTATACGAGACCATTAGAGGGGGGTGAGGGTTGGGAATGAATTTTCAAAATGCAGAAAAAAGTATAATTATAAGCAATAAAATTACTAATCTAAAAATATGCCTCTTTTTGTTCTGGGATGTTTCCTTCTGAAGAGGTTCTATTCTTGGCCTTAAGCATAGTAAAGTCTTCCTTTAATCAGTTTAATAGTTTTCAATCAATAAAACAATATTTTGTTATAGCTAACAATATTTTGTGTAGGTCTCAAAGGTTCTATGCATTTCTAAGATTTTCTTTCTTTTATTCATTTGATGTTAATTTCGCACTAAATAGAGCGCAATAATTAGTTTTATTCGATAAATTAACGCAATGATTGAAATATTCTCAGTTGAACGCGGGATTACTATTAAGTTTAAATTGAATATGTTTTGAATCCTCTTCCTTCTAAAGAAATTAATTGATAACATGATTCCAAAATAGTTTGATGAAACAGTCAAAAACTCGAATAAATATGACTGCAATGATGAAAAAAACCACTCACACTGGCGAAACAACCGCAAATAACATAGATTTATAATGATTTAAACATAATGTTTGGAACGAAAAGGGACGATTTGGAGTTGTAAACGGGTATGGATGTGGATGATGAACTAAATCAAAAGACATTACATGCATCCAGGTTGTCAGTATGGTTTATATTCAAAATTCTATGAATGGCTAAGAGTATTAACCTGAAACGGTCAGAGAATGGTGATGGAGCTGTTGATCTAAATCAAAAGATGATATCTCCAATACCTCAGTTAGTATACCTATTGATCTTATTGATGAAGCCTTTCGTGAGCCATTGTACACTCCGGCAAGGGCTAAGACACCTGGCATAACATCTACTTTGAATACTGGCAAAATAGCTACCGTAGCATTTCGTGAAAGTACTGCAGCTTCTCGTCCTGGAACATCTCGACCACAAACAGCTTCAAGGCCAATGACAGCAGTTAAGAGTGCCGGATACAGCTCACGTGGTTGGGGCGAAGGTAGTTCATTTGACCCACTAAACCAGGGAAGACTTCAAACAGGATACACCGAAAAAAAAGATGAAACTCCACAAGAAAAATTAGTCTCTATGGAGCGTGCAGTATGGGATCTTATAGATGAATCAATTACATTAAATAGCCAACATAATTATAGAATCGCCATGGAACGCGCACGTGAAGCCTTGGCACGTGAAAAAGCAGTTGAAAGATTTCGAGAGCAGATGAATATTACCACTCCCCCAAATATTGACCTGGTTTTTTCCGTCCAATTAAATTTGGCAGCCCAATGTAGCGCAAATGAGCTTTATACTGAAGCGCTCCAACAATACCAATCAATCATCAAGAATAAGCTTTATGGTGGCGGAGGACGGTTCCGACTGAACGTTGGTAACATTTATGTTAGACTGGGTGATTACGGACAAGCTTTAAAAACTTATCGAATGGCTTTAGATCAAATACCAAAAGCATTCAGATGGCTGAGAGGAAAGATCATGCACAATATTGCTATATTGTTTGTGAAGCTAGGTCAGTTTTCCGACGCAGCAACGACATTTGAGTTCGTTATGCAAGAGTACCCTAGTTTTCAAAGTGGCTTTCATTTGAGCCTTTGTTATTATATCCTTATGGATCAAGAAAGGTTAAGAAACAACATACAGCGAATGATCTCCCTACCAATAGAAGAAGACAATGCCACAGCCATTCAGCATGACAACCATATTACCCTCATGGATATTGCCGAAACGGATGACTTGAGTTGTTTTATTCAAGACAACAAAAAGAAATCAAGACAACAAGAGGAATGAAATGAAAGAGTATTTGTTTTCTGAGGAAGAATTTGCGACAGTACTAAAAGAATAAAAACGTTATTATTTGCTTGATATTATTATTATTCTCATTTGCTCATTATACTAAATTTTGAAATTGAGAGACAAACTTATGGATAATTTTAAATTACCAAGGACAGTAAAAATTAAATTGAATTGATTTAATGGTTAAGTAGAAATTTACAAGAAAAACGAAGAATTAAATTTTTCCTGAAAAAGCCCTGCGTATGCATCTATGAGGTTTTTGATAGCAACAGGCGACACATTAAAAAAAGAAACGTTAATGAAACGTCAGTAAAAGAATAAGCCAAAACCGTAAAGACAACAAAAAACTTGAGAATTGACAATATTTGAATTTTTATCGAGAAGTATTATGAGTTTTAACCAATAGCTTTGGCTTATTTATTTTCACGGTCGAATATCGCAACATGCCTATTGTTGCTAGAAAAGGTGCCTATTGTAGCATAGCAAAACTTATTTCGGAAAAAAACTCATAATTCTGGCAATACATGACGGAGTGTAGAATAAATTCTCTTACGACATGTGCAATGCGAAGAAGGGAGAATAGTGAGGGCAAACAAACTTGTAAGATTTCTCACCAGAAGACAAATTCCAAATTAGGCCCAAAAACACTTTCCCTAGCAAAAATTACACAAAATTGGAAGAAAATCAATTTGTTTACAGCTCCCTAAACCACAGTGCTTCCCAAGGTCCGGTAATTCAGCCATTGTTATCTGAAATATTGAGAACTTAAATCATATACTATACTTTACGTCATCTATATCGTTATATTCTCTAAAAATCATCATATAAATTTCAAAAACTCAAAATAACTGTCATATACCATACCTAACTTTAATTTTTGTTAAGTTGGAGCTTTTATTTCATTCCCTAGCATTTCATACAGTCACTGTGTGAAACAGTGACTGCTTGCATTTACTTTTATACATACAGTCATTCACCTTACGCAGTCACTTTTCAAATGAAAAATTTTCAAAGAGATTTGAACCTTTTTTCTCATTAAAAGTGAAATCAATTTTTAGACATGGCAAGAAAGTGTGAGCAAAATGAATGAATTTTTAGAGGTTTTGCGAGTTCAGGGTGCTAGAATAGGCTTGAAAATTAATGTGGGGGGGGGTAAATCCCCAAGGATTAATTAATATGTTACTTTTGCGAATGTGTGCCTATCAAGTTTTCGCTTTGAAAAACAAAACGAATTAATGATGGACATAAACAGGGTAATAGGTTAGTATCAGTACTAAAAAAAAAAATAGTAAAATAGCCGAGGCCCATCCAAAAAGAAATTACCCCCAGCGTCTGGTCTAAACTCTCTACGGTCCTGTCAATAGTAACCTGGCAATGATAATGTTAAATTAAGCCCACAGCCCAGACCCAGAATGTAATTTCAGCATGACAGCGCACATTTTGTCTTTGGGCAATATCAATACCCAGATTCAATATGGCAGCCATAGAAAATGTCTGGGATTTTTGTAAAGTCAAAAGTAGAAGTTAAAATAGAGATTAAAAAGTTGATATACTTAATATTCGTATCTAGAGTTTTACACATAACTTTATGATGTTGTTAGTTAACTATTCATAGCATGGGTTCACACAGATCTGACCTCAAGAGGGAGAAGAAATAGAGGATTTTTCCAAGGGGTGTAGGGAGTCTGTTCATTTTTAGTCCACTATTTTTAATTTCCTACCAAGAAGCCCTTCAGGCCAATCTCAAAGGGAGGAAAACAAATCTCCCTTCTGCGTGCATGCGCAATAGATGGACAGACAAATCCCTTGACCAGTCATGGATAGAAATAGGCGAGTTTTTGAAAATGCATGTTTTGGACCTCTTTGAGACGACCAGTATTGCTCAATATAGTGATTTGAAGAGAATGTGTATTGTCAACCCTGGTTTGTCTACCATTCGTAACTTTGTAATCTTTTATTCTTCTCTTGGTTTTGAATAGTTTTCAAGAGTGTAAAGGTATCTAGATTAAGTTTTTGTTATACGCCGTGTCAAACAATACGGAAATCCTAAAACTATTAAGTAACTACAGTATGTTTGTGTACCGAAAATGGGTTTCTATACTTAAAAAAGACAAAAAAAAAAAAGAAAAATATCCTCATCATAACTAAACAGTACTGGTAATGAAATGTCTAGATACCCGGACCCCGACTCTGCTTTCTTTTAGACCAGATCAAGGGTTCTAATGTATTTTGAACTTGTGACGTATTGTGCTTGCAAGAAAATTTTTTGACGCGTCATAGATTTGGCTTTCTGAAAATTGACAATAATTTTGCTAGCTACTCGCTTCCCGCTAAAAGATCTCTTTCCAGTGGCCTCCCCTCGTTTGGTATTACGATGCTTGTTATGACCTTGGGCCGGTCGAGTTTTTGATTAGTGTGGTTTTTTTGTTTTTTTTTATTGTAAACGTCTATTTTCCGACAGGTTACCTCAACGACCGATCAGAATTTTGTTTACTTCTGTGTGTGAGAAAATAGGGTCTTGTCTTTCAAAGATTCGCCAGCTACATAATTGATGTATTATTGTAGGAGATTTTAACAAGTGTTGCGGAAGTAATTAATTACATGTATTTAAACTTGTATTTAATTACTTTTCAAAGTATTTGTATACGTACTTAATTACTAGTGAGATTAAGTAATTTAAATACGTACTTAATTTTTTTCTGTATTTGAATATAAATTAACTTTTTCCAATATTCTTTTTCTATCAAATACTAATTTCGAGAGCATTCACTGTTCTTTTGGACTTTATTTTGTTAAGTTAGCTTTTCAAGATGTCGATTAAAAAGAACACTCATAGGACCGCTGTACTGAAGGCCACCTATTTTTTTAGAGTAGATATATAAAAACAACAGAAGTTTCAATAACCATGGTAAATTTTTTAATTGAGCGTCATTGTTAGTATTCATGCTTTTGAAGTAAGGAAAGCATTTTAATGTTGTAACCAAATTAAACTGAGTTCTGAGTGTGTCAAAATTAAACCGAAAAAGTATATCTCTGTAATAAGAAATTAAACGATAGGCACTAAAATTAGATGGAACATATGTGGAAAGACCGTTTTTGACAAATCATTAAAAAAATAGTAAACTGTTGCTTCTTATTAGGCAAATAATAACGATCGCCTTAAAACAGATACTCATGGGAAGATGAGACTGGTGAAGAAGAAACTTGTTGTATCAGATCTTGTGTGACTTAAGCAGATATATGGAGCGCAAATCATAATAAAATCATAATAAGATCATCATCATAATAAGATCTCATCAAAGATCTTATCATAATAAATCCATGCAGTTCTAAGGATGATGCTAGGTTATCGTTTGACTGACCTTATATAAAAGAATAAGCTCTGTTGACACCATCTAAGGATGGTGTCAGGTTTTCGTTTGGCCGACTTTATATCAAACAGTAAGCTCTGGTTACACCATCTAAGATTGGTGTTAGGTACACGTTTGACAAACCTTTAATCAAACAGTAAGTTCTATTTACACTATTTAATGATGATATTAGATTTTCTTTGGCTGATCTTATATCAAACAGTAAGCTCTATAAAAAATGGGATTTTATCTCACTTTATACGGCTTTATTGATAGAACGGTTATATATGCTGATCCGCGTTTTGTGGATTGGGGTGTTAGACTGCAAAAAATTGTGCTTTGCCGCCATCCATCGGAACTAAACGAAAAAAAAATCTACCAAATGAGGGAGGGGGAATACATCGTATGAAAGGAAAGAAAATTGGAACTTCGTGAGAGCTGGTAAAGAGTGAAGTTTTGAACAGATAAGAGCGGAGGAAGAGCGCTCGCAGCTGCATTTGCATTTCGCAGCATGGTACTGCATTACAGTACTGGTACATTACAGTACATGGTACTGCATTACTGTACATGGTACTGCATTTAGTTGTGAGCAGGATTGTTTTTGTTTTTGTTTAATATCCATTTTTAGATTGCATTCAAAACTGTCATTTGGTAAGAATTCTTCTGGTAGCACAGTGTAGCTGCTTAAGATGGAAAGATATGCCATAGGCAAACAATCCTTAGGCGCTTTGTATGGAAGGAGTTGTCGTAGAAACTTTGGAGGAGGCTCATTCGACCGGAAATTAAAGGTTTTGGTGCTCTTTTTATGACTCAAATGGGAATTGAGGGCAAGCTGCCCCCACTCCCGGCACCAATTATTTCCTAAATATTATTATTATTATTTTTGTTAAGCATAGTTGAAAGGTCCAATAGCTATATTCATCTTTTTTCCACTCTAAGACCCATTTGTAAACAGTATTTTCCAGCTACTGCGAAGGAGGCTTTCCTAAGACGTTAAGTCATGTTATGGGTAGATAAACTTCAGTTTTATTTGTGTTTTGAATTTCTTGCGCAGTCTTGGTCAGCTTAACTACTATGACGGTGGCACCTACATGGTCCATCGCAAGTACACCGAAGATCTACAGCGGTGGAATGCGGACGATTTCGAAATCACCGACGCTTATGGTTGCACTCATCATGGCGAAGAAGCGCGCCGGCGAGCGGTGGGAAGGGATCGCGCAACAGGATGTGTCATCGCAGGAGACAACGGTCGGTTGCTGGAAAAGGAACATGATTCGACCGAAGCCAACATGGCGCCGCTGGATTCACACATTCTGCAAGTTCGGGGTGGAAACCCGGCACCTTTCGAGGGTCCGTTTCCGCCGTTGAAACCGGGCGAAAAAAACCTGTTTCATATTCAAGATGTTCGTATTCGGCGGCGAGGTGGAAACTGGCGCCATACCGATCCTGCGACCGGCGATGAATCCTACGGGCTTCATTTCATCTGTTTTCAAAACAACATCCAGCAAACCGGATTTGAATTCATCAACAACATCTGGTTGTTGAATCCGGCGTTTCGATTGAAAAGTGATCATCTGCTGGACCCGGATCACGGAATCGCCAAGCCAGTCTGTGGTTGCTACTACTTTGTGCCGCCCCAGTATCGCGAATACCCCGGCGAAGTCTTTTTTTGGTCTTGAGTAAAAACAATATGGTTAGCGGCAACATCACGCATTACGGCACGGTTGCATTTCGCGGAGGCGAGTATGTCGCCGTCGCGGGCAGTGGAAATTGGAAAGTATGGCCGATTGAGGCGTTTGATCCGCCAATCCGTGTTCCGGACCGCAACCGCATCCTTACACGGTCGTGGTTTCTGTAAGACGAACCGCCGACACGCCGCTGGGATCGGCGAACTATGGGGATGATGACGAAAACGGTTTTGTCGTTCACCTATGGGAAACGATTGCCGACCGCACACTGCAAAACGGTGACTTTTCCTTTGCCGTGATTCAAACGCCAAGTTAAGCAACCGCCGTTGCCGGCATGAAAGGGGAAACCGTCCATGGACGTTCATGCGTTGTTGGAAATTCAACTCAATTCCGGTCAGGAGCTTCTGACGACGGCGGCGGAAGTGTTGACCGAAGATGATTTCCACGCCCACCTGCCCGGACCGGGACCAAGTGCTATTTTTGAAATTACACTAGAAGATAATAGTTTCTAGTGTAGTGAGACCAGTTTTCTTTCTATGATTTTTCGAAGAATAATTGATAAAAATTACAGGGTATTGCTAACAATTTAGACTTATTTAACATATATTTATATGCCATGAAGTTATGTTAGCTATTAAGCAAGATATGCAAAAAAAAATTCTGGACCGATCCCAATGTGTCTTCAGTGCATCCTATGAAACAAATAATCACCCTTGTGCATGGATGGAGGGAGGAGAAGGGTACCTCCTCTCGAGACCATTCAGAGGAACCCGATCCCAGAAGAATCACAGCCCAAATGTGAGTCTTGTTTTTTCCTTTCTCGGAAGGACAAACCCTTTGATATTCTTTCAAAGGGTCGGTGTTGCTATCACCCATCTAAATTCCGGTAAAACTGCTGAACAGTAGCTTTTTTTTCATTTGGAAACTGTTGTATGAGCAAAGTTTTCAAGAATGAATGCACAGGTTTGGTAACCTATACTCCTTTCCTATTCTTGAGGCTTGGAAGAATTTTTATCTCAGCTTTCTAAAAGATTAAGGCAAAAAGCAAAGACATATACTCTTCCTTTCACCTTCTAACCGGTTGTCTCAATAATTATCCTATAAATAAATATACTAACAAGTAGATTGAAAAAATCCATTTCCCCACGCCTGTTGAAAAAATGGCATTGCCAAGTTGAACTTCAAAAAGCTTAAATTCGGTCTGTATTCTTTAGCTTAAGGAATTAAGCGAAAGGATCATTATAAAACTATAGTTTTGTGACTTTTTACTAACTAGCAGAAAGTGTTGAATAGGATAATTAAAATTTTCATGAATCAATCTACAACCCAAATTATAGCATGAGAAAGTGTTTTGAAGCCCATTTTTGTTTCCTACTTTTAAAGATTATGCGAAAAAGATTCTACTCCTTCCTTAACTTTGAAAAAAATAGGTCTGGCATAAGAGTAATCATCTCTTGTACTTGAGATTGGGATGGCGCGTGGGTCCTTTTGTTATAGCTATTTCTTCTTTAGTGAGAGGATGAAAAAACAACAACATAAAAGCCAGTTAAAAAAAAAGATAGCTAGAACCAACTAATTCTTTGGCGAGCCTGTATCTGAGCCAAGAGATGAATAGATGACTTCCTCAAATCCAGAAGAAGAGTGAGGTGTAGCCCATCAACACACACAAGTCACCCATACTTCAGTCCAGACAGTTTCACCTGTTATGATAGTGGCATATGAAAAAGCTAGTCTGACAAAATGCACATGAAAAGTTCAACCAAAAGAAATCCTCAGAATACTGATGGATACTCCAGAGAAAAGAATTGAAGATAAGGCTATGCTTTGAAAAGCTAAGAAAGTGAAAGAGGCTCTCACAAACTCTCATTCAAAGTCTAAAAATCATAAGAAACCACTATTTAAAGAAAGTGACAGCAGCTCAGAAGATGTTTCATGATCTAATGAAAAAGATCCAAAGAAAGGACCTTCAGTTGAGAGGAGCCTCTTTTTTCTACTTTAAATGTTGGGAACTTTGTTTTGGTTCTTGAAAAAGAAACAAAAGAGGGAAATTTCACAGTATTGGTGAAACTATTTGAAAACTTTCAGAAGAACAAGAAGTAGAAGTTTGTTATTTCAAACGAATTGCTTTATCCTTGAGGCTTGTCACTACTGATGCTTCCTACTGGTGTAGGTTCACTGATATCATAACTTTCTTGCCAAATCCTGAGCCTTCAGGACAGACTACAAGACAAGCATGGTACTTTTCTTAATCATTGTTTTACAGATCTATACTACTTTCTTTTGTTTTTATAGTTTTACTCCATTATCTGTATTAAATAGCAGAGTTCTGTATCAAGAAGATATATTAGGGTCTGTTGCAAGTATGGTTACTACATGTCCCATCTATAAAGCCCCATTCCATACTTGGGACAAAATGGGTGGTTGTCAAATTAATGCCTTTCCTTAAAATTGAATGAGCTCCCAGTTTTAAACCCTAGGATAACTTACTTAGTCAATGCAAAAGATCCTGAGAAAAAAATTTCTCATCACAAAGCATGAGGAGTTAGAGGCAAACAAAAGACATTTTCCCAAGTACAGATAAACTCCTCAACAATTAAGCAAGACAGCAGACCCTAATGTATCTTCTTGATACAAAACTCTGTTATTTAATAGAGATAAACAGTCGTCCCAAAATCTCATCAGATCGGGCATCAGATCCATCGTAAGATTTGTCTGATCGTGTGAATAGGCCTTAAGACTATCATCGCAACTCATTGTCAGCGAGAAAAAAACGTAAAGGCACAGCATTCTGTAGTTCATGCTTGAGTTGCTCAAATATCCTTTGACACTCACTTGACCAAACAAAGGAAGTCCCTTTGTTAAGAAGAGAAAACAATGGCTGTGCTCTTTTTGAGTAATTAGGGACGTGATTAGAATAATACTGAAAACTACCTAAAAAAGAACGTAACTCAGTGACCTCTGTCGGTGCTTTCATGTCAACAGTAGCCTGCAGTTGATGACGCTCTGGCTTAGACCCTGTTTACACGGGTACGGATCCAAACTGGTACGGATCGGCCTCACGTTTACACGGGACCTGGTGGATCCGAACTCGTTTGGATCTGCTATCCGTACCAGTTTGGGTCCACTTATGAAAGTGGACCAGTTTGGATCCGTACCCGTGTAAACGCTTGGGATCGGATCCAAACTGGTATTGATCGAAAATGAGGTAAAAAAATACTACTACGAAGTAAATTTGACGTAATCCCTATTCAAATTCTATTTTCGTCCCTGTTTTGACACGTTTAACCACAATTCCCTATTGTTTATATTTCAACCGTTGCCACATATAACAGCTCGTGTTACAATCCAGCAAACCGTTGATTTGCTAATAGTCAGGGAGAATTAGCCTGATTTGGGGGTCAACTGGGAATTAATTCTGATGTTAGCATGTTTAGTACCATTAGAATTGCAATTTTATGCAGATTAACATACTTAATGCCTAAATGTATCGGGTTTGGGCAAACAAAATGGCGCATGAAAAGGTAGACGGGGGTATAGTAAGAGAGAATTCACCAAGTTTCAGGTTCAACTAGAAATATATTCCAATGTTAGTATTTTTAGTACCGTTAAAATCACAAGTTTATGTAGACTAACAAACTAAATGCCTTAACTTATCTGATTTAGGCAAACAACAATGGCGCATGAAATCTCAGACGGGGGTATCGTCAGGCAGAATTAGCCAAATTCCGGGTTTAACTCTGGTATGAACATGCTGTTGATGCTGTTGATGCATTGGCTGTAGTTGCTGCAGTTGATGCAGGTGATGCAGATCGATAAAAGTTGATGCAGGTGATGAAAGTGATGCAGATGATTCTGGTGTTTCGGATTGACGCAAATTGACGCAGTTGATGCAGTTGATGCAGTTGATTCAGTTGATGCAATTGATGCATTTGATGCAGTTGATGGAGTTGATGCTGCTGAAGGAGTTGATGGAGTAAAAGCCGTAGATGCAGTTGATGCAGTTGATGAGGTGGATGCAGTTGATGCAAGGGATGCATATTTATCCAAATTGATGCTAATGATGCAGGTGATGCAGTGGATGAAGTTGATGCAGTTGATGCAGTTGATGCAGTTGATGCAGGTGATGAAAGTGACACAGATTGATACAGATCGATGCAGTTGATCCAAGTGATGCAGGTGATGAAAACGATGCAGTTGATGGAGTTTATGCAGATGATGCAAATGATTGTGGTGATGCAGTCGATGTAGTTGATACAGGTCATGCAGTTCTTGCAGTTGATGCTTTTGATGCAGTTGATGCGGTTGATGCAGTTGATGCAGTTGGTGCAGTTGATGCAGTTGGTGCAGTTGATGCAGTTGCTGCAGTTAATGCAGTTGATGCAGTTGATGCAGTTGATGCAGTTGATGCAGTTGATGCAGTTGATACAGTAGATGCAGTTGATGCAGTTGATGCAGCTGATGCAGTTTATGCAATTGATAGGGTGGATGCCGTTGATGCAGTTGATGCAGTTGGTGCAGTTGATGCAGTTGATAATGTTGATGCTGTTGAAGCAGTTGAAGGAGATGATGCGGTTGATGCAGTTGATGGAGTCGATTGAGTGGATGCAGTTGATGCAGGGAGTGTAGATTAATGCATATTAATGCAGTTGATGCAGGGAGTGTAGATTAATGCAGGATAATGCAGGTGATGCAGGTGATGCAGTGGAAGCACTTGATGCCGTTGAAGCAGTTGATTTAGGTGATGCAGCTGATGTAGTTCATGGAGTTGATGCAGTTGATGCAGTTGATGCAGTTGATGCAGTTGATGCAGTTGATGCAGTTGATGCAGTTGATGCAGTTGCCTAACAGGGAACGTTTTAAAAATCAATTATCTAATAGAAGTATGAGTGAAAAAGCCCAGAAGAACAACAACATTTCTAATCATTTATTTCTTTTGCTCAAATTATACACATGGTCACTATCAATTCTTTTCTCTAAATTTTCAAATTGTGGCATGCTTATTATTCTAACATCCCATTATTAATAACTTAATGGCACTGAATTAAGAAAAAGTTCTGAAACCTATCACCATATTTTGAAATAATAATTAACAACAAAAAAACTCTCTTCTTTAATTTATATTCAGTTCTTTATAATAGTTTTTCATTGAGAATGTCCTTATTAGAAGGAGTAGATTCAAACTTTATCTGAATTAAAATAAAAGTTACTAGAATAAAAATGACATAATTACAATTTTCTCAGGAAGTGATAACTATCCTAGCACTGTTTTTCTGGACTCGAGAGAAAGGGAATAGTTTAGGACATATTTCATTGTGTTACCACTTATAGGTATCTGTTGTGAAAACAGTTCATAGCCATACTTTTTTACAAAAGTATCGTTAAGTAATTGACGTAATTATCGAATTACAATCTCAATGTTTAGCTGCATAACCTGGAAACGAAACAAGCTAGAAATAAGAACGATCTCCTCAGACATAAAGTTGCTGTAAGCCTACAAAGTAATATTTGTTATGGTCAAAAGTGGTTGATCTCTGTGGGTAGTAAAGAGTACACAGAACTAAAAATGCATGCACCAATCTGTTATATTAGATCTGATTATGGGCTTTACACTGTCCTCAACCACACATGGGAAGTGTTTTATGACACAGTGTGTTTAAGGTGAAACATTGTCCTTTTGGCTTAATGATGTAATGATTTTCCTAACTCTTTATAATACATAGAATTGAAAGTATATATTTGTGACTCTCTACATGACAGGGTTTATGTATCTTTTGTAATCCACAGTGATTTGTTTTTAAAAACCGTTTACGGTAAGCATATTTTCAGTGGACTTTCAGTCGAGTGAAAGTGTAAGTTCAGTGCAGACATCTACAAAGCATGTTAAAGTTGTCTTGTCAGTTTCCATCTTTTAGTGGCTACTCTTTGCAAAATGTTAAATTTATTTACTTGATGAATGTCTTCTCCATCTATTGCTATTTTACATCTCAAGTTCTCATTCTTTTTGCTAAGCACCACACAAAAAGTCTTCCGGCGATTGATATTTAGACCTCTTGCCTCACATTCTTCTACGACGGTGTCAAGTAGTTGTTGTAGCTTTTCTGGAGTATCGGCTATGAGAGTCGTGTCGTCAGCGTTTCGTATATTATTTAGGTTGTAACCTCCGATCGCAAAACCATCTTTTTCCTCAATACTTCTCATGATGTTTTCGCTGTATAGATTAAATAGATCTGGTGAAAAGACACAACCTTTCCTAACTCCTCTTCAAATATTACAGTATTTTCCAACCTCATTCTGCACTCTCACACCTGCAGTTTGCTCCCAGTATAAGTTCCTTATAAGTCTTGTATCTTTTCCATCTATGTCCAGATCTTGCAACATTTCTATCAGACGCTCGTGTTTCACTTTGTCAAAAGCCTTTGAATAGTTAATAAAGCAAAGGTATAGATCTCTCTGCATTTCTATGGCTCCTTCCAACAGCATTCTCATCACAAATATAGCGTTTCTTGTTCCTGCATCTTGGACATAACCAAACTGCTGCTTCCCGATCTCTGGCCTTATTGCTCTCCTTGCTCTTGCCATTATGACTCGCATAAGGACTTTAGTTATGTGACTAATTAGACTGATGGTTCTATGGAGCTCACACTCGGTAGCTCCCGGTTTTCGGGCAGAGTGATGAATACAGATTTCGTTAAATCTGAAGGGATTTCTCTGCTGTCATATATATCATTGAGGAGTTCCGTGACTTTGTTTTTCCCAAACTTCTGGAGTGCCTTTATCATCTCAATGCAGATTCCATCTGGACTCATCGCTTTATTCAAATTCATCTTCGTAATTGCTGCTTTCACTTCGCATGGTAGAACTCTGGGGCCATCAATGGTCTTCTTGATGGTTGGTTTTTCTCCCCTCTCTCCCCTTTCTCCCAACGCTCCATCAACTCTTCTTTCTCAATGATCATAGATCCATCCTTTGCCTTAATACATCCGCTTGAAGGGCAGGGTCTCTTCCCTACCAAAGCCCTAATGTCGTAGATTGTGGAAGGACCGGAGGCTCGGAAAGGTAGATAAAAGTGTATACCTTGAAGCTCAGTCCATCAGATGTTGAAGTTTGTTTGAATGTTCTGCAAGGCTCCTTGCTGACTGCAGCAGATAAGAGTGTGTGGATGAGAGAGGTCCACCTTGTCACAAAGACACCTGGTGGTGGAACGATGATGTAGACTGTGCTTGTAAAGAAAATCGTAGATTGTGGATGATTGGAGGCTCGGAAAGGTAGATAAAAGTGTATACCTTGAAGCTCAGTCCATCAGATGTTGAAGTTTGTTTGAATGTTCTGCAAGGCTCCTTGCTGACTGCAGCAGATAAGAGTGTGTGGATGAGAGAGGTCCACCTTGTCACAAAGACAACTGGCGGTGGAACGATGATGTAGACTGTGCTGGTAAAGAAAGTCGTAGATTGTGGAAGGACCGGAGGCTCGGAAAGGTAGATAAAAGTGTATACCTTGAAGCTCAGTCCATCAGATGTTGAAGTTTGTTTGAATGTTCTGCAAGGCTCCTTGCTGACTGCAGCAGATAAGAGTGTGTGGATGAGAGAGGTCCACCTTGTCACAAAGACACCTGGTGGTGGAACGATGATGTAGACTGTGCTTGTAAAGAAAATCGTAGACTGTGGAAGGATTGGAGGCTTGGAAAGGTAGTTAAAAGTGTGTACCTTGAAGCTGTGACGAAATCGAAAAAGCAGTGTATAAAGCAAAATGTGAAGCTGAAAAGAAAAGATTCACAGATGCTGCGAGAAGAGATGATCTGAGAAATGAAGTGTTTAAGATATCCAAGGCAATGCTTAAGACTTATCAAGGCATCATTGGTGAACAATGTATCAGAAATGATGAAGGGAAGTTGGCAGTAAATGATACAGATACAAAGCAAGCGTCGAATATTTACTATGGGAAGGTATTAAACACAGAGTTTCCTTGGGAGAGAAAGAGTTTTTCACAAGTACATGCTGTGAGCAGCTCAGCTGTCTATATCACTTAAGACATGGTTAGAAGGCTGTGCATAAAATGAAGAATGGAAAGGCTGCTGGGCCATCAGTTGTCTCTGAAATGGTCAAGGCAGTCAGTGCCTTTACAGCTTAGTAAATCACTGCAGTCAAAATGAAAACTACGATCCTTTCTTACTTCCGCCACTTCCTTCAAATCCCTGGGTGAGCGACGATCCGTCATTTTGGCAAGATTCTAGAGGGAAGTAAGTACACGATTTTTGTGGATTATGATACAACACCAGAATACGCCATGAAATGATAATACTCCTCTGCCATTGGATCTGGTTGAAAATAGTAGAACGCTCAAGCCATGAATAGTTTTAACATTTTTATCTCAAATTGGTCTTTCGTTTGGATCCGCTGCGAGCAAGTTGTGTAAAGTAGTGTTGTTACCGATGGCCACACTTGAAGAGTGCGTGTTCTCGGCACCATTGCAGCGCCTTCGCAATGGAAGTCAGTACTCGGCATTCTTAATTTGATTTGTAAAGTATGAAAGTAGAAGTAGAAGTAATCATGATGTGTCCCTTTTTCGTTTCATTTGTTTCAAATTTTCCGGCTATCATTTTACTTTCCGATTCTTGTCTTCCTTTCCTTCAGGCATACCCTGTCGTTAAAACAAGTTCGAAGGTGGTCATTGTCATTTAATAATCTACTAAAAGACGACGAAGGTATACTCTTTTTCTTAAAATACTTAGAGAAAGAATTCAGTGCAGAAAATTTAAGGTAGGTATTGATTTTCATACTGTTTTAATTTTCGTTAGTTGGTCGGCTGCGAAGGAGCAATACGTGTGAATGTACAAGGAAGACACGAGGCAAGTAGGTGTGAATGGACAATAACCTGATTGTTTGGATTGTGTGTACGGCTTGACTAGTGGTTGTATAAAGACGTAAAAGGATTCATCAATGTATTGGGTTAAAACGTAGGCTGCTTTAAGGAGCATCCTTCTAATGTGGAAAGGACTGGTCCTTCCAATGTGGAAAGGATTCATCCTTCCAATGTGGAAAGGACTCGTCCTTCCAATGCGGAAAAGACTCGTCCATCCAATGTGGAAAGGACGTATCCTTCTAGTGTGGAAAGGACTCGTCCTTCCAATTTGGAAAGGTTTCGTCCTTGGAATGTGGAAAGGATTCGTCCTATAAATTTGGAAAGGATTCGTCCTTGCAATGTGGAAACTTCTTACTATTATATGTGTAACTTCAAACTAATAGTATAAATATCACTTATAACATGGATAAATCTTTGTGGTATCTACAGCACTTTTTAAGTTGTTTTTCATTTTAACGCAATAAAAGTATTTACACTTGTGCTATTGATTATGCGCAAACAACGGCTTAAGTAGGTATGTCAGTCAATACGGCCACCTCCAAAGAACAAGTAATATTGATGGCTGCGGTGGAAATCAAAGGCTGCTAGTGGAAAATTCCTGGAAAAATTGTGTTTCAACATGTGTCTTTTATTCTCTGGTTAATACCAACAGAACAAGTTTTTAAAGTAGGCCAAAGGTAGCCCTGTAAAACTGCATAGATCTTGCAGTAGTAGGTCACTAGAAATAATCTAGGACCAGCGTAACATGTTACCACGGAATAGGCAAAAGACATAAGAAGCACCAGAGTAAGAATCATTTAAAACTTTGGTACAAAAATTCCACTACAAGACAAAAGATCAAACTGCAAGATTCGTTTTCGTAACAAGGCTAAATTGGCCACAAGTATTTTTTCTATTTCATGCTTATCCACGTAATAAACAAGGTTTTCCCTTCTTGGCTTTTCAAATCCAGTTTACGGAGAGAAAAACAGTTTCCCCATGATATCTTATTTCCAAGTAAAATCTAAATTCACCATCTTTTTATATATAAAAACTTTTAAAACGTTGTAATAATTATCATAAATGTAATGTGAAATTTTTTTCTCAACTTTTTATCGCAGGTGGATAATGACAACTTCTTCATTTCGGAAACTAAATTGTTCAACAAATGTACTGCTCTGTACTGGTAACTGCGTTGTCCTGATTTGGTTTTGCATAGGAGGGACATGTGGCGATTTCCATTTCGAGTATCATTTCCATCTAGGTGATCGTGCTTATGAACTAATTGGTATAAAATAGTTTGTTTGTGGTACAAAACAAGAGTATTGCACGAAATAGCGAAAACATTATGTACTTAAATGCTTTTTTCTTCTGACACTTTTCAGAGTACTAACGTCAGAATGACCGAAATGGAATGTGTGAAAGAGTATACCCAACTGTATTTTGAAGGAGCCAATGGTCAATTTGATATCGTGTGATATCAAGTTTTCTTTTAAGGGATATGCCTTTCCTTACACAATGCAGCAATTGTATATCCGTAATGAAACATGATGTAGGTTTTTTTTCTTTTTGGTCCTCAAGAAATGTGCTCATCCTTTCTGTCCTCTGCTTAACCTTTGCATCAGCATTGGTTGCGGTACTATTAATAACTTGAGTGTGACCTTTATCACTATTCTCTTCATTGGCAGAAAATGATAAATCAGAAGGAAGTTCTTGCACTGTGCACTCGTCTGCCATATTTTCTTGCAGTGCTTCCATCGCTGTGTTGTGTCTATCCCACCTACAAAATGCACAGGAATGTTGCAAGTAAGATTAATATGTACATGTGTACTTGATCAAATTATAGCCTAAATAATGTAGAACTAATGTGAATTGTTTTGATAGTTACAGTGGCAATGATTTCCTTTCTAGAGATACCTTCTCTTGTTGGGGCGGTTGATTCTTCCCAATTTACATTAGTTTTCATACAATTATAGGGGGTATATAGGTTTTTACTTTGAAACAGCGAAGAAAAAAATTCTCTTTAGTAAGTAAATTTCTGGTATGTCGTGGTAGTAATGAGTGTATCGTGATACGTTACTAGCCCTGCATCTACAGCACAGTAAGTAAGGAGGTGCTGACGACTGGAAGACAAAAAGCTTAATCATGTGAGAGCAAATTTATTGTAAGTACACCTTTGGTGAACTGGTCACCAGCAAATAAATCGTATCGTGACTGTCGTCTTGCAATCCCCGAGCAGCTAGCATTTTCACTATTGTTTCTTTGACTAGTGCTGCTGCAAGTACTAGGTGTAGTCCCCCGCTTCCTGTTGTTAATCCAGGTTTGGATACGTGCAATATCCAAGCCTGTCCTGTTTGCTAGCACGATGTAGCTTTCCTGGAACCTCTTTAGTGAGGTGCTTGTCAAGTCTCCATTATAGGTTGCTTCTAAAGCTTGCAGTTGCTCAACTGTGAAGTTGGGTGCGATCTCTTGTTATTTCTCAGCAACTAAGAAGATGAAATATTATCACTTACTAATATTACATAAATAAGGGAGATGTAGTGGAATATATTACTATGTTGCGCATGCCTCCTTGTTGATAAGAGTGTTTACAGTCAATGCCTTGGCCTGTCTTTGTACTGCTGTAACTGTTGTGTTGTTAGTGTTAACATCCGAACTAGTGCCTCTGTTAGGTTCCTAACTATTTTATTACTATTTTGCGCAGGCCTCCTTGTTGATAAGAGTGTTTGCAGTCAATGCCTTGGCCTGTCTCTATACTAGTGTGTCTGTTTCGTAGTTAGTTTTAGTATCCTTACTGCTGCCTCTGTTAAGTTCCTATCTATATTATCACTATGTTGCGCATGCCTCCTTGTTGAGAAGAGTGTTTACATTGAATGCCTTGGCCTGTCTTTGTACTGCTGTGTCTGTTGTGTTGTTAGTGTTAACATCCTAACTAGTGCCTCTGTTAGACTCCTATCTTTATAATTACTATTTTGCGCATGCCGCGTTTATGTTAATAGTGTTTAGAGTCAATGCCTCGGCCTGTCTCTGTACTGTCGTGGCCGTTTTGTTGTTAGTCTTATCATCCTACCTAGTGCCTGTGTTAGGTTTCTATCTATATTATTACTATGTTGCGCATGCCTCCTTATTGATAAGAGTGTTTACAGTCAATGCATCGGCCTATCTTTGTACTGCTGTGTCTGTTGTGTTGTTAGTGTTAGCATCCTAACTAGTGCTTCTGTTAGGTTCCTATCTTTATTATTGCTATCTTACGCATGCGTCGATGATGATAACAGTGTTTAGAGTCAATGCCTTGGCCTGTCTTTGTACTGCTGTGACTGTTGTGTTGTTAGTTTTAACATCCTATCTAGTGCCTCTGTCTGGTTCCTATTTATATTATTACTATGTTACGCATGCCTCGTTGATGCTAAGAGTGTTTACAGTAAATACAATAGTCTTTCTCTGTGTTGTTGGGACTGTTGTGTTTTGAGTCTTATGAGCCTAACTAGTGCCTCTCTTATGTTTCTATATGTATTATTACTACGTTGCACATGCCTTTTTCATGATAAGGGTGTTTACAGTGAATGCCTTGGCCTGTCTCTGTACTGTCGTGGCTGTTGTGTTGTTAGTCTTATCATCCTTACTAGTGTATCTGTTAGGTCTGCATCAAGAACAGTTGCCACATTCATAGAGTAGGACCGCACTGTATGACCATGCTTTAGACATCTATTGCATTTCATCACGTTTTTGTTATCTCTCCTAGTGTGTTAATACACTATAGAGATAACTATTGGTATATGATTTTGTACTTGTTATTTTACTTCTGATCTCTACGCCATAATCTTACAACTCCCCTTGTTTCATGTTGAGATGACTCATAACATTACATCATACATGAGGGGCATGCACATCTTACGGTACTACATGCCTCTCTTTCTTAGAATCAATGTTCCTTGAATAAAGTTCTTAATAATTTTTTTTTGATTAGCAAGTTACTGCTTTCTTAGGATTTAAATAAAGTCCTGTAATTGATTAGGCCTTCTTTGTTTTCTTGTCGATCTTCCTGGGATAGGTTCCTTGGGTTGGGTTGGTGCAGGTTCAATTTGGGATTCAGGTGTTTGAGGTTGTTGGGTAATGGGTGGTAAGGGGTCTTGTATGTCCTCTTCATCTTGGTCTGAATTATCATTGTCTGGGCAGTGGTAGTGTTTAACATGTCCAGTATTTCTACGACATACCTTCCCTGTCTTGTCTTTGATGGTCAGTTGGCATCTATTGACAGTGATGATAGTGAAAGGGTCTGTGTTGAAAGTGGTTGAATATTTGTTCTTGTGTACTTGTTTGACTAGCACTTTTTGACCTGGTTCGAAGGTTCTTATCATACCCCATGTTTGCTTGTCTGCATAGACTTTAGCTGTTTCTTTTGCCTGTTTGTCATGCTCTCTTACAGTGTTATCATTTTTTGTTGTTGACTGTGAGTTTTCTTGGAGTTTAGTCTTCAGTTCCTTCCCATCAACATCAGTGCTGGTGTCTGTCCAGTCATGTGGTGAGGGGTTGAAGAATAATCGGTGAGGACCACTGCTGACTCACCTGTGGGGAATGGTCCGCACACATCAATGGCCAATTGTTTCCAGGGCTGAGCTGGTAGTGGTGTTGGCTGTACTGGTTCAGGTGGAGGAGTTTTCCCTACAAGTTGACATGCATGGCAAGTTTGGATATGGGTTTCGACATCTTTGTCCAGGCTAGGCCACCATCGAGTCCGTCTTTATTAGCATCGTCTTTAATCCTGTTTATTACCTTCATTACTGATTTAAAAGATTGACACTAAGACATGTCACAATATAAACACACTTCCAATGGCAAAACATTTATTATCTTGGATAAGAAAGACCGAATGTCCGTTTCGAGTCCGTCTTTATTAGCATCGTCTTCAGTCCTGTTTATTACTTTCATTACTGATTTAAGAGATTGACACTAAGACCGATCTCGATACCAACACACTTCCATTGGCAAAACAAGTACCCTCATGGAAAAGAATGACCGAATGTCCATTTCGAGTTCGTATGTTTTGCCATCGTCTTTACTCCTATTTTTTCATTACTAATTTGAAAGATTGACACTAAGACTGATCTTAATACCAACACACTTCCAATGGCAAAACAGGTACGCTCGTGGATAAGAATGAACGAATATCCGCTTCCAGTTCGTCTCTATTACCATAGTCTCTACTCTTGTTTACCCCCTTCATTACTGACTTAAAAGATTGACACTAAGACTGATTTCGGTACCAACACACTTCCAATGGCAAAACAAGTACGCTCGTGGATAAAAAAGACTGAATGTTCGTTTCGAGTCCTTCTCTTTGGCCATCGTCTTCGATCCTGTTTATTACCTTCATTATTGATTTAAAAGATTGACACTAAGACTGATCGCGATACCAACACACTTACAATGGCAAAACAAGTACGCTCGTGGATAAGAAAGACCGAATGTCCGTTTCGAGTCCGTCTTTATTACCATCGTCTCTACTCTTGTTTACTACCTTCATCACTGACTTAAAAAATTGACACTAAGACTGATTTCGATACCAACACACTTCCAATGGCAAAACAAGTACGCTCGTGGATAAAAAAGACTGAATGTCCGTTTCGAGTCCTTCTCTTTGGCCATCGTCTTCAATCCTGTTTATCACCTTCATTACTGATACAAAAGATTGACACTAAGACTGATCCCGATACAAACACAATTCCAAGGGCAAAACAAGTACCCTCATGGAAAAGAATGACCGAATGTCCATTTCGCGTTCGTCTCTTTTACCATCGTCTTTACTCCTATTTTTTCATTAGTGAGAATACAAGGATTGATAAGACACGTTAACAGTATTCAAGTTATGTCTTCCTTACTCCATTACATGAAAGATCTGACTTCAACTAGATCGATTACACAATCATATTGACCTTTGATCAGGTCAGGATACAACACCCTTCCAAAAGAGAATTTCAAGAAGCTATTGAAAACTCTAGTGTGCAAACTTGGGGAAAATGGTGCTTAAAACTTAAATCCCAGGAAAACTTACTTAGTGGATTTTGCAAGTGTGGCTTATACCCCTTTAATCCAAACATTGTTCTCCAAAAGTTACCCAGAGAGAATGCGATACATTCAAAAATAGCACTTGATCAACCTTTGACTCATCAACTTTAGAGCATACCCTGTTGGTGAAGATGATGAACGCGACTAGATGTTGCACCTGGGAAATCAATCACTTATCTAGATCTTGTCTCCAGTGGAAGTGAGTCTGAGTCAGAGTTTGAATCCATGACTGTTGTTGCACCTGGGAAATCAATCACTTATCTAGATCTTGTCTCCAGTGGAAGTGAGTCTGAGTATGGGAAAGCAAGCTTGAGGAAAGTGATGCTGCTGATGATGAAGAAGGGCTTATGTTATAAGACATCATGTTGGAGACTTTGACATGGTGAAATACAAATATTCTCATTCAAGTATTACATAGGTGAATGCATGGGAAAGACAACATTGGGCAAATTTTATTCGTATTCCTAGATAGAATTGATGGATCATTGTTTAAGTGTAAGGGAGGATGTTACTTGAGAAACT
The DNA here is from genome assembly GCA_010016025.2 of Alatinidae sp. Z8VKAUB7J3. Lineage (NCBI taxonomy): Eukaryota > Metazoa > Cnidaria > Cubozoa > Carybdeida > Alatinidae > Alatinidae sp. Z8VKAUB7J3. Next base: position 130,972,318 of record JAAAKM020073195.1, read on the forward strand.
GTCCATATAGATATGGTTAAGAGCGTACTTGCTGTACCAACAATTACATGGTGCAGAAGAAAGTCAGACTTCTAAATCCTACTGTGACTGTAGATAAACTTTTGCAGTTGCTTTGAGTTTCTCAGTTGCTTCTTGTTAATCAGTTTTGTAATTGAGTTATTATTACTATTTAAACTTTTCAGTGGGATAGTATTTCCCAATTCCATCCTGAGTCTGTGAGACCAACAAAACTTTATCCCCACCATATAACTTAACCAGGATTATGGTGAATGAAGCCTTAACATGTGGAGCGTTAAGAGGATGATTTAAAATGAACACCAAATGCAATTCTGTTTAAATTCCCTGTAAACACTTTAGTGTAGGCCCAGACCAAACAAGATACCTTTAGGTGATCATGGCAAATTTTCTAGTTTTTTGACAAAGGGAGGGACACCTAGGATACCCTAAGCCTCTTTAACCTTATTATATTGACCTGTATTATATTAGGGGGCGGAAAACAGAATAAGGGGCCATTACTTCTAATAATTGTTTCTAGCTTGTGATGGGTCGTACAAAGTGCTCGAACAATCTCACGACAGAATTTCTAAAGACTATCTGGCATTATAAAAACTATAAAGGTTAAATAAAAAATTAGCCAATTAGAGAAGAATTGATGATCTTCGCTTAAGGGCAGCAATACGTTAATCTCTGATACGCTCATGTTATCCGCGATTAAACAGCTTTAGATTGTCCTGTATTGTTTTTCATAATCAAGTCGTGTTAAAAGTAATTTAGCATTGGAAAGGATTCGTTCGTTTACCTTTGAAAGTTAAGCTAAGGAAGGTGGTTCACAATTATGTCAATATATCAACGGTTTGTTTTGTAATTTGTAACTTTTTATATTAATTTACTGAAGATAGAGGTCTCCTATCAAAAACATTGGTGGATGTATGGCAACGCATGTGGGTCGAGGCCAACAGCGTTTATGGCGGATGTATGGCAACTCATGTGGGTCGAGGCCAACAGAGTTTATGGCGGATGTATGGCAACCCATGTGGGTCGAGGCCAACAGAGTTTATGGCGGATGTATGGTAACGCATGTGGGTCGAGGCCAACAGAGTTTATTGCTGAGGTGGCGCCGTGGATTAAGCCACTGAAGACAAAGGTTCAAATTCACCGCCAGTCTCGACCGAAATTTTTTACTCAACATTATTTTGATGATTGCCTGTTAAGTGGTCGCCATTTTTCAGGCTTAAGGACGAGGTTCCCGGTAATTTTGCAGTAAAGTTAAAAAAAAGAAGCAAAAAAATGGAAAAAAGGGCCAAAAGATATTAAAAAAGAAACAACTCCACGCCTAGTAGTAGCAGCCGCCTTGTGAAAAATGAGAACATTTAAAAAATATCTGCATGGGGGCTCAAAGTAATTTGCGCCTCTGCTCAACTTTGCGTAACTTCAGATATGAACTCGCAATTCAGTCAATTCTGGACGTCAGCGCTGTAAGCTATTTACTTTTTTAGACCTATAAGTAGTGGTAGATACATTTACTCAACACCCCCGTACCCTTCGAATTAAATATGATTTTGTGTTGGCACTAAACTAAAGTCATATGAGATGCAGAGCGAAGTGCACGTAAGTCAAAACGATTAATTAGATTAATCTTCACATTCACTTTGATGAAATCTGTAATAAAACAAAAAAATCATATAGTAAATCATAATTCAGCGGATATTAGTAACGCCCTATATTCTCCGATGATCTAGTGTCTGATAGGTCCTTTTTTCTAACTGGCATCTTTCATGCTGACGCTTTAAGTTTTGTTTTTATTATCTTCACTGTCAAACGGTTAATCTATGTAGCTCTCAAAATGTAATAAAATAACCTCAGGCCAGTATAGTATTACCTATGTCAACATTAAATGGAGAGAGGGTTAATTACTTGTTTTCGCTCACAGGAAGCGGTTATAAAAAATAGCTTTGTGTCATTTATCACATATTCTTGGAATATGGAGAAATGCCATGCCCAATTTATTTATTTGATTGCACAAGTATGTACTTGCTTGAGATAACTTGAATAAAATAATAGCATAACATCTTGAAGAAAATACTTAATGAAATTTGAATTACATGATTTTCAAAGGGGTTGCAAAATTGGATGTTTAACTGGCGATAAGCCACTAAGTGTTAAGAACTTCAGATTTTGTATAATGTTGAAATACGAAACATGGAGTCTATTCTGATCAATAGATTTTTAGGAGACCAGGACTTGACTTATCTATCATTCATCTTCTGTCGCGGTATATGTCATTCCGTTAAATCATTTAATTACTGATATCAATGGATCATTTTTTATTCATCCTAGTTATCTAAATTATGTAGTGACTATATAGCCAAATCGTTATAGAAGTGCCTTTTATAAAAATAATTCTGAATTTTTTTTCTTCTCCTTATGTCTTTTTTGCGAACAGGAAATTACTCATACTCACAAATTGGAAATATAAAGCAAGGATGAATCATTACAGCATTGCCAACCTAATGCAAATGCATAGTTTCCAAGTCAAGATGTATGATAGAAATGAGAAGGCGTATGACCATCGAGAAATATCTGAAGAGAAAAAGCAAAAATGGAAACTGTATTATGAAAATTATTTAATCTTTCTTAAAATTTCTTAAGGCACACTAAAAAAGGGTGGATAGACATTGTGATCACAGTTTATATTTTTTTTGGAGTGGAAGGAAAAGTTTTAAATTTTGTTACCGGATCTTCTTCAAATTCTTCAAATTCTCAACTTTTTGCCACTCTGGTAATTTTTGTTGCAGATATACATTTTCGAGGAATGCATCCGGATTGCCAAAGTCTGGACCAAGAGTAGTCCATTTTTTGAACTTTTGAGAGTTTTTAGCTCAGGATTTATGTTAGGGAGTTTCACCAAAACAGATCAAGATAATGCTGGGAATTTCTGGGGATATCTGTAGTTGATTAGGCTGAGACAGATAGCGAAGAGTATGTATGTTTATATGTCCAGTCGTGTCTTTTAACAGTGTCATCTTGGACTGGTGTTCACCTATTTACTGCGAGGAAGGCAATTTGTATGTAATGTCCTTCCATCCATATATTCTTTTTTCGTTTCAGGAACACTTTCTCGATTTTCGCTTCGTGCTGTTACGCAGTCCAAGGACATTGGTGGCAGCAAAGAATCTGAAGAGGTAGCTGTAGTGTGCCCAGAAGAGCCTCTGTCCGTTACAGAAGTTAAAGGCATCGACTGCTCTGACGTTGGAAGTATCAAAATTTCCTGGAAACAGCCATACGAAACGTCAAGCTTGCGAAGTGCAAAAAGCGGTAATCTGCAAGTTATAGAAGAGCCAAAAAAGGATGATGGTTACTTGAGTGTAAGCCCTGACTTGACTCCTGGCCGACCGTCTTCCGTCCTTGGGCTACTGAGAAATCTCTGTTACCATGTTTATGTGGAAGGCGAAATGTACAAGAATGTTTCCAGCGATGGTGCGTACCTACCGAACTCTATCGAGTTGTATTTAATGTTTTACGTTAGTTGTGTTGAGAGTTGTCGGTGACGGTGACTTCCAACCAAGACCAGTGGCGAAGTCAGAGGGCAGGCTAGTCGGGTAAGAGACCTATTTTTATTGTTGAAAAAGGAAGCAAGTTTTGGTAGGCCTAAAGACGGAGACAATGGTGAAGTATGGAAATTTATTCTTCAAGCTTGTTGTAACCACAGTAGCTGTTAGAGTGTTAAACGAACTGAATTCTTAGTTTTACTCAACGGAAAAAACGCAATGTTATGTCCGTGTAATATTTTCGACGGCAAAAAGGGTAATGACAAATGAATAAAAGGGCAATTAAAACTTCTTTTTATAAGTATTGTCCTGTTATTCTTTGAGCTTTTATTTCTTTGGACATATTGTGTTCAGAAAGATTTGCATGCATGCTAACAATGATTTCGGTATTATTAAAGGCCTGCTTCATCTGTTATTTACCTGCCAAGACTTGGAAATACGAATGGAAAAGGCTCACAAAAATAACAACACACCAAATAATTAGGCGATCCACTTTTTAATACGCTTTCATAAAGTAAATGTCTAGAGATGCAGCCAACCTGATGCAGATGCGGAAAGATGGCACAATGAAATATCTCTATTTCTGCAAATGTATAATGTTCATTTTGTCTTAAGGTTTAATAATTAGACAAAAAAAGATTGACATATTGTCAGTTTACATATGATGTCATTGTACAATTCCCTACATCATGTCATTTATGAAGGCAGTAACATAATGCTGGGAAACCTATTTGGTACTTGTGATAATTAAGTATGTATCACAGGTCTCTATATTAATATTTTGTTAGTGGTGTGAATAATTTGTTTTAAGAAAACAGGCTTAAGAAATAATTTGCTTCTATGGAAAGGTCTTGAAAAGGTTTAGGTACAAATTCATGTCAAAATCTTGAGTTGAGAAATTTGTCATTTTTAAGATATTTTGGCATTGGGAAATATTGCAATGCAATTGTCTGTCAAAGACCAAAAGTAGACCACACTACTTTTCGATTTGAAGACATCGGCTGGTTTAACTTTGTAGCCCTATGTTTAGCAGTGAAGAACTGAGAGTACTAGCACAGTGTTGTATGGGTTCAGTTGCCCTGGTAATAATGACTGGTATATTTGAAGAGTCCTATTGCAAAGGCAAATGGAGAAAATATAAAGCTAGTAAACTAGTTACGTGAACGGCACTGATAGCCCAATCGTTTTTTATTTGTTCGGCTTATGTTAAAGGGTTGATATCTTTGATAGAACTGCAATTGCAATGTTTCGGTTTTGACTAATAATGTGAGCAGTAAATGCCTTTTAAGCTCAAGATACACTTTGTTGTTAATCTTGAATCTAGTTTCACAATACCATCATTAAGCAAAGCTTTAGAATTTCATTACACCCTCCTTTTAATGACATACCTCTTTGTACGTTTACCACAAAATTCACAGGACGCATTTAATTTTCCATCTTTGTGGTATTTCAAGGCAAGCGTCCAGCCCTAGAGGTTCCATTCTTCTTGAAACCATATGGCAGTGATATTTAATGCCGACAATGGTCACAGCTGCAACTTCTTCTCCGTTCACATCTCTAAATTGTGGTGTAAATACCGAAAGCGTTCTTTTAGCAAAGAAAGTACCCTAACATGCTGATTCTCAAGGGCAAGTTTATAGTGTACGAGACAATCTCGACAATTTGCGACTCAATAAGTATTTGGTTTCTAGAATAGAAGTTCTCCCACCGTAAGATTCTAAAGAAATATCGTGCTGATTATAAGTGACTTGTCGTATCGTTTAAGATCAATTAGGAAACAAAAGGTAGGCTATTTTGAGGAGTTGATAGTAGGAATGAGACACAGTTTCCGTTTTTGCAGATCTTACTGGCTTCGGAATCTTTAATTTTGTCTTTGGATAAGGGCAAACGAATGCAATCTACAAAATTTCGACTCAAGATCGTTTGTAATTGACTAACAAATTTTTACAGTGAGAAATTGAATCTTCTTTTTCTCTCCTTTTCTTTCTTTCTTCCTGTGCTCCCTTAACTCTCATCAATTTGCTTTGCGTCAACCCATTTTTTCAAACTATCTAACATACAATTAGGGCCCACAAAGTATGGTTTCATTTAGCTTGATCGTGAAAAAAACAATCACAAAGTTTCTGATGCTCCCGGGTCTACTATGAGGGGGGTGTAGTGACCACAGGCAGTTTAGAGCCCAGGTCACTTCCGGTAACGCAACTAGTTAAATAGTGAAGTCTGTAATTAGAAGCCATTGTTTCTGGCACACACGTTTTAGTTAGAAATGCTTAGAAACGTTCCAATCGTCATCGGGACAAGTGAAATGACTGGCCAACAAGTTACCGAGAAAGCGTGAAATTTGCACGGAAAGTGTATTTTTGATAAATTTTCAAAGTTAGGAAATCTTTAGATCCGACATAAAGAGTATTGTGATGAATAAAAAAAGCTAGTAGGCCTGCGGCTGTTTCAACATGTATAACTGCTGTAAAACATGGTTATATGCTTTGATATTAAGGATACAACCACGTTCCGTATCCGTATAGGGAAATATCCTTAAAACTCAATTTACCACCCACCCAGTAAATATACTGATTTCAATAGTTATATATACGTACAAATTTATGTAACAGCAAGTACTATTGATACCGTTGCAGGATTGCTCAGAATAACTATTCTAATTCAATGAAGACAATTCTAATCTATGATCACAAGTAATCATAATAAAGGAAAACAAATTTCCCAATTTACCTCAGGTTTTACAAACATCGCACCATGTAAAGATGCCAAAAGTGATTTCTGTGAATGTAGCCGATGAAATTTTACAGAAAAATTGGATTGATGGTAGTCGTGAGATTTGTAATAAACGAACTACATTGGTAAATAAACTATGGCGTTATTTAATACAACTGTAGAGTCAGCGTTTCGGGCGAGAGAGGCAGCAATAGTGAGAAAATTAATAACAAGGGTACCGCTAACTCAAAAAATTGGAGTCATTCGGATTTCACACCTCAAGCAGCTGCCTAATTTTACTGCCTCTTTAATGTTTTGATTTACACTTAGAAAATGTTAGTACTTACTATACAAAAATGGCCGTATCATAGTTGTATTTCTTTCTCAGCGTTGCAAAAGAATAATGCCTGAATTGTGGTTTCAAGACATAGTAATCCGTTGTTACGTTGATCTTTTCTGCTTCCGACCAGATCTCCACTCCGGCAAGAATCATGCGCACTTTAATCATTCTGTAAGCCTACGGAGGAATAGAAAATTTATATTGCACGAAATAGCGAAAACATTGTGTACTTAAAAGCTTTTTTCGTCTGACACTCCTCAGAGTACTAACTCTTCAGCTACCAAATAAAAAACTGGCAGCTGTTCATAGCTCAACAAGGGCACCCACTGTGCTTAAACAGATCAAAAACATGCTTAAGCTTCTTTTTCAATTCACAAGGTGAGCAAATTAGCAGTAAATGCTGGAAAAGAGGTATATTCCAGATTAATAAAATATCATTTGGAATGAAAGTACCACAATAAAAACGTTGTCCAGTAAAAGTATGTTGCAATATGTAATTGCAATATGGAATTCGGTTGCTAATCGGAGATTAGCATCAATGAAGAACATATTAAACTCAGTTTCCCAAGATGTTGTTACCTCCCAACTTAAGTTCAAACTATGAGCAAATAATGGTATAGTATCCATTTGATTGGCTTCACAATACCAAACTGCCCCTAAAATATATTCACTGTGACGGGTTCGAAAGAAGAGCCGATTCCAATAACGCCATTTACTGTCGTTAAGGTTTACATTTACGTGCGAAATTAAGAGATCTAATACTTTTACGAGATGACAACTTCATACACCAGGAATCATCTCAAAGTTACGGAAAGACATTATGAGCGTTGCCTTTAGCCACCCAAACCCCTTGTAATATGTTGGATCAATTATGTCAGCAACGCTCTTTAACAGAAACCTGTAGCCTCTCTCCTTACCCCTACCCTTCCTACCTCTCCTTACCCCTAACGTTTTGTTTCAAAGGTCATTTATTAATGCAGGAATTTCCTGCTCATGGTACAAATCATTAACAGTATAGCAATGATGAAAAAATCGGTATGTGCCACTAACACATGAATGCCCCCTCCTTACGTTATCGACTCGTCTGTTAAATGTAGACTTCATCTATTAAACGAAGTGTACAACACACGTTGGACGCTGATCGCAGGAATTTAGGTAACCATTTTGCAATTTCATAAGGTTTTGCACCTATCCGGGCATGGAAAAACATTAAGATAAAATGCGTAAGAGATATCCCATTATTATGAGCTTAGAATACGTGTACTTACGTTGCAATAATCCAGTTTCTATAACATTTTATTCAAGCCTTTTGGAAAGTTTCTTACCAGTTGTCAACTTTTTTACGCCAGTCATACCCTACAACTGTTTTTGCCGTTTAGACTTTCGTTTTCGATCCATTTTAGTAAAAGTTTTGCGTAGAGACTGAACACGTCCACAGAGTAAACAAGTAGCAACGCGAGTTGGCGACCTGCGGTAACCGGGGAGATGGTGTAAGAGGAAAAAATGGGATATTATTACCCAATAGAATTACTTCTACGATGTCGCTGGGGTTCTGAGACACAGTTTTGATTCGCTGTTAAACAACAGAAAGAGTGAGCGTAGGGTCAATACGAGGGCATACAAGGATGTCGTCGTTGATGCGCGACTACCCACTTCAGCTGGGATAGTCTGCACGCATGCTATCATAAGCCGTTGTCACACTGGCAACGGTTGTGAAACCGATTTAGTTGAAACTCTTGTCACATCGGTTTTGGCTGAAACCTGTCCGCACTGATCCTTTCCATAAACCGGTTCAAAATGGCGGATGTTAGCCGCAACGTTTTGATGTTTTTGGTAATTATTGTTTTAGCATGTCGTTCATTGACGCAGTATCCTAGCAGGATTAGGTAACGTACACCAAGATGAGGTTTCGTTCATTTCGCAACAACACTTCAGCTCTTAACCGAGTGTCATCACACAAAAGCGTAGACTGTTGCTATTTTTACTGCTCTTGCTTACCCTGTAAGGCAATGTGATCACTACAATTTTCCCTTTGTTCATTAATAAGATCATGGGCTATCAGCTGTGAGGATAGTATAGAACGTCACATGAGTAGATTAACAAAGATTAGATCACGAACTTGCGGGTTGCAAAGAAAACATTTTATTTATGCCATGTACACGCAATCTCTCAGTGCAGCCCCCTGATAACGCACTACTCATTTTTAGACACAGTACCAGGTTACTTTAAGCACTGCTTGTTGATAATATACTTGCCCTCAAATCTTAGGCGATACCAAAGTCAAATACAAATCCTTCGCCCAAGCTTTTTGTGCTGGTATGCCTTCAGGAGTTTGCATGTATTTTCAGCAGCACAAAAATTCATATACTGTATAGGCCTAGGTATACAAATGAAAATACACACACCTTGAAAAGTAGGGGGCTTGTGCTTGTACCCCTGTCTCTGTGGTCTATATAGCAATAAACTAACCAGCGAAAGCTCAAGAAATCTTGAGGGTGGTTTACCCCCGATCATTGATAAACGTTAATCAAGCCCCTCCCCCGCCCTACCTTTCCCTTGAAGTGCTTAGCCTTCGGTTTCAGAACTAGGCGTAACCAAAGATAAAAATATTTTGACAAATTGCTTTTCCCCGTTTTTCAAAAGCTTTCTTTTCAATCAATTTCTTGCGAATTTTTCATGATATTTATTAGGTATTCTTGAACGTTTTCTTTAACGTCTCAATCATATAGAAATCTATAAGGAATTCTTCGCAAATTTCAATTTGCCTTAAAGTTTGCCAATGCTCACATCAAATTCCTCTAGACTGTGCTTCAAATATTAGAAAAGAACATGTCTCTCTCAAGCTAAGATTCGTAAAAATGGAAACTAAATATGGAAACTAGACATGGTATACTTGGTATATATGGTATATATATATGGTATACATGGTATATATTAGTCAAAGGGACAATTTGTTTGATAGATAATTATTTTTTTCCTTTGCATATTAGGTTCAGGTAAAGAAAACTACCAGTATCTGCCACTCGCAGCTGCCAGAACAACTTCTAATACAGCTTCGATCTGCTGTCCCTCTTCGAAGACTAATCTACGCATGCGTATTTAGATCACCGAACCATATTATGTAATATGAAATCGTTTTTCGTTACCTCAGCGGCCTAAGCTTCAGTTTTGGACGGAAGCGCATCTGATCGTCACACTACCCGGTCATTGATCGGTTTGAGTTTATCGCCAGATCTGATTAGTCGGTGGTGTACCATAGGATCGCCTTCACATTTCTCGCTCCTCGTTCTCCCGATGCCGTTCGTCGCACGGTCGAGAGCACCCCAAAAAGCCGACCATCGTCACGATAGCCAGGCTCCACGGTTTAAAGTAATTAACTTCCAATGTTCGAGTAGATAGGGTACTCTTAAAATCATCGGAGGTTAGTACTGTTTCTGAGCACTTCCACCGGCATTGCAACGTGTGCAATCTGCCATCTCGTTTTTCTACTTTTTTAACTAAGAAGAGTGCTTTTGGGCAAGGTAGTATCTGTTCTCATTGACGATTTGTGGTCCCCCCTGAGCTGAAAATTTTATTCCCCCCCCCCCAACTTCCTGGGGGGGGGGAGGATGCTATGTACCTTAGCACCCATGTGTTACACTAGTTGACGGGAAGCCCCTGCACCCTCTCAGAGTGTACAAGCAAGTTTTTTGCAATAGTTGTATATGTTCTATCCGGAATCTTCTGTAGTTAAGTGTCCGCGTATTGCCGTTAATCTGTGTTAGGCAAGTCATTTATGCACAGGATTTAAAATGAACGAGTAATAGATTTCATTTCTTGTATCTACTCGTGCGCTGCTTAATCACACCAGAAAAACCTTGAACCCTAATCGCTTCCGCCGTGATATTTGGTAATACGCTTTTACTGGCTATCATTAGCTTATCGCATGAACGCACGAAGCCGAGCGCATGCGACAGCAGGGGTATTATGCACTAGTATGAACCAAACTTACAGCTCCTGGCTTATTGAGTTAAATTTTATTTCGACCTGCAAAGAGAGCCTCAATCAACTGCATCAGAAGAACTGTACCAAAGGCCCCTCGCCTCGTTATTCCGGTTTTTTCAGTCTTCACGAGTATGAGAGACATTTTGAGAAACAATTATATCATGTAAGAGCGTGGTAAATGACTAGTTTATAATATTGTATTAAATGTAAAACTGCAAAAACATCACACGAAGTAACTACATAACACACGCAACCAATTAGTGTCTACGTGCCCTTAATCTCACAAACACCCAATTGTACAGAAACACATATGAACCAACAGACCGACACCATCACAAACATGTGCACGATCACTCAATTACTAAGAAACGAATATACGTAATTGGATCGTCTTGCAAAATTGTAATGCTCCACGCTCCACTCTCCACGTTCCACTCTCCACGTTCACGTTCCGGGTTCCACGCTCCACGTTCCACGTTCCACACCTCAAGCTCCTCAATCCTCTTAACTGCGGAAAGACACCAAAGACATACCTCTTCCTATAAGGGTACAATTTCCTATTGGAATATCGTAAACGTAGATTGTCATGATATTTTCCGCAATAAGATTTTAACTGCCTTAAGCTTAGTCTTAAACTGCCTTACTAGTTTGTAATGGATGTATCTTGATATAGGAAAGGAAAAAGATTGATGAAGTTTAAAAAAAATTATTATTATTATTATTATTACGTTTGCAATTCAATCCCGAAATTCGTAAAGTGGAAGGGACTGAGATAGTTTATACCCAATTTGAATTTAGCAATACATGAAAGTGAGTAAGTTAACAATGGTTGCAATAGATGATTTTTTAAAATCTTGACTGCAGCTTTTTGTTCCTAAATGAAGGTATGGCATTTCACAGGACTAATCCCTTCCATTTGGAATCACTACCGTACGAGGACGTTGGTAATTATTATGCCTTCCATGCAGCATTTTGAGTACGGTAACTTGTAAACAGTTTGACCTTATTGGAATTTAAAGAGCGTGTAGTAGCTATGCAACTACCCTCTTAAACCTTAACCCGAGTGTTTCTGGTTAGCAAACATAATTCAAACCCGGTTAACTTCCAGAGCCAATAATGTGATAAAGCTTTCAATGTGATGAAACCTTGGCAAAGACTCTCTTCTGAGAACTTACTATTCAATTTTATCTAAATTTCAAGGAAGTGTACTGCTCATGTAAGCATTCCAAACTCTAAATCTGGACATAAGTTTGTCTGGTTAGATTCCCTGCTGACTCAGTTAAATACTTCAGTCATCAATACTTTTTAATTGTCAATGTGATAAAACCTCTGCCAATACCCAAGCCGGCAATCCAGTTCTCCTTGATATTAATCTAAGGGAGCTTACACACCCAAGTGGTATATGCGACGTAGCATGCGACATGGCATGTCACTTAGGAACGAACCTATGCAAAAGTATCAAACATTTCACACCGAAGTGGCATGCCAGGTGGCAAAGGCGACGTACCAGGTCTGTGCCACTCGAGAAACGGATCAGACCATTTTTCAAAATCGTGCCACGTTGCACTGTTGCTTCTTAGCCAATCACGTTGTTTACGTCACACAATCCGTTTGGCATGTGAAGACTAAGATAAAGGCTAGATTATCTTTTTATGTTTGCTTGAAAGGTACTCAACTGTCAACACTTTCATGGAACCATGGACAAGTCCAGTCTGTTTGGTTAGGCCGTACGTTATCGACTGAACAAAAATTTCCACCCTCCTGATCATCATCTGCCAGCATGCCGACATTCAGATCATGGAATAAGTGCATTGGGGACTTCACCGTCAAGAGGACATTCGCAGAACAAAGAGATCGCCAAAAGAAATTCCGATCCTCCTAATCATCATTTGCCAGCATCCCAACAATCAAGTCGGGGAATGAGTACATATGAAAAACTCAAAAGCATCCTTAGACCTGAGGTAAAAAGTTAATCATAATTACATTATTTCGATGATAATAATACGAAAAAATATCTTCAAATGTTAAAAATGCTTAGAAGAAGGCAAAGATAAACTAGCCTAGCAATTATTTAGCCTATCGTTGAGCTAAATGCAAGTACTCCCATGCCTTTAAATGCGTAAAAGATACTACTCCAAGAAATGATCAGACCATCAAAGCATGTTCTGCGGCACTATATAAAGATGTTCCTCTAAACAGTTTCTCGGAAAAAATTGTTCTTAAGGTATTGCAGTGAAATGATCCTGTCAATATTTTCACAGCAAGAGGTTAAGTTTATTGACTTAATTACTTTATTGGAGATAACTCATGATAGCCTTGAGGTAAAACTGGGAGTAGTATCGAAAATCCAGATTATTTCTTGTCTTTCAATTCTGAATCACTTTGACACCCTTGCATTCGGCAGTTTATGAAGCATGACTTTCTTCACTGAGTTCTGATACATATACATATATATATATACATTTATCAAGCTAAACCACAATAGCTTGCTTTCTTTTTTCACTAACGGAGCTGGGGGGATTTGAACCCACGACCCATTGATTTGAAAACCAACACCTTAACCATTGGACCATCAAGTCCCATCAAGTCATCTCTACATATATACTACTATTTAATATACATAATGTAGTCATGAAAAGCAATCCCCTCCACATAGTTCGTTATATCTTATATAAGATAGTGATAACCAGAAAACCAGTAACGTTTGTACATTTTGTCTTCTTCAGTCCTTTACATTTACATTTACTACATATACATATATATAGATAATTTTGCATGCTTCATATTTAGGTGCAACGAAAGTTGGAAGCCAGATATGAATCAGGGAGAGCAAATTCATAATAAAAAAGTTAATCGAGAAAAGAGAAAAAATTGTTCTTTGTGCTGTTGACTAACTAAAAAACTTTAGCCTGAGTCGATAACTACTGTCTAACTAAACACAATGGACTTGCCACTGGTTCCATGAAAGTGTTGACAGTTGAGAACCCTTCGAAACAAACAGAAACAGATAAGCGAGCCTTTACCCTAGTCTCCACATGCCAAGCTAATCAAGGGATGTGAACAAATACTATCCTGATTGGCTGAGAAGCAACGTGATTGTGAAAAAATGGTCTGATCCGTTTCTCGAGTGGCACAAAAGTGGCACATCGTATTTGCCAGCTGGCATGCGATTTTGGTGTGAAAGGTTTGATAATTTTGTATAGGTTCGTTTGCAAGTGACATGCCACGTCGCATGCCACATTGTATATGCCACTGCGGTGTGTAAGACCCCTTAGTTTCACCGAAACAAATGATCCGGAGTGGAATCTGATATATTTTGATGTAGCCCGTCAAATGCAATTTTACGTTATCATTGCTTTACATTACTTTTAAAATTCTATTTTTAAAACTCTTTCTGTTGTAGAGAACTGTTTGAAAAGCAACTAAACGACATTAGAGACAAATTGGTCGGAGCCTACAAGAATTATGTATGTCTCAATGCTGCTTCTTCTTTAAAATACATATTGGATTATAGGATCTATCCGAGCAAGCTCGACACTTAGATAAATAGATCTATGTAAAAATTAAAATTTAAAAAGCAATAATTAAAAGGTGATACGAATACCCATTGGAAATAGATAACGGAGACAAATCGTCAAAAATGTTATTTTACTACGTTTGTATGCATCACTGGTCGGGTATTGTTTGCAAAGTCCATTAGCTAACAATAACCATTAGTACACTAACAATATATTTCTCTGCATAAACGTATTTGATTAAAAACGCATTTAAAAGTAAATGATTTGCTTTATTTCAGGCAAATCCTTTAAAATCTCAGTATGATTAGTAATTAGGAGATCTCTTACAATAAGGGTGCGTTCACACTGCAAGCGTAGCGTACAGACGCGCACAGAAGCGTAGCGTATTGAAGCGCACAGAAGCGTAGCAAACTGTTTGTAGCTATTGAACTTTGGCCAGCATGATTCCTTTTGCGTTCTTGATATACCATCCTAAACCGTTTCCTCCGCCTTGATACAATTTTCACAACTTATCATTCACCTTTCTTCTTTCTTCCTACTTACGTTAAGCCTGGCCACATCACTTTACGGTGGAGCTCTTTATTCAGTGTCATCAATTTTCTTGTTTTATTTCTGTCAATTTTTTGTAACCCGTCATTTTTCCAATTGCCAATTCCAGCCCCGTAACGCACGAGATATACCGCCCATGTATTACTGGCTTTGATTTTATTTATTCCGCTCAACTTTGATGCCATGACAAGCCTTACCCTCCTTAGATATTCATTTTTGAACGACTCCTTTTTTCCCTTCTCCTTTATCTTGTCAAGTTCTAGTATCTCTAAATACTATACCCTTCATTCCCAATTTCCAAGTCCATCATGTGCTTACGAGTATCAAGAGGACTGCCGAAGTTGATACATAACCTCACTAAGGACAAATTTATTCAATATGGCCACTTTCGAAGTAGCAGACCCGTTGTCGAGGAAATTCAGGAAGCTAAAGAGTCACGAGTAACAACATGCCCGACTTCGCAAGGCTTTATAATAAAGGCACTAACTGAACAATAATTTAAAGAACACTGGGCTTGCTGGCAAAAAGGTTTAAGTCATCTTCCCAGAAATATCTACAATTTCACGTGTAGGTATCTTAACAGCACTCTCCCGACACTAAAGAACCTCCAACTCTGAAAGAAATCTGACAGCAAACTATGTTTTGGCTGTCTAAATTCTGAGACACTTCAGCATGTGGTACCCGGCTGCCCCTTCCATCTCAGCCAAGGATGCCATAACTGGAGACATGATTCAGTCCTAAGAGTGATATCTGATTTCCTATCTTCGTCAAATCGTAACGTTAGTATCTTTGCAGACATTTCAGGCTACCAATCACCTTGCATTCACACAGGTCCAGATCGTCGTCCCGATATGTTAATTCAATCAAATCATACACTGTATGTACCGGAGCTAACAGTTGGCTGTGAGATTAATTTACAGAACAACGTTAGGTGTGGGCAAATAACGAGAGCCAGGTATTGCTACTGAGCCGCATTTCCACGTGGGCTGCTGATTAAATAGGCCCAGTGTAGAATAATATAGTATTCTTCAATTCAGGAAAAGTGTTTTCCAATTGCCAAAAAGTAACAATTGTTCATAGCTTTTATGTCCCTGGGTTTCTTTCCTTTTAATGCAATCTGATCTAAGGAACTACTTCACAAGCTTCCACTCAGCTAAAGTGGATCATTTGACATGCTTTACTTACTAATCAAATCGTTTCCATATAGCAACTTTGGTAACTAAATGTCAAGAGTGCAACTTTTCTTTCTCTACAGATTGCCAGTATCATTGAATTAAACATGCTTAAAGCGATAAGGAGGATGGAATTAACTTCAGCAATGCATGGTGTTGGATCAGATATCTCATGTCACTGAAATGTGATAAACCACCATTCTACGATATCTTTCAAAAATAGACTAAGAATTATGGTGGTCTAAATGGAGAGCTGACAATGTATTACACTCGTCAATAAAGATTCCAAGAAGTCAAGAATACGAAGTAGTGTTGTAACAACTTTTAACGAGCAATACTGTTGTATTATTATATCTTTTATCATAGTCTCGAATCTTATGTATTGCATTGTTTGAGGTTCTGTTATCTTTGTCGTATTATAAATTAAAATGGTTTATTTGGCGTTATGACATTATGTTGGCTTATTTTACTTCATGGTATGCGATCTTGTTTTACTTTATCTTTGGTTAATTTCATGTCATTTATGTTACACTAACTAATGTTACAAAAATAGCCTGCTAACATACGATATGTAACGCTACTTTTTGTTATTTTATATTTTTTAGCTTACTTGACGTTATGTTACGTCATGTAAATTTTGTTATCTTGCGATACTTTGTTATTTATGTTTTCTTATCTTATGTTTTGTTTTTAATGTATTCTGTTTAAATTTATTCCATGTGATGTTATATATACATTATATTAGTCGTATTTTGTGTTTGATATTTTTTGTTGTCTTTTGTTATTCTATGTTTTGTGTTTTATTTCATTTTATGTATGCTATGTTACGTTATTTTATGTTTATTGTTATGTAATTATATTTTTTTATCTGTTTATCCTGTTATTTGGTTAGTTATACCTTTGTATTTAATGTTATGGAATTCTCTTGTTACATTCTTATACGCATCAATGAGCTAGTTTATTACGATCGTGAGCCACTGTTTACGTAGCTCGTAGCGAGGCTGCCGTATTACGTTATATTAAGCCGCGTATGGAATCAAGCCGCATTAAATTAAGCCGCGTTTTAATTGAGCCGCACTTGACAAAAATTAGCATTTGAGGGGTCTTTAATTAGGCCGCAGGAGTCAACGGACAGTTTGAGATATAATGCTTTTTAAAAGTACTCCTTCTATTTTCTCCTCAACGCCACTTTACAAATCTAGGCAATTGGGTCCAATGACAGTTCCTTTTTGCTCCTTGCTTTCCTTCCAAAAAATTAAGCCGCGTTTTAATAAACCGCACCATTGATTAAGCCACGTTGTTATTAGGCCGTATATTTGAAGGTACGGCCTATATAAGTACTCAGCTTAATTTGACGTATTAAGGTATCTTGTTAGGAAAGAGGTTCTACAGTTGTAAA
Source organism: Alatinidae sp. Z8VKAUB7J3 (assembly GCA_010016025.2). Classification (NCBI taxonomy): domain Eukaryota; kingdom Metazoa; phylum Cnidaria; class Cubozoa; order Carybdeida; family Alatinidae; species Alatinidae sp. Z8VKAUB7J3. The sequence continues at coordinate 130,989,540 of JAAAKM020073195.1, forward strand.
ATATGGCTACCTCTAAGTCCGATCGGTAATCAGAAATCTCTGTTTCACCCCTAAAATAGGTCATTTTAGCTTTCAATGCTTATTATACTCTATTATTATATATTTGACACTACATCTACTCAATCCTTGTAACTCTCTAAGCCTTTTCTGGTGTTTTATTACCATTTGTAGAACAATTACCGGTTTCTTCACCCGTGGTAATATATACCGAGCGTTGCATCACCGACCGATCAGAAGTTGTCCTTGTTTTACGCCTAATTGCTTGTCCAACTTCACACATTGGTGGCCTATCTATGTTTAAATGTGCCCTGTGCTCTCCTGTGCTAGTTTGCCTCTGTAATATGTCTCATGAGATTGGACATAAATGCACTGAAATAATGTGTTCAGCAACAAATCAACATGGTTTCTCCAAGTTTATTACATTTACATAGGGGACAATGGAGAGAACTGGGACGTTGTGCCTATAACAGGTTGTAAATGAGATTCTTCTCTATTCCGTCCCAGTCCTCCGTTTCAGTGGGGATTGCCTTCCAATCTCGACCTCTTTGTCTAACTTTCCTCTCGCGGATTATGGAAAGCATCTGTCATCAATGAGAACACATACTACATCCATTCCTTGCCAAAAGGCCGAGAAGGGCCGAGAGGGGCGCCCTTTCCCCCCTCACCTTCGTGACTGGTTACTCGCAGTTGATGTGAGATTTAAATACCTACAATTCTGGACATAAATTAATGTAAACTTTCCTCACTCCCGTTCCAACTGACAATGGATTTTGAAAATCTTCATTTCGGTACTTGCATGTCACACGGGGCAGATAGCGTGTAATACCACAAATGGGAGCCTCTTTCCTTTCCTGAGTGTCTTCCATGATTCCGGTCATTTTCATCGAGATTTAGTAAAAGTTTACATTATTTTTGTCCACAAATGTAGTTTAGTATATGGGCATTGGTTGAAAGGGTCCTAACTTCGACGTAGTTTTTATTGGCATACTGCAAGAAAAAGGTTTTGTGGTGTCGATTTAGTATTCTGTTACTAGTATTTGTGATCTTTCTCAAATTTGTCGACTTAATTAGCTTTTATAACACGCCTTTGATCGTTTCAATCACCTTATCTTGTATTTTGTTAAACGTTGCTCCCATGGTATCAACATTAAGAACATGACATAGGCACTGCCTGCTTCCAAAATATCGCTTTCCTAACAAAAAAGAATTCTTACTTCAAAGGGTTTGACATTGTTAATCGATTTTAACTACTGCAATTGTATTTCCGGCTTGGCTACTGTTTAATTCAACAATAGACGGGCATCATGGGAAACTGTTTAAGTCATAATCATTCCAAAGTTTACGTCGGTATATATAAAAACTTTATAATCTCCAGATGTCAGAGAGAACATTTGAAAGCTTGAGTTGGGAAAACATCAACCATCAACGTTGTTTGGTTACTATATTTCGTTAATCCCACCATGCAGGTTTCAGTTTAAGTCGACAATGTACAGAAAAATGTAGTAAATTGTTTAAATTATTGACAGTTCACGCTGATCAAATATTTCTAGAATAGTGTCTACATTACATTGCGGTTTCTGAACAAACAAAGGTTAGATAGCAAACAAAGCGAAATAATAAATAACAGAAAAGGCCGGGGAATGAGCAAAGATTTGAAATGTCAGTTTTGAAAAGAACACTAGAGAAACAGAAAAGATGTCACCACAGAGGATCGAACCCGTAACCTACGCTTTGGCGGCGTTTTGGACGTCGATGTCCACCTGTGGATGATAGGGAGCTAATATGGCGACTAGAGAGATAGAGTAAGTTAACATCGGAGGTAACCTAGCTCAGTTGGTAGAGCACACGGTTCTGCCTTTACTGCGCTTTCTCTGCCAGTCAAAGAACAAGTCTTCCGGTAAAGCCAGTTCCTGCCTTGACAAATGCTTATCTCGTCCCATCTTTTCCATGCAATTTATAACCTTGGGCATTTAGCAATCACCATATATAAAGTAAAAGTTATCAATGGTAAGTTATAACTTGCAGAGAAACCTTTGTTTAGCTTAATGAACTGGATGGCATTAGAACTGCATGTTTAAGGGTTGGCTTGAGGCAGGGGCGCTCGACACAGACGGGAAATAATTGACGACACTTCGTTTTCCACACTCAGCATCGGGAGCACGAATTTATTGCAACAATAGCATGGCAACAAACGGCGAAGCAACGTATCTGATGATAAGCAGCATATTCAACTAACTGCAACTTTGCAAAACAGCATTTTATATATACCAAGTTACAATAAATACAATATTGGATTAAGATAGGATAGGTATGTGCAAGCAGTGGCCAAGTTGCTGTAATGCGTCAAGAGGGGTCGCGAAATCGCCAGTAATCAAGTTACTTGCAGTCGTAGGAAATTTACTACAATAGAAACGAATCTGCACTCTGCACAAACAAGTTACCAGATGCAGAATGATGGCTCAAATCGATATGCATAACCATCTTGACTATAATTTCAAAACGGCAGTATGACACGAGTAGGATACAGATACAGATCATCATATTATTGAGTAGGCTAAAGCTAGGTTAAGCGGGGTAACATGAGGGTAACGGGGGATATTATACCGTGTGTAAAGTGACCGGGTCACACATGCATGAGTTTTGAAATAAGCAACTGCTTGATGGACAACTATACTCAAAGAGTCTTGTACATTAAGCAACTTCTTAATAATGCACTCTATAGAAATATGAAGATAGAGGATAAAGCGCTTAGAGACATCAACTTGTATTAGGCGCTATATAAGAAATATATATTATTATTATTATTATTATTATTATAAGTAGCGCTTAATACAAAAATTGATACCTTGGCATCCTAAGCAGAAAATTATTCCAAAGTTAATCTCCCCAAGAGAATTTATCTACGTAGTATACACGTTTCGTTAATCTGTTCATATCAGACATGGCTGTCCACCTTTTCCTCGACAATCCCAAAGAAACTTTCAAACACTTTTATTCTTTGTAGAATAGTCATGTCTCCCAAGTAATATCCAATATCCATTAAAATGATGGTCTGATTGAGATTCGTTGGTTCATGAGGAAGCGTTTAAAGGATGCTTCTGCCATTATTTAGAAACTGGAAGTCAGTATTACTGATAAACTTGATGCAGGTATTTGTACAGCCGAGATATGTATGACACCCATTTAGATTCAGGTATCTGTGGCACTTTTTAGATTAAAGTATCTGCGACTTATATTGACTCCAAAATGCGTACACATACGTGTATAATATATACTAATGATATAAAGTAGGACAAGTAGATATAAATAGAGTGTCTTGCGTTGTTGCAAACAACTCATTAAATTCATTTTTGTCTTACCATGCTTCTTCTACATTGAAGAAAATACTGATATCTCCCTTTTGATCCACCCTCTTCATTTGGTTGTTAATAACTACGAATACTCCTGTCCGACCAGTTCCACTAACGCAGTGCACAACCTGAAAATTGAAAAATAAACGTACAACGTAAAAGACCGCTAATTCTACTAGGAAAAGAAAACAAGCTTTGAAAAGTAAATTAGTTTTGTAGGGTGTCAGACAAAGCTGTATCATCACTTTAGAGGTTTTTATTTTTGATGTGCATTAAAGGCTCTCTGCTTGCCGAATCTGTTAATTACGTCAAAGCTGCACGATACTTGATTTAAATTAAACAGAGTCAGGAGGCAAATATTAGGTATCATAAATGATCAAATGTCGCCTTTTCTTGTAAATAGTCAATAGAATAATCGTATAAACCAGTTGTAAGTAGAGGTGTCGTGAGTTTTAAGAGCAGTTGTAGTGAGTTGTATTAATTTCTGGGAAATGGCAATTTAAGCGAACGTAGCAGGATAAGAGGAAGATGCGTTAAGAATTACAGATCATTTGTATCTTTGAACAGACTTTGACAGAGGTTCTAACACGCGCAAGAACGAAGAGAACATTGATGGCAACCATCAAATTAAAAAAACTTAATTTTCTTGGACATGTGAAGAAGAGGAATGGCCCAGAAAATCTTGCAATAACAGGTAAAATAGAAGGAAAGAGACTGAGGGAACGTCAGAGATAAACTTATAAAAAAACATTTAAGACTGGACTGGCAATCCAAAAGCTAACGATGTGTTGCACGCTACATATGACAGGCAAGGGTGAAAGAGCATGACCGTCAACGCGATTACGCAAGGCATCTAAGATAGATAGATCTTTGAACACGCTTTAGATATCCCTTAGGGTCAAGCAGGAACATAATAGAATCCAGTTACAAGGTTGCAAATGAAACATACTACAGTTACAAAAAATATATACTTTTTCTACCAATCAGCGAGTGCAAATGTTGTTTTAAATACTTTTGGTCGCTCATTGCAATTTTGAATATGCAAAAGAGGCAAACGTTGGTCGGAGGAGGAAAAGTGTAAATAAAGTTGCACTAGTTGTAACTTAAGCAACATTTCTTTGTTATACCGGTACCATTTATTAGTAGTCAAAACTGCATTCACTTCACTTATAGTCTTTTCTACTTATAGCCATAATGAATTATCTCACACATGAATTTTTTACATTTTAAAAGTGAACAACATAATAGACCTTGCAAGTATCTATACAAATAAATTTACAGATCGCAGCTACAGGTATACATATCCTGCATGGTAAAACCAACTTGGGAATTACCTTCGTTTCTTAAAGGCACAGGTTCTCAATGGACTTACCGATAAGTACCACTCCCCTACTGGATGACATTCTTGCAAATAGATGATTGCAAAGTCAACACTATCTTTAAAACTTCTTGCTATCGCTGCAATTTCTTCTAACTGTTGCCAGAATACTAAGCAACTGTAACTTCCAAATACAAGTACAAGTGGTACATCTTTGCGCTGTAATTCAGAAATACGAACTGGATCAGCTTCTGGAGAAGGAGGAGAAGGAGGAGAAGGAGGAGAAGGAGGAGAAGGAGGAGAAGGAGGAGAAGGAGGAGAAAGAGGAGAAAGGAGAAGAAAGAGGAGAAGGAGGAGAAAGAGAAGGAGAAGAAAGAGAAGAAGGCCATCGATAACGAAGCTATTACTTTGATTTGCAATTTAGTTTTTGACAAATGGTCTGAAGACTGGTTATAGCTATCAATTTAACGGTGAGAAGTATTAATGTCTCACAATTAGCTACAAAGGAACAACTCACCAAAACGTGCAACAGAAAATAACTGCAACGGCCACATGAACCTGAAAAGTGAAGAATCAATTTACAAGTTTTCAAAGGATCACAAATTACTAGTGCAAACAACTTGCTATACCAAAGTTAAACAGTAGAATTGTAGTAGCTGATATACAGTCGAACCCGTCTATAGTGGACACCTGCGGTTGCTGAAAATAGTGTCCGTTATTACCAGGTGTCCGCTATATAGATCTGCCTAATTTAGTTAATCTTAATTAATCCTAATAAATTAGTCTGCCATTTTTGCCAAGGAAAGAAGAACAAAAAGAAACATTAATTCATAACAATGTTTTAAATCTCATATATAAACCTAAATAATAAAGCATTAACAAGAATTTTAGGAGGGAGTATTAATATTTAAAAGGACATCGTCGGACACGTGTCGTTCAACTGGAGTAAATGTGCTTCCATGTTTATCAAGGTTCCTAACAGTTGTATCCACGCGACATATTTGCATGGAAAAGAGTGAATAAAGATGCAGGACTTGGATAAGAAATACCAATGAATTACACTTTTTATGTTGATGCTCGTGTGGTACTTTGGTTGGAAAAACCATTAAAGAAGATAACTGAGAATATAGATGCAAAAGTAGCAGTGTTTGAAATAGTTGCATTGTTCAAAAATACTTACTGTATCATGAATTTTATCGGTTTTTATTCTTCTGGCAACTGAGGGACTACGAAGCCATAGGGCTAGGGGAGCTTAAATAGGAGTAAACTACGAATATCCGCTATAGACAGGTTAATATTAAGGCAAATGTTTACGCAGTTCCGAGAAAATGTGTCCGCTATAACAGGGTGTCTCCCGGTGAGTAATTGTATTTAACATGCATACAAAAGAAAAATGTATATAATAATAATAATAATAATAATTTGAGAGCTTATATAGCGCCTATTACATTGTTTCTAAGCGCTTTACAAACAAATAGACATACGTTTAAAAGTTACAAAAATATCAAGAGAGGTAAAATTAGTTAAAACTGAAATAAACTTAAAAACTTAAAACGCATTATTGAAAAGATATGTCTTTAATAGTTTTTTTAAAACTGTTTAGGTTTTTGGTAGCTGTAATATGCTTAGGTAGTGCGTTTCATAATTTAGGTGCAGCTACACTGAAAGCTTTATAACCATACCCTTTCGTATTCGACGCTGGTACAATGAGTTGATTTTGAGTTCTAGATCTTAAAGCTCTAGATGGTTCGTATCGAGAAATCATATTTTGTACGTATTCTAGCGATTTGAGTTCCAAGGCTTTAAAAGTTCTCACCAACAGTTTAAACACAATACGCTGTTCGACAGTAGTCCTTGAAGTCCTTGCAGAACGGGAGTTGTATGCTCATGCCTCCTGGTTGGAGCCACTAGTCGGGCTGCAGAGTTCTGAACACGTTGTAGCTTCTTTATCATACTTTTGTTGATGCCATACAACAGGGAATTACAATTGTCTAATTTTGACGTCACAAAAGCATGGACAAGTTTTTGGACGGATTCTACAAAGAGATATTTTCTGATCCTCGCTATTGATCTGAGCTGGTAGAATAAGGATTTGCAGAGGTAGTTAACATGCTCCGACATTGAATTATGTTTGTCAAAAAATGCCCCCAATGTTTCTGACCGAACTGCTGGGAAATATAGTATCTCCATTGTCAATAAAATTCCAAAGTAGGTTGCGATCTAAATTTAGAGGTTAAGGGCAGTAGCTCTGCCTTATCTTTGTTCAGCTTAAGTTTATTTTGGAGTATCCAACTTTCAAGCGCGGATGCACATGCTTGACTTTTTTGAATAGCAGATTCCACATCATGCGAAGAGGTACGCGGGTCCGTAGCCAGCACTTCAGGTTTTGGGGGGGGGGCAAGGCTATATTTTTGGGGGCATCCGGCTTTACGTCTTAGCTTTCGCCCCTCATTGGATATAAATCTTGGGTCACCTCTTAACTACCACAAGACATCGTGGCTCCAAGTTGAAACTATTGCTCTTCACTTCACTCAGAAACGAAGTCCTCAAATCACTCACAAAGGTCAGGAGGGCAAGGGCGGGCTCCGCCCTCCTGAGAGAATTCACTGGTGTATTCCGCCCTCGACCCCGACCTATTGATCGACTTACATATGTTTTGATTCAGTATATCATAATGCATCAGAAACGAAAAACGTCTGACCTATGGGATGACTATGGGGTGACGCTTGTCGGTATGTCCATAGGTATTTGCGTTGAAAATTCCTTGAAAATGCCTTCCGTGAGATAAAACTTCAGAACTACACAAAAATTGTGTCTTTTGACCTTAATGAGCAAAGTTTTCTCACGATTTTCAACTAATGGCTTAGCGGCAATTTACTTGTCCCAGCTAGAATTTAGACTATACAATGCAACTTTCAGTTGAATTTACCCACCTCGGGCATTTTTGTATCGATGTAACCAAATGTAGTATAAAATTGAATGGATGCTATTTTTAGGACTATTTTCAGAGAATGATGAAACTTATGACCTACCCTCTTTCATATTTTGGAAATACCAACCGCCCCACCTCTCTTAGCGCTCACAATGCGACCCTATAAGAAAGGTGGGCGGTTTGGATTCCCAAAATATCATATGGGGGCGGGTTACAAGTTTAATCATTCTTTGGAAATAATCCTAAAAATGGTATCCATTTATTGCACCCAAGATAGTTTAAAGTCATAAGAGAAGTTAGTTCACTAAGGCCAAAAGACACAAGTCTTGTCAGGGATCTTTGCCGTATCCATTGGTATCTCCAGATCGAGACAATAGATTTCCTTGTTCTGAAAAAGTCAGATGTTGTGTTCTTCCGGTCTATGAAAACTGGCTCCCTTCTAACCAAAGATTGAGCTGCGAGGAGATTAGGTTTTTATCGCAGTGAGCAACTGAGGAGCCATGGTCCCTTTTATCTCCCGTTTAGAGTATCATCTTCTTCCGATAAAAGTAAAGTATAGATCAGTGGACCTGTGGCTAGTAGCAACAAAGCTGGAAGAGGTTTTCATTTATTTTGTTTGGATGTGATATATACTGGGCTCATATATGTTAAGAGGACAGTGCGCCTTAGTCAAGTGGGACGTGTGTTTGCTTTAAAAGAAGAGTGAAGATATGAACACTTTGACCGTGGAGGACCTGAGATTGTTCCTTGGTTGGATGTACTATTACTAGGTGTTAGTAAGAGTGTAGGAAGTTTTGGTAAGGAGACAGTGCGCCCTGGTTTAGTGGGATGTGTCTGGATTAAAGGGAAGTGTGTAAATATGCACACATTGACCTTGAAGATTCGGAACGTGTGGCTGGTTGCAATTAATATTATGGAATGTGATATATAGTTTCCTCATATATATTAAAGAGAGTGTGCACCACAGTCCGGTGTGATATGTCTAGTTCGTCGTAAGGAAGTTAGGAAATATGCACATTTTTACTTTTAGATTCCGATATAATGAGAGGTTTCCATTTATTTTGTTTGGATGTGATATATACTGGGCCCATATATGTCAAAAGGACAGCTCGCCTTAGTCAGGTGGGACGTGTCAATGTTTTTAGAGACTAGTGTAGATGGGAAAACTTTGACCGTGGATGACTTGAGATCGTTCCTTGGTTGGATGTACCATTAGTGGGTGTTAGTAGGAGTGTAGGAAGTTTTTGTAAGGAGACAGTGCGCCATGGTTTAGTGGGATGCGTCTGGATTCAAGGGAAGTGTGTAAATATGCACACATTGACCTTGAAGACTTTGAATGTGTGGCTGGTTTGCAATTAGTATTATAGAATGAGATTGATAGTGTCCTCATATATATAAAAGAGAGTGTGCACCACAGTCAGGTGTGATATGTTTGGGTCTCTAGGGAAGTTAGGAAATATGCACATTTTTACTTTTAGATTGCGAGATAATGAGAGTTTGCCATTTATTTTGTTAAGATGTGATATATACTGGGCTCATATATGTTAAGAGGACAGTGCACCTTAGTCAGGTGGGTCGTGTGTTTGTTTTAGAGACAAGTGTTGATATAAACACTTTGACCGTGGAGAACCTGAGATCCTTCCTTGGTTGGATGTACTATTAGTGGGTGTTAGTAAGACTGTAGAAAACGATAACGGAAACCTTAACCTTAGCAGCTAACGTTACCGTTACCGTTATCGTACTAGAGCTGAAACTCTCTATTATTTCCCCATACTTCCGAAGGCCGCGTCAGCTTTAACTTATCTTTAAGGAGCAGCATGTATTTAATCACTCAATCCCTGTCTAGACCAAAGGAACGCGTGTTTTCCCTAAAATTGTTTCAAATTGGGCGTGGTCGGGACTGTAATGGGATTTTCTTTATCCAATCAATGATAGTGCAGTTTTTGCAGTTATCCTTCCTTTTTATTTAGCTGCTGAATAAAGGGCTTGTTATCAAGATCTGTCCTTCGCACTAATCAAATTAATAATACTCCAACAAAGCTGGTTTATTGTGTTTACAAATAAAAACGCTATCACAAGCTATCTACAGAATGACTTTCGTTCGTTATGCCCGCTAGATAAACGTTTATTTGGAAAGTGGGAATTTAACGGCAAAAATCGCACGTGCAATATAAAAAATTGAAACCTAAAAACAAAAGTCACATACCATTTCTTCATACTAGGACAGTCAAAGCATCGCACGGAACTTCTGCGTCAAATGTATACTCATTGAAAACCTGAAAAAAATTATGCTAGAATAATTTGGAAACGAATGGCCGATACGTAGAACGAATTGTATCCCAATTAAAAACGAACTAAGCTGTCCGATACATCGGAGACTGGGAATTAAAGGGCCAAACAACCATAAGAAGAGGAGGCAGAGGTAAAAATTACAAATAAAAAATCACAAAAAGCTAATTTCGAATAAAGATATAATCAAATAAAGAAAACCGAATAAGAAACATATGCTTCATCCTATTACCATATGCCTTCACTCATGGTCGTAAGAAGAATACAACCGAAGCTAACCTCGTTTAACAAAGTAATTACGATCCATAATTATCGTGCTGCCCCATTTCTGATTCATAAATTATCGAATAGCTCTTAAATATCATATCTAAAACGACTATAGCATCTTTAGATTGCTCTGAAAAGACGCCTCATCGTAACGATGAGTCGTCTTTTCAGAGCAAGATTTGGATTTTGTACCACAAACAATTTATTTAAATATAGCATCTGAAAAAAGCTTGCTGTAAAATGAGAAAAATATAAACCTAACTTGCACATAGTAAGTTGCTTCATGAAGATGTCACCATAGTTTGCAAGGGGGTCTGGACTCCCACATAGAACTTTAAAGGCCAACACCCACCTGGAAGAATTTTTTTGGCATAAATTTCCAAAAGCTCAAATTGCCACTTCCCACCAATAATGTAAATAAAAATGGAACACTGATTTAGAGTTCTTCCATTGAAACATTTCATCACCTGAAAGGTTACACAATGCTGCTACGTTTCATCACTTGAAAGGTTTCACAATGTCACTTCCTCGAAGAAAAAGACCCAAACGCCCACCTTTTTCAGAGAGAAACTTTTCTTAAGTTAGGTGAACCAGAATCGTTAATACAACTATTAACTTTAAGTGGATACCACCATGTACAAAATTTAATTTAGACTGGTTTACAACCCCCAGCTGCAAATATCAACCCCCACCTATAAATGAAATTTGAGCCAACCCCTCCCCCACCTGGACAAAATTTTTGAAAATGCTTGACCCCCCCCATCTGCCGGGGAGGGCGAACTATGTGGTTTGCTCGGTAGCAAAGGCAAATTCTGTTATGAAATATATCATACGAAGGTGTAGAACTGCTGGTAGGGATTGTTGCCGTGCTTATGTTGCAGTATTGTATAAGGTGTATTCTAAGTACACTCACTAACTCCCTTACCATTTCGTTTTCCATGGGTTCAATGATAATCTTTATATTGGACTCAATGATCATCTTTATGTCATTATTTTGAAAAACTATGTACTTAATGCTGGCAACGTTCCCATCTGGGAAGATGACCGTATCTCAGTATCCCGTAAACCTTACCGTACAAAATTTGTAGGTTTCCTTAGTCACACCACTATAGCTATGTATACCAGGTATGAATAAAAAAATATTTGATTTTCGGGTAGTGCCAGTTAACCTTTTAGCTGGCAACGTTCCCATATGGGAACATGCAGCAAAAGGGTTGGTATTTTGCAAATTATTTAATAAATAAGGAATCAATCATTAATACTCTATTGTAGTAGGACATAAGTCTCTGAAAAATGTATTCAAGTCCGGATGATTGTGCCCACTGCTCCTGTTTGTTCGGATCTGGAGGAAGATACTTCGTTCCTGAACGAGTCACATTGAGAGGACTCGTTGAACACCTTATAGGAACCGATCCTTCTAGAATGCGAGGGCACCGGTAATCAGGGAATGGAAGACAAAGATGATATAGAAAGAAACATTTGTTTGATGATGACTTTTAAGTGATGTAAAGATTTCGGAGGCCAAAATGTGCATTATGTTGATAATTTTTCTCGTTTACTTTCATTTTACAACTATGAGAAATTATTTTAAAAAAAACTGAATCCAACCCCTCGTTTATTGGAGACTAAACATTAAGAGGTCAGTCATCATACGTTTCTTGATGTCGGTAGTCGAACAATACCGCGAGTGATGTGAATGTTTTCAGTCTGTAGTGTTGTGTGATGTCAGTAATTTGTGTACTTAGTAGTATGTGTTTATTAGTAAAATGCGTGCTTCTGATGAAAATACTCAAGGGCGACCTTCGCTGTAGTCGATATCACCAAACAGTGAAATAAATATATGTTCCACGACATTTTATAAAAGGAGTTACGAGTGACGTTACAATTTAATACCTGCAATTTGAGAAGATTTTGGTCTCGTTGCAATTTTTTGTTTCTGTAGATAATCTCCCCAAATTCGAAATCAGTATCTGGAAATCTTGATATTATACCTTGTTATTTAATCCCAGTTCATGATTTTATGAACGGAATAAGGTTATCAGTGTTTCCCTAAGATATTTTGTACGTTCAAGCAGCTGTTGCTCGCAGTTGATATGACATTTAAATGTTATTTTTTATATATGAGCATTTGGTGGCAAGATTTTGGTGAAGTTTTTTGTTAGAATTGGAGTTTCTCGACAAAACCTTTTTCTGACGTCATCAATTTAATACTCGTTTTGCCGATCCAAGTTTCTGAGCTGTGATTAATAGAAGCACGGGTCAAAAACTTCATGTTTACTGTCTACAGTTTCCCGATCACAACAAAAGTTGCACTCAGACCATATTATTGATCTAGCAATAATCTTTTCCATAGGTATGCTGTTGCGCTTTTTTATCCTGTTTTACGACTTGGAAGTGATCGAAACTCCATTTTCGGGGTCAGGCCTCGAGTTGCTTAGCAATTTTCCAAAATCAGGCCTGGAATTGCTTAAGTAGTTGCTTAGGTATCATTTCAGGTTATCGTCGATTTCGTTGGGTTGTTAATGATGAAATACCAAATGATGGTTGGATCTTTGATGTATTTGCTTGACACATCATGAACAATGTGATATTTGCTATACATCAACAGTTTGTAATCAATTCTTAATGAAAACCGTTTCTTGATTTGTTTTCAGGCGCTTTAAAAATTGCCCCTCCTCAATTTGAGGCCTCGAGTTGCTTAGTTTATTGCTTAGATTTTGGACCAAATCGAGGCCTCATACCTAAGCAACTGAGTTTCTTATAAAAACGTGTATGGAATGGGCTCAAAGAATCTCATGGGTTGATATTTACGTCTCATCTTTTGTGTTTTACTGGACATTCATTCGGGATCTCGGCTGATGTTAGGACAGTAACAACGTGTTGTATGGTATATCTTCTAAGCATATTCTTAAGTTCAGAACACTGCAGTGAGGCATATATGCAATCTTCCATGATTCATCCATATTAATCCTACAGCAACGCATCTTTACTGGCTCCCAGTAAAGCTCAGAATTGACTTTTTAAGATGCTATTAATAACATTCTAAGCTATTCACAGTCTAAATCCTCAGCATTTAATTGAATTGTTTAGCAAAAAAGCAGAAAAATCACAATCTCGGAATTGTGTCAGAAGCACCTACACCATGTAACTCGTTACAAAGTTACAATGACAATGCGATATCTATGAAGAATTTCAAATCACTATTTGAAGACACATTTTCGAAGGTAGCATTGTATTCATAAGTCTTTTGAAAAGAACACTAGAGAAATAGAAAATATGTCACCACAGACGATCGAACCCGTGACCCACGTTTTCGCGGCGTGCGCTCTACCAACTGAGTTAGGTGACCTCCGATGTTAACATACTCTATTTCTTTAGTCGTAACATCAGCTCCCCAATCATCCACTGGTGGACATTGACATCCAGCTCAACGCAATTGGAGACCAGTCTCTCTGCGCCATGTGACTTGACCAAGGAAGAACTGCCCTCCGGCCCATAATGTCTGGAGTAGATGACCGTGGAAAATCTACTTACCCGAAAGTTTTGGTGATAAAGTTTTACTGTCAAGAAATAGCAGGGATCTCGCTAGCAATGAGATATAGAAGCATTGATTGGAGTTATCAAATACCGATACAGTCCAGAAGGGAATTCATTTAATTGTAAAAGACCTCTTGGGGTCGAGGAATCTACAGTGCGAGTACAAGTCATAGTGTACAAGCATGATCCATAGCCTCTCCTTATAGCTGGATTACCAATCGCCGGGGAAACGTCATGCTTTGGAAAAAGTCTTAGTCTGGAAGGAGAGAACCTGCTAAGCTGATCTCGGCGGATCTAGATAAACACAACTCAAAAAACCTGTTGTTCTGCGCCTCGGAGTCGGGACGCAGTGGCTTCATAGCTTTCAGTTAGTGAGTGAGTTGACCAAGGAAGAGTGACTGCGAGGACAAAAATTAGTGTTCCCGGTCTCGGACTATAGTTTCTGTGCTAACGTGTGTTGCGATAATCTCATTACAATTATTTATTGGTTATACGATGGGCAGACACTTCGGAACACACTACCGACACGTTTCCCGAGGTGTATCATGGATTAATCACACCAAGTAACCACAGGTACAATGTAAAGCCTCCAGGAAGTCTTCTTCTCCTTCTTCTCCTTCTTCTCCTCCTTCTTCTTCCTCTTCTTCTTCTTCTTCTTCTTCTTCTAGGTGTCGTGCCTCTTTGTTTCTTTGTTTCTTTGTTTCTTTGTTTCTTTGTTTCTTTGTTTCTTTGTTTCTTTGTTTCTTTGTTTCTTTCTTCCTTTCTTTTCTTCTTTCTTTCTTTCTTTCTTTCTCTCCTTCTTTCTTTAAGAACGTCACTCTTTGTTTTCCTTTGTCTCTTTTCAATCTTTCCTGTTAGAATGAACGTCTCAAGCCCGTCTTTTCTCATGATGTGACCTGAGAATTGTATTTGCCGTTCTCTGATTGTAGCAACAACTTTAGGCTTTTTATCGATTCTGCGCAGGACTTCGTCATTCGATGTGTGGCTTGTCCAAGGAATGCGTAATATGCGTCTATAAAACCAATTTTCAGTTTCGCTCAGGCAATTCAACTGGTGAAGCATAATGATAGTCAGAGAATTGTGTTAACATTATTTTCCCGCTATTCAACACAATTTTAGAAATTTATTTCTCCATTACTTTTTGGGGCCGAGGCCCCTTGGCTCTGCGTTGCTAGGCGCTGCGCCTCTGATCATGAATTTGGTAAGGCTTATCACTCAATGCCCCTCACCCCACCCACCCTACCCCCAATTCTTCGATGTGTAAAGCTGTGTAGCGGGTTGCCCGAGCAAAATGAGTAGTCACAAACACCAAGAAATTAGTAGAAACGGTATTTCCAGTGCAATGCTAACCCTGTTTAAAGGCAGCTCTATTCCTGTAAAAATCTGTCCTCTCTATCAGCGACAAGGTGTCTCTGTAGCTTAAGAAAGTCCGAATATCTGCACACGGAAGAGATCCGATAGCTGGTCCGTACTCATGGACCGGAAATGTACCGGATGGAAATGTACCGTCAATCCCCTACACTTAATTTTTGTCAAGATTCATTATCTATAAAAATTTCTTAAACAATTGCAATAGCAACTCTTAAATTTAAAATAGTCCCCCAAAATTCAGAGTAGCCCCCGAAGTTTACAATAGCCCCTCAAAATTTCTATCCCCGGCTACAGCTCTGCTCGAATGAAAGAGGTTGCGCCTTAAGTTCACTTAGTGATAAAACACTTTCCTATGACAATCTACAATCTATTCTAAAGGCTTTTTTGCAACCACAACATTTAAGAGAGATGGAATACAATAGGTATTTAGCGTGTCGCTAATATATAAATAGATAAAATGACTCACCAAATCCTCAGATGAATATGAATAGAATATACCAACTTTCAACTTCAATAATCTATTTTCTCCTTATTACACTTAGCATCCCCACTCCTCATCGCTGTCTGGTCCATCTAACTTAATTTTACTCTATTGTTCAAATGAAATATCATTGTTCAAGATTTCAAAACAATACCTCTGCAGGTATACCATCGAGAAGAGAGGATTTGAAATGTTAGTTTTAAAACGAACACTAGAGAAATAAAAAATATGTCACCACCGGGGTTCGAACCCGTAACCCACGCTTTCGCGGCGTGCGCTCTACCAACGGAATCTCGTCCGCTCGACATCCGGTTTTTCCTTGATTCATGATAACATATTTCAGGGCGTTGTGTAGGAGTATGAAGGGTGTTGTAGTTTGTAGACGGAGGGACTAAATAGCATAACTTTCATACACAGATATGGACAGCACACCCATGATAAATGTCCACCATCCGCTCCTGTCACAAACAGGAAAATGTAAAGAACCAACTGGGAGAACCTGTCCTTGAAACGACACGTCTTTCCATTCGTGTATAAACGGGCTCGACTTTCAACTAGACTTCACACGACTTTGTACAACGCTGTATGGCCTAGCCGAGCCAAGTCTACCCATGTCGAGCATTGGGTGTAGAAACGGGCTCAACATTTTCCTCCACTTCTCAGTAGACTTTAAACTCCTTCCCAGGACTTCACGGCCTTTTCTTATCTTGCGAGAAAATGTATTTTGGAATTGAATTACTGAGCATGCGTAGGTGGTGTTAATAAGATTATCAGGATGTGTGTCGATGTCTGTGATCGACGAAGTCGTCAAATAGGCTAACTGAGCATGCGTGAATTCGACATTTGACGAGTACGTGTACAAATGGGCTCGACAAGGCTGTACAAGACTTATAACAATAGATTTGTAGAGAGGATCCACTCGACAAATTTGAGCATGTTCAAACTTCACTAGACTTCGCTATACAAGGCTCGGCAACCCACGACTTCACTATATAAGGTGTACAAACGGGCTCGACTTTTGATTCGACAAAAGTCGTGTGAAGTCTAGTCGAAAGTCGAGCCCGTTTGTACAGGGCTTAGTCAAAGTCTTTAAATCAGGGTACTGAGAAACGGAGGAGTAAAAAAAAGTTACCATGAGAACGAAAGAGAGTGCCGTTAAAACAATAAAGCCCTGTACAAACGACCTCGCCTTATTCCTAGACTTCACCCGATTTTTGTCGAATTTATGTATGTATGTATGCATGTATGTATGTATGTATGTATGTATGTATGTATTTGCATGTATGTATGTATGTATGTATGTATGTATGTATTTGCATGTATGTATGTATGTGCATGTATGTATGTGCATGTATGTATGTATGTATGTATGTATGTATATTGAGAGTTTTGTCACTCTCATTTTGTGACATTGCCACGCTTCGACGGTATCCTATATTTACCGAAAGTTCCTGGCATAGAGGACCAGATTGATTTATCACAATGTTTGTAAAACCAATGTACGTTAACCCCTTATATCCTAAATCAAACTGCATAATGTTAAAATCGTTCGATTCGAATTTAGTGTAGTCGTGAGCTGTGGTGAGGAGTCTAATTTCTCAATCTATACATGCTTATATTACGACACGAGGATGCTATTGTCTTACGGATTTTGCTACTTTGGTTTCATTGCTAACCCGTTTTCTTTCAGACGTAACCCTGGAGCTAAAGTGGCCCGCAGACGCATGATAATATTGATAATAATATTGTTGATAGAAAAATATTTCCGAAACGTGCAGAAGAAGAAAGGATCAACCGTATTTCAAAGCTTAAAACGGTCTACAGTCACTCAATAATATTGATAATAATATTGTTGATAGAAAAATATTTCCGAAACGTGTAGAAGAAGAAAGGATCAACCGTATTTCAAAGCTTAAAACGGTCTACAGACACTCAATAATATTGATAATAATATTGTTGATAGAAAAATATTTCCAAAACGTGTAGAAGAAGAAAGGATCAACCGTATTTCAAAGCTTAAAACGGTCTACAGACACTCAATAATATTGATAATAATATTGTTGATAGAAAAATATTGCCAACGTTATTGATCTTCTGTGGGTGATGATTAATACATTGAACGATATATTGAAAAACTCCAAATTCGTAGATATTTATTGACGACGTGTCAATATTATTGGATAGTTTGTGGCCCCTCGTCAATATATTGCTCAATATTTTAATTGAATGTATTGCTCTCTTGACGATTGAATGGACGAGGGTTCTGAAAACCAGCAATTTTTGAGAGACAGCGTCATAACTATATGGTCCGTTTCAAAGTTCTATAGAGTACTAAAGTGCGACGTAAAGATTTAATGAATGTCGTAAGTTTCATAATATTTTGGAGCCATTGCTTTCTTCGTGTTAACCTAGATAAGCTGCCCAAATTTGAGAACGACACCTTGAGTAATCGTTGAGATACGCCCTTTCTTTTTCAGGCGTTTTAAAAATTGTCCCTCCGGAATTTGAGGTCTCGAGTTGCTTAGCTTGTTGCTTAGATTTTGGACCAAATCGAGGCCTCGCACCTAAGCAACTGAGTTGCTTATAATAATAACGTGCCCAAACTATTGTTTATGTAAGCAAAATTAGACGCCAGTAATTGTAGATAGAAAAGAACATGATATATTTTACTCGTTAGCATGGAATTAAATTAAATCGACTAAGGACAAAGAATTTATTCCAACCCCTATTCGCAGTAGCAACTATTGCATGGAGGAGGAGAATTCAATGTAAGATCCAGCTAAGAAATCTTTCGTTGTTTCATTCAGAGATTATCAAATTGTTATACACGAGAAGAGAAATATACAGTCCGCAAAGAAGGCGTGGTTTCTTGAATTGTCCATCTAAGTATCAACATGTCTTGTTCCTCGTATACGATATAAACCGAGACAACTTCACACTGCTCAATGCCTATAACCTAACCGAGTGAATTTATGCAGAGCTTAAAATTCTTTAGTTTTAGAAATATTTATACATGATATCAAAAGACAAGATAGACGTATTGTCCATGCTGTCCATCATATCTTAAAACTGCCATACTTTCCCGAGCTTGTACACCATGTATATTACATATGTGATTGCCGTTCGGGCCTTAGTGCGCATCGATAATGGTCTCCATTCTGGGATTGATGTTTCCAAATCGAGTGACATTCTACAGAGGTTAATATTGTTTAGTTTTCGATAAGTTTGTACAAGGTATAAAAAGACAAAATAAAAGCATTATCCATGATGTCCATTATATCTTAAAACTGCCATACTTCTCCGAGCTTGTACACCATGTAAATCACATATGCGATGGCTGTTGTGTCCTTCGGGTCTTCGTGAGCATCAATCATGGTCTCCATTCTGGGATCGATATTTCCAAATCGATTGACTTTACACAGAGGTTAATTTTTGTTTAGCTTTCGATAAGTTTGTACAAGGTATAAAAAGACAAAATAAAGACATTGTCCATGCTGTCCATCATATCCTAAAACTGCCATACTTTCCCGAGCTTGTACACCATGTAAATCACATATGCGAAGAAGGCGGCTGGTAAGGCCACCCTGAAGAAAGCAACACCAAAACGTCCAACGGCACCCAAGCCAAAGGCAACACCAAGACGTGCAACTACCTCTAAATCGAAGACAACTCCAAAGCGTCCTGCTAAACCGAAACCAAAGACAGCTACGAAAACAACACCCAAGAAAGCTAAGTGATAGTTAAAATGTCTGCTTAGCTTCTTTATTATTCTGTGAATAGTTTATAATCTTCGATAATTTTTTGTTGCAAATAAAGACTACGATAATTTAGCTGTAAATTTATTAAAATAAATGTAAGTTTGATTTCTTATTGTAAATGACTAATGTAAATAAGGAGGTTTGATGGATTCAATTGTCAAATTTTACGTCTGCAGTAGTAGTTGGTTTTTTTCTGGCTCTCGACGAAGAATATCTGACATGCAATACCCTTTCATGAGTGTCTAACTTCTGAATGGAGAAGATGATGCATTTGTTTGTGTTGTTGTGAGCAATCTCAAGTACTTCTACCATCGTGCAAAATAGTCCCATGCATCCTTTCATTGACGAAGATGACAGGTTTGGTTCGGAGTTAAAAGCTTTCATGGCTGCCTTCGTAGTTTCTTAAGATTTTCGCATTTTGAGATCAGCGAGGTAGTCTTCTGTTTCTCTGAGAACGAGCTTCTTCTGTTTCCTAATTGTGAGTGGAGTGCTGGTTGTGCTATTACATCTCTTCTTTTCGTACTCGATCATTTCGTGTTTTAATAAGCTTTGCACTGTTAATTCCTTGTAAAGAATGGATCGTTCCTTAGAAGACAGGAGAATCGCTCTTCATTTTTTCAATTGTCAATTTTGTCCTAAAATTTCAATGTGGACTATAAAATACATTGCTTTCTGCTTGACTGGCATAATTGTATACTTGGCAGATTGATTCTGTAGAGAATTGAACATGAAATGAAAACTTTGATTGGAATTGAAAAACAAGAATATCGCACGAAATAGCGAAAATATTTGTACTGAAGACATTTTTCCGTGTGTCACTCCTCAGAGTACAATCGTCAGAAATTATCAAAATGAACTGTACGGAACATTAAACCCTACTGTATTTTTTAAAGCCACACCAGTGTTCGGAGGATACGAAGCTTCACTGCTTTACGTATGCCGTGGTCTTTCCATATCGGTATTAATTCTTTGCGGTATTAGTTCTTCGCGGGGGGTGAAAAAGATGTACTCATGCTCGTTGTCTGTTGTAAAAGGTGTTTAGATCCACAACCAGTTCAAGTACTATCATGAACTACTTGACTAAACAGTTTTCAGACGACTCGATTATATTTCATCGTTGTAAATTTAATCAATAGTCTTTAGTATCATTTCTTTGTGTTATCATGGAAGTGCAAATCACAAACAACATAATTTGTAGACCAAAAGAAACTTCCGCCTGGCAGAGGGAGGACAGCAACTTGTGGCCAATTTATGTTCACCCTATCATCAGTTATATTTGTAATTATATCGTCGATATTTTAAACAGACATCTTTCGTTGCAATATTAACAGCTAGTTCAGCAAATCAGGGAAGTCTAAAGTAGAGCCACTGTACTTCGTTTCATCGCCTCACAAGGTAATCTAGTAGACCAAGCGGGTCTTCAGGCTCGTCAATAACTATAGGAATAAAATTATTGTACTTTTACCTCAATTTCCTGATCATTCTATGCAGACAAAGAAAATCAGTGTTGTTTGGATCAAACGTGTTCCTGTCTATTTCTAAAACGTCTCAAAGGATTCGAGTGCTCTTGTGAATTGCCACCGCTGTTGTTTACTGGGCTCAAAGCGGCATATTTCGGCCGAAGTCTACGATAGTCTTGATATCGATAAAACTCGTCCACTTTTGGCTCTCAACGTTTCCAAATTTGATCCAGTCACAGCAAATGATCTTGTTATAGTGTCTGCAATTCCTATATAGACGCTTCCTATCGATTTCAGAGCGCCTAAACTGATATGAAAACTCGTCTTGTAGCGGGCCAGATTTTCATAAAAACTCGTACCGAACGAGTTGTTGAGGACAAGTTTCAAAGACGATTCCCTACAGGAAGTGCACAGAAGGTGTGCGCAGTGGTAATCTCGTACTCGTACAGGTCGTTTGCAGTCTGAGCGTTCCGGAAATGAAATCTCATTTCCGCTTTCCAGATGGAGGGCAAACAAACCGATTTTCACGTTCAAAAACAAATATTCCACGTATACGGCGAAAGCATTTTCTTGTTCGCCAATAATTTGCTTACAAACCGGTGCAGTGCATTTTATACGCATGCATCATTTGAAATTCGCTACTATGCACACTTCAAAACTAAAATTTCAAATCCTCTTTTCTCGATGACACTTAACTTTTAAAGTCAGAGCACAGGAGGTAATCATCATTAAAAAAAATAGCCTAAACATTGAAGATAGAGCGACTTCACATGATAAATACCCCTAGGTTATTTTCAATCATCTTGCTTATTCCTTGTTGTGTACTATGTTGTCCAATAGCATTATATTAAAGCTCCAATTAAGTCTATTTTTCTTTTGCATGTGATCAGCAAAGTTTCGATTTCCCCCTATTTCTATGTACACTTCATGCTGTGCTTTGCTATTTCAGTGTAAGGTATTGACAACTACAACCTAAAGGCATCAAACTAATTCAGATACCTTTTACAGGCTTTCACTGATTTCATGTTGTTTTGTTCAAAATACTGTTTCTACATTGATGTACAACAAATACAGCCCGTGTACAAAAATTTAGTAAATTTTCTACCAAGTAACTCTACTTGCAAATCCGGCGACTGTACCCACACGTCAAAAATTAACACATAACACTTCAATCGTACGGCCTATACACGGATCCGGTTACTTTGAGAAATTCCCCTTCATTTCTTTCTCGATCTATCCAAGCCTTTTACGGTGGCTAATAACTAAAAACTATTTAGATATTATAGGCCGGCTATCGGTCACACTCTTGACTTTAAAGTACATAAACATGGGTTATGCATAGCAAATGCATTAGGTGTAGTTTAACGAGTAGGTGCAAATCTCACCACCTGCAAAAGACCGTAAAAGCGGCGAAAAGGTCGTTGTCTGAGCGTTGTTGGAATCAATCACAGTGTTCCCTAACGTGTTATTCTCTTTAAATATGAAAACATAGGATTTTCTTTTTATTTAACAAGGAATTCAAAACATTAAAAACCTGAGTCTTGAATTTTTGAAAGTTCATTTTCTATCATTTCATTCTCTTTTCTTAAAGCAGCAGTTCGAAGTAATTCTCCCAAATTAAGCACTTGCAGCATGTTTGAGGACCAATCAGTAACAAAGGCATCGATGAAGTTTG
The DNA here is from genome assembly GCA_010016025.2 of Alatinidae sp. Z8VKAUB7J3. Taxonomy (NCBI): domain Eukaryota; kingdom Metazoa; phylum Cnidaria; class Cubozoa; order Carybdeida; family Alatinidae; species Alatinidae sp. Z8VKAUB7J3. Next base: position 131,011,978 of record JAAAKM020073195.1, read on the forward strand.
GTTCTTATTATGAAAGCATAAAAACATAAAGTTCACTAAGCAACAAGAGTCACTGCTCGTGGTCTGGCTACGTGACCCTTATAAAAAGTTGATCATATATGATCAAAATTTTCAAATTGCTATAACTCGAGAGATTTTTCATGAATTTAATAAATGATTAGAAGAGTGATCTAAAATTAAATTCCAAATACATTTGAAACCATTTAGCAACCAGACGCTTGTAACGCTAGAAAGACCTGATATACCTTCCTCCCCCGGAAAGAAATCTAATACCCTTTATATGGCACTGAATGAAATTTGCGACAGGCTAACCTATCGAGACACTCTGAATCAGAAAGTGAGCGTTGAGTTTGTATTGACATGACATTGAACGGGAAAGGAAGTGCGATTACCCCAATCAATTTGATAAACACTGCCACCGAAATTAAAACATAACAATTACTGCCATACAAACCTTGGCCTTCCATTGTTGTTACGAAGGACGGTTCACTTATTCCACTAGTGGCATTAGTTCCACCTTTTGTCCAGATGGTCGTCATATGACATTTGTAATCCCTTCCCGCTAAGACACCTTGCGCAGATCCGATGACCAGGGGTCCAGTTTTAAACACCGCTCCTAAAAGATACATAAGTGTTCAACACGCGCGGACGTTGGCAACATGTCACAAATGAGTTAATGTGTTCTACTGTGATGCACTCCAAGTGAGTATCTGTTTCTTTAATTGTCTTAACAAAGTCTTCAATACGTTGATTCATCGCAGTAGAGTCGGCTAATTACAGTTTGTTATGTATTTCATGTCATTCATACGCAAATTAGACACTGTGGTAGTTCACTCCTAGAGTCAGAACAAAATACGAGCCCTCTCTTTTGAAACCAATTTAAACGAGTCAAACGATAGGTAAAGCCCTCTGCAAACAACAATTTTTCGCTGCATCTGTAAAAGAAATTCTCTCTAAGTGATTGTCACATTACAATCATTCCCTACTTGAGGTTCATTTTATGTCATCAAATGTCATTCTTATTACACTTTGAGTATGGTTATGTAGAGGTTAGGAATATCTTCATCCATCAGCAAAGAATGTCAAGTGCAACATTAAATTCAGGTGCAGTCAAGTGTGAGTGGGAAGGAATATATGATCCAAGATCAAAACCGAATGTAGATAATGGTTGCCGTCTTGAATAAGTAATCATATGACACCTGGAAACTTTTGAGCTCTATTTTTGTACCTACATATGTGCTAGGTTAATATGAGTCAATTTTTGTTATATCCTTTGCACAGTCATAACTAAGCATATGTGATCACAGGTGTCTCTTGACAAGGACTGGGTTATATTAGGATATTTTAACTGACCATGGGCTAGAGAAGGCTAGTGGGTCTGCACCTGTAGCCATTTTGCCAACTCTAAAACCCATATTTTGTTGTGTCAGTGGTACAAATAGTGATGGAAACTGATACCAAGTAATTTTTTAGGTTGAGCTACCATTCTAAATTTAGGCCATGCAACATGATACACTGTCAATAAATTGGATTAATCGTGTTTTTCAATCCGACCAAATCTTTAAGTCCGTTCAAAAGCGGTTGGTATTAACAAGCTAGTACTACCTTAAAGCACATGCACATTATATATTGTTGCTCAGTGTAGGCTTATATAATACATGTTTCAGGCAGCCGTTACTTTCATACATGCACATATATCATTGTTGTTATCTAATAACCACGGTTAAACGTTCCCACGGACGGGCCTATTTCCAATAATATGAACTTCAACGTTATCAACTAGTCACGTAATGGTGGTGAGGGCCTATGCTAAATGATCAAAATGTAATATACATACGAATCTTGACGTACCCAAAACTTTTAAGTGTACTTTTGTAGAGAGGTATTTTCCTTCTCGGTCGTGCCAGATTGAAAGCCTATAAAATTTTGTGAATTCTCCTAGTCGGTCCTCGTAAACCTTAACGATACAGCAGTATGATTTCGATTCACGAGTATTTGTCGTCTCCATATTATTCCTGCTATTTGATGCTGGTTGTGTACGAGTAGAATATCTGTCGGTACAGGCAGCTGTTTCAAGGATACTAACATCATCATTCTGTTGTACAACAGTCTGAGAAATTGCTGTCTGTCTGTCTGTCTGTCTGTCTATCAATACTGTATTTAGTCCTCGTGTACCATCTGACGATTATCTGGATGATTTTAAAATTAATTTCGTTGTACTGCGCAAATCTTCCCTAGCTACGTTTTGGAAATTGCTATGGAATATGCAATCAAACAGTTATCTTACCAAAACTTACACTTGGTGTTGTAGATTGTACAGTTAGCCACTGTAGAATTCGTATAGGTGCTTATCGTTCATAAACAATAGACTCTATCGTCTTACGCGACAAAGAGGGGGAGTGTCCGAAAGTTGGCAATTTCCATGAATGTATTGGCCCATGGAAAAGAGTGCATTTTAAGATGTGGGGACAGCGCTCAGTTGTCGTGCGGCCTAAGGCCGTTCTCGGGGGTTATGCATGTAAACTTTGGACAACTCTGACACTAACGCTGCCACTAATGGGGCATCCACGAAGCTGTTGACTACAATGTTTCTGTACCAGCTAAGCACTCTCCAGTGGAAGTGTACAAGACTCTTTCAGCTACCTTAGTACAATACTGATTATGAATCTTTTAAGGAAACGTCGATGGCTCTATTTGGAACTAGGGCTTTTCGAGATTCTACAGCGGACGCTGACCTTCAGGTTTGTGTACTTGGAAGCCATCTATTTCTAAGAACATGCAGAATCTAGGGGAAGTAAGCTAAAAATGTGACAAAACTTGACAATAAAATCAGGAAAGCGTTGCATTTATCTAACTTGATTGTAATTCAACATAATTTCTGGATTCTTTAATTAGGTTTCTCCTAATCTCCAATACAAA
>JAAAKM020073195.1:131014906-131082276 GCA_010016025.2 Alatinidae sp. Z8VKAUB7J3
CCCATGTCGACCAACCCCCAATAAAAGCAGGGGGGGAGGGGGGGGCGGGGATAATTTATCGACTATAATCTAGTCATATATTCCCTCGCACGATTTTCTCAATACGTATGCTTAATCAAAGCTCAATTAAAAAGTGTACGGCAATACGATCGTACGGACTAACGAAACTGTGATACACAAAAATTTAAACAGAAAATTCGTACTCGAAACTACTCGATCCGTATGACTAGTTATTTTCCTAGCATGCAACACCGTACGAAGCCAGAAAACTATTTTGAGCCTTAGTACATCATAAAATATTTCCTAGAATTCTTTGAAGAAGCACAGCCTTTGCACTACACAAGTCACACTTTCTTTTGCGTAAAGTTCTTGATCAGTCGTTGTCCCATCCCATGACAAGGTGCACTTGCACACTCTCGTTGGTTATTTTGTCATTTCAACAGAAATCGGTTAGAGATGGTACTCTGTTTTTGAGGTAGGCCTAGTTTACACCTCGTATTTTAAACTGGATTTGCGCACAGCGGAGTTTCTACTTTTGAAAGCACAAACTACGTAATAGGAAATGCAAATCCAAGTATTAACAAGACCCTTTGGGGATCAGTGGTCTACTTTTATAGGTGGACCCAAACTGGGACGACTAGCAGATCCAAATGAGTTGGGGTCAACCAGATTCCCATGTAAGCGCAATGTCGATCTCTGCCAGTTTGGCCTGGCAGTGAAAACTGTGTCACACGCACTTTGCACCTCAAGAGACGAGTAAATCCGAGATAGCGACAGAATGAGCGTGTGTTGCCCAGCCAGAGCTTGACAAGGCAACAAACCAATTTATGGAAGTAAATCAACACATGGATGGCATGTGTCGACTATGCTATTGACGTTGGCAAAGCATTTGCTGAAGCATTTTTGCTTCGATCCCTTTCTTTGTTTGCGAGTGATCATAAATGATGGGTGAATGTTTGAACGACTCGTTCTTTGCAAGAGCCATTCTGATGAGGGTGCAACGAAACCGGTCAATGGCATCACATTAATGATTTCGTTATTAAATATTATCTACACATTTGCTAAACTAACGGAAAGACCGGTTGCAAAAGAAAGACTCTCTTTGAAGTAAACATCATAAAATGTACTCGCTCATCACACCTTATTACCAGAGGATGAATAGGATAATTTCAATGAAGTGAAGAGTAACGAAGATCTCGGGTAAACATGAGAGGATTTTTCAGCAATGTAACGGGATTGCTACCGCGAGAAGACCGTCGCTTTCTGGCATTATATGCTTTTCAGTGAGATTAGAAACGAGCAGATTGTGTGATGTTTACGTGACGTCTTGTTGAAAAGGCATGAAATCTTTTTACGCTGCACTTTGTTTACTCTAAAAGCTTTTAAGTACACAATGTTTTCGCTATTTCGTGCAATATTCTTATTTTGTACCACAAACAAACTATTTGTTCATAATATGTCAAGCAAAGAGATCAAAGATCCAACCATCATTTGGTGTTTCATAGGTAGTGATACCTAAGCAACTACTTGAGCAACTCCAGGCTTGATTTGAAAAATTGCTAAGCAACTCGACCCCGAAAATGGAGTTGCTTATAAAAAACGTGTATCAAAGTAATATTTTTATTGAAATACTAAAATAAAGACCATACTAAAACTATGCACAAGATTTATGGCTTGGTAGAGGACGAGATACCTCCTAGATACAGATTTTCGTAACAATATTACTGGCAGCACAATTTAGAACCATTCTTGGGTATGGAGGCACATCTCTGAGAATGCTCTTGCACACGAAATACCTCCATTGACCAATTTCACACTCTGCATGATGATTAGATCAGTCTGATGCAAACTGCTTAATTTCAGCATATGCAGCGACAACCTGGCACAGTAGTCTCTTCCGTGGCAATACTCACCTGTTCCTGGTGTAATTGTTCAACCTTTTCCTCTAATTCTGACAGTTGTGTCAGTGCTTTGGATAAACCACTGTGTTCTTCTGCACTACCTACAAGTGGAGATTACGAGAAAGAAAAAACACTGACACAAGGTACTATATTCAATTGAAGCACAAGGTAAATCATTCAGTAACAATGAAAAACCAAACTCAATACAATGTTTCTCTTTTTCTCCGGAGATTTTGCGTTTTCAATAGCAAAATTTAAACAGAATTATTAAAAGCTACAACGTTTTCCAATTTAAGAATATTGTAAGTTGAAAGTGTCGTGGAAACCGTACTAGATTCAACAATAATGAAATACTGATAATACAGTTAATCCAAAAGAACAGCTTTAAGTCAGATTTAAACACTTATTCTTAAAAAGGTGGTTTGTGGTACAAAACTTGAATATTGCGTTGAGTAACGGATTCATTTTGCTAAACGATTTTGCCATATACTGATTACAGCAATCGTATGGAGTGAAATTAGAAAGCTATTACGATGAATTTATAGGAAACGAGAAGATCCTAGAAGGGTGTCGCCGAGTGCGAGCGCTGACATCAAGATAAGAGAAAAGACGAGAGAAAATCTTTCTAAGAAAAATGCAATAAATAATAAAAAATGGTGGAATTTTTTGCCGAATCTGCCGACCCAGTAGGCTGTAAGTGCGGCATTTATTTGCCAGTTTCATGTCTCACTTTTTTCGAGGGCTGTAATGAAAAATCGAATAATGGTACGAGTATTATGATATAGTGATTAATCGCTGGTCTTATCAAATGTCCCTTAATCTCTTCTCACTGTATTGGTATACACTTAATTGCTTTAGTTTTTTACGCAAAGGGCAAGTCACAAAGGAGGCTAGAGGTGGTGTGATAAATTCTTCGAAGTATGCTCTAAAACAATATCTGATTGTATTGAGTTAAAGAGCAAGTCGTGTACTCGCGTTTTTAATTTATAAATACTGACGAAAATGCAGATAGTAAGCATTTAATAGGTCAGCAAGGCATGTGCTTCCTGCTCAAAGGGTACACGAAATAGCCACACGGTATGAAAGTGTTCCAAACGGTAATTGCGACTGTTTGCATTTGATTTGATAACGTACCTGCGGCGATTTTAAAGGTTTATTGAACTATAAACACCTCTACATCTTGGTTACAATTGTGTAGGCAAATGGTATACGCTTCAAAGATGACCGTACTCCGATCTTAAGCTTTATCTTTCCGCTTTACAAGTCATTAGTAGTTCATTTTTGAATTTGTATATGGCGGATTCCTTTTAAGATACCAGAAACCCGTTTTGATGTACTCTCATCAGTTTGGTTTGTGTCAACAACGAGGTTAAAATTTAAAATTTTAAGTTTGTGTGCCGTCAAAAATTTGGCGTCTGTCTTTGCCCTATCAGGATCATTTACTTTTTCTTTTGACCAGGTCTTTTGTTGTCTCGTTGCTGAGTAAAGGTTTATTTCCATTTGAGAATCGTTCTTTGCACGAACTAAACTGACGCGAGTGCAGTGAAACGCTTCTTTGCTGTTTATACATGAATTCTCTATTAAAAACATTTATAATACCAATTGCCTTTTCACTTTTTGGGTTTCTATGCCATAATTATTATACATATCCTTTATAAACGACGGTGCATAACGACTGTGATAATATGAATAATGATACATACCATTTGGTGCCATGTCACAACCTAGATCAATTAGGACTCCTAACGATAGGACAGCTTCCTGACAGCACTACTGTCGCATACAAACTCTATCTAGTCCATGCCTACGAGCAAGACTTAAATGTAGATGATGCATCCATTGTCATGTGACCTGTGACATCACATACCACAGGGTTCCTTCTCACTGCGTGGCAGTGCAATGACGAGGCTCTTATCCCCCCTCACCCCCCTGGAAATCATTACCAGCTTTCCCCCCAGAGCTCGGTTTCAGAGGATCAAATGCTTTTGCAATTGTACCAATTGTGCAGTAATTTAGTGCCTTGTCTTCTCTACTAGGAAATAATCTAGGTACTTCTCCCCATTTTATTCTAGCCTTTTGGTAGATTGCTGGTGTATCCTTCGATGGTTTGGTAAAACCTTCCTTTTTGAAGTTTTTGCTTCAGACATGAGAATACTTTGAGGGTGTATAGCCATCTCTATGAAGTCTTATATTCCATGCTGTTGCTTCTTCCTTCTTTGATGGGAAATTGCAATAAGAAACTTCTATTTTAATCTAAACTGTTGTAACATCCATAAATACAATATCTTGGTATTTTGCTCCTTTTTTGTCAACTAATTAATTTTACTGCAACTGTTTTATTACTTGAGTTGTTTTGAATAATTCTGTGCTAGCGTTCAACATTGGTTGCTACCTGGTATCCATGGTGGGGCTAAAATAGGCTTCTCTGCCTTTTGGCAAGGAATGGGTGTAGTATCTGTTCTTATTGATGACAGATGCTCTCTGTAATCCACAAGAGGCGCTCCTACTGGGTGGTTGAGTCTGCCTCATGGCTTTCTTCTCTGCCCGGTAGCCAAAATTGAGGGGTGTTGCCCTTGGATGGCCCAGCTGCCCTTTATTTATTAGTTAGCCTGTTTGGTGGTTTTTCTGTTTATTTAGGGTAGTTTCAATGTTGGACCCACTGCTCATCAAGGGTCTTTGATTGAGAGACTGCTAAAATAGGCATTTCCACATTATCTGTCTACTATCTAGCTATCTGTCTGCTCATCTAAACTTTAGGTTGCAACCCTATTATTTCCATGTCTTCAAGAACCGATTAGCTAACTTCTCAGATACGATGAATACTAACATCTGCAAACGCACTCACTCCTGTAAATATGTTAACCAAACACAGATTATTCAAAACTCGGTCATTTGTCAGAAAAAAAGTTGTTTATAATTCACAGTCGCTTAGATCTGCCTCTACCCTTGATGGTCCGTGTTCTTTATGCTGCTTACTGTTTTCATGACTTACTTAAGCGATACTTTAAATGGCAAGCTCATTACAGCGCATTATAAACGTCTTACGTTTTGCGCTGCATCCTTTCAAAATCTGTTTCACCTATCACACTACTATCGCCTTCGACGTGCTTCCTCAAAAGCATTCTATTGCTTTGTCACCCTTCATCTCATTACGCACATAGGTGCTGTTGTTACGAATCATGATATCCATCAAAGAACTTGTGATACATTGATGAATGCTCCGTTTAAGCTTTGCCATATCGTGCAAGTACATAGTCGTTTTTTTTGCGTCAAGATGGCGGTCACTGCCTGAATACACGAGAAGCACTTCGCTCAGAGCTTGAATGTGCAGTTTCCGATCAACCGAAGGCTCCGCGTGAAACGAATCAGCGAGGCATATCAATCATATCAAAGTTATGAACCCAAACCTTCGATGTACGATGCTTTGCTACTTGCTTTTTGTTTCAGCCAGCCTGGTAGCCATGTTTTCAAGCAATGACGAGCCATTCAGTGCTTACGCTTTCATACTTAATGCATCCTGGAGTAAAGAATAAAGTTTCATGCCCTTTCTTCAACAGACAACTGTTCAAAGTTGAATCAACTACTTAATATGCTTCCATTGATCGGTTAACCGCTTTACCAGGCATCAAATGAGATACAGTGTTCAATATATCCAAGAGCATTACAGAAATTCATCATTGCATGGAAGGGACCTAACGTAATCACAAAGGGTCCATGATCACCACAAGGAGCCATTTTTATCCGTTTAGATTTCCAGCAGCTTACCTGGTCATAAGTGCATATCGATCTCCTAACAATTTTAGGAAATGACTGTTCCACAAGTATAGAAACAATTAGGTACCAGTCTCCGCCTTTCAGATGCCAATGAAAAATGACAGAAAAAGGAAAAGAAGCAAGGGTAGACAACCAAGACCGAATGGAGCTAAAGTGGAGCCTTTAACATCTTTCTTGGCCAACAATTGTAAGTCATGAAGAGAAGTTTTCGAGTTTTTATTATGGTACTGGTTCAAAATAGTTGAAGTTTGTAGAAATCCTTTTTGCGATTTATATGTAGACCACCAATTATTTATACATTATCCAAAAGCTAAGTTCGTTTGTAAAAGATGACGATGAAAATAATCGTAATGGATGATGATGATGTTGATGGTAGTGATGATGATCATGGAAGTGATGATGACGATGACAGTTATGATGATGATGATGATGATGATGATGATGATTGTGATTTTGCTGCTGGTGCTGGTGATGCTGGTGATGATGATGACAATAATGATGATGATTAGTTTGATGGTGCTGGTGCTGCTGCTGCTGGTGCTGGTGCTGGTGCTGGTGCTGGTGCTGCTACTGTTGGTCCTGCCGCTGCTGCTGATGATGGCGATGGCGGCGACGGCGGCGGCGGCAAAGGCGACGACGACCATGATGATAATGATGATGATAATGATGATGATAATGATGATGATAATGATGATGATAATGATGATGATGATGATGATGGTGATGAGGATGATGATGATGATGATGATGATGATGATGATGATGATGACGCCGACGACTATGGTGGTGGTGATGATGATGATGATGATGATGATGATGATGATGATGACGACGACGATGATAATGCTGATGCTGACATCGGCTGCGACGCTGCTGCTACTGCTAATGATGATAATGAAATTACTCGAATGCGCTTTTGTAAGGAAAGACGTGACATCAGAAGAGCCGACTGTTAATCCAAAGGCTGTGAAATTCACACGTTCAAGTTCGGTCCTTCGGTAACATCCGCGGGCAAGATGTAAGCTTCTATTCAGCAGAAAGACCTTGGCTCTACTTCTTATTGAATAGGAAGACCATGGTTAGACTTCACCGTACCTGGGTGTAAACGTGGTATGTGGCTATCACGGTAAAAGGAACATAAACGCCGTGTGTGCGGGGTTTAATGTTGAAAAGCAAAAGGAGGGAACCTGGCCAAAGATCGCTACGCTCCCAACTAAACTTGTTCTAATATTAACATGCACACCAATGTAAGTTTAAGAAAATGGCTTTGTCATAAGTTATTGACTGAAGAATAAGTTTGATAGTGGTACAGAATTTGAAAATACTCCGAAAAACAACTCTCATAGTGTTAGTGAAGCTTTTCGCCGATTCTCGCCAGACAAAATACATAAAAATTTATAACTGTTGACACATGATTGGTGGAAAGATGCGGACGTCACAGAAAACAAATAAAAACTTTAGCGCTTGGGATAAACTTAACGAAAAACAGCTAATCTAAATACAAATTCCTTTTCTTAGAAAAAGAAGGCTTACGTAAAGCTATATGTACAGATTATAAAACAGACAGATGAAGTTTCGAACGTGCTCTTCCTAGTACATTAAACTGTTCGTCACTATGCTCTGACAGACAATGTGAATCTTCCAATAAGTGTTCCAAACTGGCAGACTTTGCTCCCCGCTCCAAACGAGTAGACCGTATGACTAAAAGACTAGCAGTGGGGATCCATCAGCACGTACCATAGAAAATACATTGTACCCCTTTGGTATTACAGAAAGCTCGTTTTGAGCGGGGAGCAAAGTCCGCCATTTAGGAACACTTATTGGAAAATCCACATTGTCTGTCATACATAATTTTTAAAACTTACCTTCAATAAAGTTTTAACAAAATATCCCTGTGATGTCAATTGTGATGTAATGCGATGATTATACTAGTGATGATTATACATGATTATAATAGTAAAGATTATTATTATTGACTATTACAAAATTGGCATGACCCCACGTACTCCCATCCTATACCCGAGATATATCCATGCTCATAGTTTGAATCATGTATTAAAAGGAACAGGTAAGTCTTTCCTTATCTAGCCACTTATGTATTTCCTTACTTGTATTTCAGTTTTCTTTGACTAAAACCTCTGCTTGTCCCTTTTGTATATTTTAAGTGAGCTGAGTTTCTTCCCTATTTCTATTACCGTAAGCTAACCAGTGTCATTGTCATAGATGGGAGAGACAATAAATCATTATTGTTAATATCCACATAAAGGTAGTGCAGGATTTTAAAAAACTGGCCACTGAGGATGAAGAACGATTTTCGTAACATGCCCAGGATTAACAAAATTATAAGTTGTCGTGTTTTCTCTGGTATTTATATTAAAGACAGTGCTACAGTAACCTTTTGGAAATATTATCTAATTACTATTATTGTCGGTTGAAGTCGCTAGCCAGAGGTGTTCATAAAGGTTATTTTATGTGGTATCCATATTTTTACAGAAAAATCATACTCAAGCTTATGTTTTAAGCATGTCTCTGAAATACCAGCTCCGACAGGTCTCCAATCTTTGATGAGGACGTCTATTTCCTAGTAACTAGTTTTATATCTTAGGCCTACATATTTTAGTACAATGCCAATCAGATCAACAAACAAAAACGGTGATACGAATACAACCCTGCCTTACACCTTTGTCAGGAGCTAAGAAGCCCTTAAACCATAAACTTTGACGCAGAATTCAAAATATTGCCATTTATACATACCGTCCATAATGTTAACAATTTTTTCAGTAGTTGTACATATGCTGCGCTTCTCATTAAGCCTTGCGAGTCACTCTTTGAAAAATCGATAAAATTCATCAGTAATGCGACATGCACCCGCATGCTCTTTTCTGTTATTTTAAAAAGTTAACTCCTTGAGCAAGTTATGAAAATCTGACATTTCTGCCAAATGATAAAGTTTGATTTCTCGACGATACTAGTCAACTATCATTTGAATACTTTCTCTGGTTGCATTCTGGCTACTCTCTGACTACTACCCTAAAACTATTGAAATACATTCTGAATCATGTCGGTGTACTATTTAACTGCTATCGGGAAAATACGTTCAGGGTATCGTCTGACTACTATCTGACAACTTTCGAAACACATTCTGACTAATATCTGACAACTTTCGGAACTTATTCTGACTACTGTCTGACTACTGTGCAACTGCTGTCTGATTACTGTTTGATTGCAGGCCTTTACATCTTCAGACTGCCATAACTTTTTAAAATCAAAAGATTTCAGTCTGACTTTTTCACAGAGGTTTTCTCAATTATTTATTGTATATACTTATTACATCAAAAAAAATCAAAAGCATAGGCGTACGAGTAAGAGAGTTGGTACGACTGGATGTCGAAATCAATCGCGAAAAAGCCGTTTGGATTTTGACTATTAATAGGTACGCCGTTTCGACTGAGCTCGATTTTTACATTTTGTTATGTAAACATGATATATATTTTGTTAATGGTGTGTGTGTGTGTAAACAGAACACAGAATTGCTTTCAATGACTCGTTCCTCACATTCCTATTAAGAGAGTGTTTCAAATTAAAAGAGCATCTGTAGACAACATATGGTATTTCAGGGGGACTACGTTGCTGAGTGTGGTTACGTCAGTACGTAGCGCTGGGAAGAGATTTAGAGCAAACTTAGGCAATCCATATTTGTCGGCTTTAAGTGATCTGAGATCCCGCTAGGAAATAATTGTGTCTATCAGGTAATAGTCCAAATGTTATGAGATTGGCGTATAATTTGATGAGATGGAAATTGTATTTTGTCTCTAGTGCACAATTTTTAAAGTGGCTGATTAGAGCTGGTCTTATAGGCCTTTCCTATTCCCGTCACTTCCCCCCATTTTGAAGTTTTATTTCCTGTGAAGGAAGTGATTTAACACTATGTTATGGTTAACAACAAAAGTAACTTATAACTAATTAATACATAGAAACTAACATCAGTGCATAAATATTTCTATTTCAAAGTAGCAATAGAGCTCTGGACGATCCCAAAACTCGCAAATAATTTATTATCCTCCATTTAAGAATTTTGGCCACGTTTATATTTTTAATCTATTACATTTCCTGAGAATGATCTGTTATCTTAAAGCTATTTTCATCTCGTTTGTGATAAACTTAATAGTAAAATTTCATAGAGTCACATCAATATATTCTTCTTTTAACTCTGTTAATAAAATCCACATGCCTAATTATGTGATAAGTTTTATTTTTCATAATAGTAACTGAGAAATGAAACTTTGCAAATCTACACGAAATATGATTTATCATTCTCATATTATTCAATGTTTAGAATTTGCTTTCACTTTTACCCTTACGAATCTTCGCGTAATGTGCTTTAATGAAACATTTGGAAGAACCAGCGTCTCGTATCGTTCACCTGTGGGGGCCGTGGTGGCAACCGAGGCCGTGTTTCCGTGCCCCATATCTGTTGGCCCTGTTTCTTGTGAGATCTATTTTAATTTAGGTTTGGATGCCTCATGCTCATACCCATGGAACTTTGTTATTTCCTCACCATTTAACACTAATTCCAGACAGCCGTAAGATAACAGCTAGCCACCTACGACGGGTTAAAAACAGTTACGGATTGTCAAAAGAGGAAACAGAACTTACAGGGAAATGAACCATGCATGCAACGGGCCAGCGTGATTTCGTTTCTAGTGATAGAGCCTTGGGGCATTCGATGATTCCATTGTGTGTCAGGCAAACATCTTTCGCAATCACAATTCAAAGTGATGACAATGCATGCAATTCTGGAAGTGAATATTAAGCCCAGCTTTTGTAGGGAAATGGATAATGAAGGCGAGGATTTATTAGATAAATTATTTTAAAAACCGACATACGTAGTAATCAAGACAATGACCGTCTCTTAAACATAGCTTTGATATCGACTAAAAGGAAGCTGCTTGGGCAATTGCAGTTTCAGGATAATTATGATTTGGTGATAGAAGAATTTTTGAAGAAGGACAGAAAGAGTCGGGCTATGGATATCTGTAACCTTACATTCTAAAATACTGAATAACTGCACACTTTTAGTACTAAAACGGTAGAGAAAATTGGTTCCAAAAAATGGAAAATGGGAAAAAAAAGAAAAATGAAAAGTGGGGTTCCATGTTATAGTATGCCGTTAAATTTATCATTCTTCTTTTAGAAAAGAACGAAGTCGTGTGTTGTTGTAACTTTTCTGTTGCATGCGTAACCGATTCATTCTTTCTTAATTTATATATATTACGGTACTTCTTGCCCCACATAACAGTTTAGTAGTTTATAAATTCACGCGTCGCTGTGCGAGCGGATATATAGGTCGTACGTCGCAGTTTTTACAAAACACACTCGCGCAACATTTGCCGGTCTTCATTAGTAGACGCAGTAAAGTTTCAAAAATTTTACCGAATCACATAAACAAAGCCAAGTCAACAGATCTCAAAACAGACTCGGCAATAGGACAGCATTTGATTGAAAACCCCTCGTGTGCTATTTGTAATTTCTTATCGAGAATTTATACAACAACTGACTTGGTCAAGACTTGTTACTTTGCTTTCATCATCCAAATGGTTTATAAGGTAAGGTTGATTAGAAAAATGAAATTATCTTGTTTGTATTTTACCTTGCTATTGTAGATAGAATGAAAATGAACAGGGTTTACTCGATTTGATTCAAATTACAGATTTTATCACAAGAAACAAAATGGATTCCATTCAAATATTCACATCTCATCATTATTTTGTGATTTGTTCTACAAGTTGAAGTATTCAGTCAACCATGATCAATCAACAAGTGTTTGAAAATCAAGAATATCGTTCTTGAAGAATCAGAAATCATCTTGAAATACCCATTTACAACGAAATTTTGAGAGACGAAGAGAAATAAACTTTTAAACCACGAAATAAAATGAAGTTTGATACAAGATATTTAAAATTTATAGAACAGTTCAGATTTCCTTTCGTTTATATTATTACAAATTAGCGATTATAAACTTTGCAATATTTGTGACTGCTTTTACGACAACGTTTAGGCTTATCAAATGTATTTTATTGTTAAGGCAGATAAGGATGCTGTTATAATTTTGTTGATATCTTTGAAAATGAAATGAGCGAAGCGAGTTTAACTTTCAATTTAAAATTTGAGATTTGTGAATTTCGATATTAAATAGAAAAACAAGACAGAGTTTATTTTAACAGTTGAGTAGATTTGAGATGAGTTTGCAAATAACTTTGGCCAAGGGTTTCAAAAATTTCATCACATGCGTTTTTTGCTATCGAAAGGTCTAGTAGTTAAGAAATTTATAAATAGGAAAGTTGTTTACAAATTTGGTGACATCTGAAATACAAATCACTCTATTTTAGAATTGTATCAAAAGAAATATCAACATTTCTGATGGAGTTGTGTTGAGAAAGGTTGTTTTGTGTTTTTTATGGATCGGGTGTTCTTTAGTTTGAATGTTGAATCTGTTATTTCTGACTTTGATGAAAGAATTAATAACTTTCGCAAAATAAAACATTGAGGAATGTGGATAGCAATTCTTGACTTCTAATTTATAAAAACAAGACTTTTCAGAATCGAATTAGCATTTGTGAATCCCTGGCATTACTATTGGATGACACTACAATTGAGAAGGTAGTTTCAATAGAGGTGATTAATCAGGATGAAGTATCTGGGGATACTTTGTTAGTCCTTAAACTAGAGGATGATGAACAGGATATGCAAGTTATGATTGAAGGACCAGAGGATGAACACATGGGTAAGGACTCATTTGACTTAAGCAGTTTGTCTAAACACCATCTGCATAGTATTGCATTTTATTTTTATGTCAGATTCAAATGCCGTGGTGAAATACTACAAAGGGTGAATGAACAAAAAAAGTATGATTGCAAAAAATCATTTTTTATGCTCCTTAATTACTTTTAAAATAGAAAAATATTGACCATTAATGCTGCCCAAGGTGAAGGAAAAGATGGATATCTACCTAAGTCACCTGACAACTCATCCTCATGTCAAGATAATGTCTTGGCATTTCATTTTGATGTTGTTTGAGCAGTAATTTCTCTCTTTTGTTGGCTTTTGATTTAACTGTCAAGAATGTTCTCAACAATGTTATTTACTGTTGTTTATTTTTGCCTTGACTTGGAGGAATTTTCAATCACACTTTTGTCAGGTAAACAAAATTTCTGATTGCACCTTGGAAAAAACATTTCAAATCCTCCCTTCTCAATGATACTCTCTAACTTAAATGGGCTTTGGATTGATAACAGGTCGAACTGCAGTTCTTCCTTGGTCAAGTCACATGGTGCAGAGAGGCTGGTCTCTAATTACGTTGAGCTGGATGTCAATGCCAACCGGTGGATGATTGGGAGCTAATGTGGCGACTAGAGAAATATAAAACTATGTTAACAGCAGAGGTCACCTAGCTCAGTAGAGTGCACACCACAAAATGGTGGGTCACGGGTTTGACCCACGGTGGTGACATGCTTTTCTATTTTTGATTTTCAATGATTTTCAATCACACGTTTGTCAGGTAAACAAAATTTCTGATTGCACCTTGGAAAAACTCATCGTATATTGTGATTCTGTTAATTCCATTATTGTGGTATTGGGTCATTCCACATTAGGGGCAACCAAGTCAAAAGTAAGGGATCTGTGCTATCATCAAAGGGTGTTTGTGGCGACTAGAGAAATAAGGGTATGTTAACATCGGAGGTCACCTAGCTCAGTTGGTAGAGCACCCGCCGCGATAGCGTTGGTCAAGGGTTCGATCCCGGTGGTGACATCTTCTATTTCTCTAGGGTTTCTTTCAAAACTAATTTCACTGATATTTGCATGATTTCAAATCCTCTCTTCTCGATGATACATATTTCTGTATACGTGTTAAGTCGTGCGTACATTCCTTTCAATTACGGTTATGCCCACGTATCTAATTAAGCACGTATAATCTCAAGATAAACAATAAGTCGTGACCTTTTTTTATCATTAACACCGCTCACTAGTCAACTACAACTCAGTAGTAAGAATAGATTAACAGTCGAAATTCGTTCGATGTTAGTGTACAAAAAACTTATCTGGTTAGGTGATCATTAAAAGAAGCATGATGCTAAGACAATAAAATACAAGGCTGGGCATTTAATATTTAGCATCAGATTCCGCTTTCCGCCGGGCTCGTCTATCACTGATAGTCGCACTCTTACATCCTGACAGTGCCACAGCAAATTGCGTAGAAAGGAGAAATCATTTTTGCCCCACTATTCGACATTCTGTTTGAAGTGTTGCACATTGTTCATTGTAAATATACGACCTTGGACATGATAACGAACATTGGTTTTATTGACAAATTGTTATGTCTAATTGTTTTTATTGTTTTAATTTCTCATAATTGTTCTATTCTACTGATAAGATGAACTGTAAATGTGGCAATAAAAGAATTCCCAGAGCGCTCTTGATAAAACAGCATAGAAATTGCCTAGGCAAGTACAAAAGTACCTAATCAAGTTCAGTAATTACAAAAGGGTACTTATAACGAACCACCGAATCCAAGAGGCGTCCGTAAAATTGTGTCATAAGCACAAGTTGATAAAACACGGACCCTTTTATTTGCTACAAATACAAATATATTTACAAAGTTACACAAAAATGATTAACTAAAGAAAATATAAAACTAAGGATTTGACTGTGGACTGGCTTAATCAAGAAATCTCTTAAAACTTGGGTTTATTTAAGACAGTTCCTTACGTTGAGAAACTGAAGTTATGCCGTCATCAAGCAAAGTATTACCAGCAGAACAAGTTTGTAGATCTTCATGGGTTTAGCTTCAAGGTGCACCACCTCCTTTCCCAACAATTTTTCACTCAAAATAAAGGTGTTAATCTGAAAAGGATTTCTGTTGCTTCTTCTGTTGAATTGATTCACAAAAGAGGATGAAAGTAGGTCTTTCTAGTTAATCAGGGTACATGCCTATAGACCAGCCAGAACGTTTTGTAGTTTACAAATATGTTACAGTCACTGTATTTTCAGCAACATAGAAGGACAGTGTACAAATCTTCAAAATTTGACAATTTTGACAGGGTGCATGGATACATTTACGGCTTCAGCAACTATACTACGTTTTAACCCCCCCCTTTTTCCCATGCTAGTTGTCAACAATAATAATTGATCCTTTTATTGGAGAACAGCATAGAATTCTTAATCTACATCTTCCTTTGTTTCAATATCGTAAATGTATCTTACAGCAACAGAGTTAAATTGCATTAGATGTCATTGTCAAACTGGCCAGTGTTTTATACCCAAATAACACCTTAGTTAAGATCTGTTATTTTGCTTTGATGGTTTTTTTCCAGACATAACAGGATTTTGGTATGTGGTATGTAGAGGTTCACAAGTTGGACAATTCTTTGAATTTATGTAAAGTATCTATTAGTATCTGTTGTGTACAATACAGCAACAAAAAGAGGAAAACAGTGATAATTTTTAGTTTGTGCAACAATAAGTTGTAGGTGAAAAGCCGCAAAGAAATGTGAAGTTTCACCTTATTTCAAGACGTCGTCAGGTCTCCTGTACACTGATTTCTTAAAAGGCTAAATAGACTACGACACCAAGGTTCAACAAATTCCAGTGATCTTTATTGGAGTTTCACATACAAACACAGTTGTGCTATGAGTGTGATAGTATTCTTCAACAAAGGGAATGTCGTGTATACCCACACATATCTACATCCTCATCACCAGGATTGTTAGTTGATATGGAAAAATAATGGGTACACTATAAGTAGTACCGTCAATGAGTAGTTTGTCGTTTTGTACTGCTCTGATCCTTCAAACCTTTATGTAGGCTTTACAGGAATACCATGGAGTCCTATTCATCTTTTTTAATCAAAATAATTTTCAAGTACTTCTATAATATTCATAAACAGGCACGCTCGAGAACGTCGAGTGAGATATCGTACGTAGCACTTTTCAAATTAGATTCAGATTTTTTTCAAATTATTATTTTTAGACATACTCCCTCACGTCTACTTGCTTTAAATATTGTTTGGTAATCCTGGTGTAGTGATTGAACATGTTATGACCAAGTGGTTAAGAAAGTTTGCACTTTCTATCGTACTTATAAATGTGGAAGTAAATTATTCAGCAACATTTCAGCAACTATTTCCACATTCTCTTCGTTATGGTTGATATGAAGTAATAGCGTGCACCACATTGCAATCTTAGCCTACAATTGTATTCTTCAGTGAGGCTGGTGATCAGAGAGAGATCATCCTAGCTAAAATATCAACATTATTTACTACATAAATATTGTACTACTTTTAAAGGCAATACCTGATCGAAAATTATTATTATAATACATATACATTTTATTTATGCTTCAAAAGAGGCCATTCTGATTTTTGTTTGGCTTTAATAAGGTCGATACCATATTTCAGGTTCTGCTATTTCATCAGTTAAGTTGGATTACAGCTAGAGTTAATATGCCTGAATAGATGGCTGTCACTTGCACCATTCTTGTCTTTCTCACGCATAGGCGGCATTATACGTTTTGGGCAAAGTTGCAACTTACAACAACCGGTAAACCCTTTATCCAGGTCTCTAGGGATCTGCTGTTGACAAATTCTCTCACACCGATTAGATAGGTTTAGGGACTGTGAAAAAAAGTTATCAAAAGTGACTAGGCGCTAGGATAGAATATATGCCAATGTTCCAATGCCCACTACAAAAATATTTGACCCCAATAAACATGGCTCAAAAATTAATGGACGGGATAAAATGCATATATAGATGTTTTTTAACCGAAAGCTCGTAGCTCGTAGCTCGCCTCAAGGCATTTTAATTTATTTTATATAGTTGTTAATAAATCTTTTCATGTAGTTTTAGGTTTCTATATATATATGTATACATATATAGAATTCAAAAATACATTGTGTATTTTTTGAGTTTTATATTTCTTCGTAACCGGAGCATCTGGTGATTAGAGTCACACTTACTAGTCCGTACTTACTAGTGCCCTACAGTCTTGGACTTCAACCTTGTTTTTCTTCGTCTGACTCTGATATAGTCTATCGTATTTCTGTGCTGTCCACCTGCTGATATCCATGTAAAGTGTTCTTTTGTGCGATACCGAAAACATGTATTCACTGCTATCAGGCTGCTGTCATCCATTCAATGAAGTCGAAGTTGACCAACCTGATTTGGTTGGCGCGCACATGCAGGATGTGCTGTATTTTTTCCTACTTTGGGATTAAGTCCTCCGTTACAATCATTCTTTCCCTAATTGTTATTGAGTCAATATTCTTCTGCATATCTGCATATACCTCTATAACATCTTCCACTTCACTGACTGCCATTGGCATGTACATCTGAGGTTTTCATGGTGACGAGACGGTCACTGGTTGATGTGACTTCTTTAAATTCTCTTTTTAGTTTAGGTAAAACCATAAAGCAAGCACGGAGCCAGCTCCATTGGTCTGGGGGAGGCAAAGAATATCATTCTTAAATTTGGTCAACGACGTCTTTCAATTTTTTTATTCTTCTTAGGTCTTATTTGCAAACAGGAAATTGCTCATCTGCCATTTGGCCGACCGAACTGACAAACAAATTGGAAATATAAAGCATGGATGAATCATTACAACATTGCCAAAACCAATATTTCTGAAGAAATTTCACTGCGACAAGAAATTAGAACATGAAAACATGGTCACTGAACATTTAAGGTAATTTTACTTGAAAGATAACTTTCTCGGCTTTGTTTCCCAAATTTTCAGAAAATTTTCACATTTTAGTGCCATGAGGGCCTTTCTTTCGAAGTGGAGTAATGTCATTTCTGTCTCACGTTTGGTCGTCTGGCGCTGTCTCTGTGGTGCATCAATTTTGGCCTTTGATGAAAGCACGCACTCACAACGAGATGAGGCATAACCGGCTGAGACAGCAAGGCGGTATAGCATTCTCAGAACTGGTGCCGTCGCCCCATGATTCTTGACCATGCATGTGGCCACTTTCAATAGATCAACAGTGTCCTTTCGAGCTTCGTGTTTAAAGTACCAAGGACTGCTCGCGCAGTCTTACAGGCATTTCTGAGTAAACGTCCGTAAACATGTCCAAGACTGGTGGATAAAAATCCAGGGGGGTGGGGTGCAGATCTGTATTAGCGCCAAGCTTCGCATGGTATGTGCACATTTTCATGTACATGGGGGCTGGTTTATGTATATGGTTGATATGTGTGACTTTGTTTTGCGTTAATTAGCTGTTGAGAGAAAGTCATTTCATTTTAATCATACACAGTTAACAGTTTCAAGATGCTTGATGGACAAAAATCCCAGTACTGAATCGAGTTCCCAAGACATGAAGCAGATTTAACTCGATGGGACTAGCTTTTGGGCAAATGAGGGGGGAATCTCCAAATGAGATTGGGGTTTGCCCTGAAGGGGCACCAGGGGTACTAGGCGAGGACACAAGCGAGTATTTTACTTGATACTTGCAGCGTTATATTAGCTAATTTAGAAATAGGCTTATGTAGTACAAATGCTCATGAAAGTACCTTTGGTAACAGTTTAGTGGTACAGTATCAACATAGAGAAAACGATCTCGCGCAACCATGTTAACAAAGCCACTCTTATAGTACTCGTATTTTGGAATACTATTATGGAATGTATGTGGCAATAACTTCGGCAATAGATTTATCAAGTTTGGCACGAATGCATAGTTTGCACCCCCCAGGCAGATGGGGGGTCAAGCATTTTCAAAAAAATTTGTCTAGGTAGGGGTTGGCCGCTAAGGTGGGGGTAGCAAACCAGTCTAAATTAAATTTTGTACACGGTGGTATCCACTTTAAACTAAAAGTTGTATTAGCGTTTCTAAATTAGTGTTCCTTTTCTATTTACATTATTGGTGAATTGGGAAGCGTCAATTTTGAACTTTTGGGAATTTATACCCAAAAATTTTCTTCCAGGTGGGGGTTGCCCTTTAGATTTCTAGTTGGGGGTCCATATGACCCCTTGCAAACTATGGAATGTAGGGATAAGGACTTTTAGGCGCTAATACAGATCTGCACCCCCCTCCAAAATCATCGATAATGTATTCATATTTAAATAAAATTTATAGGGTATGTAGTTTATTCTATCGGTAATTTAATGAAGAGAAATAAGAAGCAATACATTCGTGGAAGCAGCAATAACAAATATTCATTTATGATCGTGAATAAAACTTCAATGCGAGGGATGCTTGACGCTAGCTATATGCGGAGATAGCTCAGTTGGGAGAGCATCAGACTGAAGATCTGAAGTTCCCTGGTTCGATCCCGGGTCTCGGCAAATTAAGCTGCCCGCCATTTTGTACTTCAAAAGAGATCCAAGAAGCAAACACTCTTGAAAGTAGAAATATCAAATATTTCTTGATGGTCGCAAATAAAACTTCAATGTCAGGAATGATTTACGCTAGCTATATGCCGAGATAGCTCAGTTGGGAGACCATCAGACTGAAGATAGGAAGGTTCCTGGTTCGATCCCGGGTCTCGGCAAATCAAGCTGCCCGCCGCGTTGTACTTCAAAAGAGATCAAAGAAGCAAAACACTTGTGCAAACAGCAATAACAAATATTCATTTATGATCGTGAATAAAACTTCAATATAAGGGATGCTTGACGCTAGCTACATGCCGAGATAGCTCAGTTGGGAGAGCGCCAGACTGAAGATCTGAAGGTCCCTGGTTCGATCCCAGGTCTCGGCAAAATAAGCTGCCCGCGATTTTGTACTTCAAAAGAGATCCATGAAGCGAAACACTCTTGCAAGCAGCAGTAACAATTATTCATTTATGACGCGCAATAAAACATCAATGTCGGTGATGCTTGACGCTAGCTATATGTCAAGATAGAACAGTTGGGAGAGCGTCAGACTGAAGCTCTATAGGTCCCTGGTTCGATCGCGGGTCTCGGCAAATCAAACTGCCCACCATTTTGTACTTCAAAAGAGATCCAAGAAGCGAAATATCTTCGAAGCAGCAATATCAAATATTTATTTATGATCGTGAGTAAAACTTCAATGTCAGGGATGCTTGACTTTAGGTATACGCCGAGATAGCTCAGTTGGGAGAGAATCAGACTGAAGATCTGAAGGTCCCTGGTCCGATCCGGGATTTCGGCAAATCATGCTGGCCGCCATTTTGTACTTCAAAAGAGATCCAAGAAGCAAACACTCTTGAAAGTAGAAATATCAAATATTTCTTGATGGTTGTTGCTGCTGATGCAGATGCCGGCACCGGGCGCTCCGGCACAGCGGCTGATGGTTGTGCGGCCGGTGTTGGGCTTACTTGTGGAGGTGGGTCTTGCTGTACAACAGCGGGCACGGGCTGCGCTGGTGTGTCCTCGCTGAGAAATATCCAACCCAGCAGCACAACGTTGCTGAGTACGGCAATACCAAGGACAAGCAGCAGCCACTGAGGAATTTTGCGTCCGGAATTGGGCTGGAAAGCTTGCAGACCGTGGGTATCACCGTCTTGTTCCAGCTGATTTTTTTTCAATGCGTCGAGAATGTAGGACATATCAGCTGGCGGGTCCTTGCAGTGAGCGGAGCTTTGGCCCGGGCAGGTCCAACCGATCGCTGAGGCGTATCCACGTCAGTGGACCGACAATGCCGTCTGCGATCAACCCTTCCGCGCTTTGAAACTCACGCACGAGTGAATTCAGGTCGTTGTCAAACAGATTGTCCAAGGGGGCCGTGGTCTGTTCTTCGGACACGGGTGACAGCTGCAACAAGTGCTGGTGCAGCCAGCGCACGGTCGGATGTTCATCACCCTCGCGTAAGCTACCCAGATAGTTGGGCGGCGTCTGCCACAACAATACATAAGCGCCGAACCAGATATCCCGCAGGTCGCGGGGGGTTGCCCAGACCGTGCGAGCGCCGATGGATAATTTGTAGCGGCTGTCGTTGTAGGCCAGCACGCCGGCGTAGTACGGCACGCTCTGCTGATCCCATAGTTCCAGAATCACCGGGGTATCCAACTGCAGCACTTCGCTCCAGCCGCCGTTACGGCCCAGGCATTGCAGCCCGGCCTTCGGCGCAAAATCGCAGGGGATAAGGCTGGAGTCCAAAGGGTAGGTTGCACCCCATAAAGCGAATACCGACCGGTATGCCTGTCGCTGTACCAGGGAGGTTGAGCCATCTGGTCGAGTCAAGTTGGGAGGTCCGGCCTCACCCAGCGGTGCTGGTGTTGCTGAGGTTGCATCTGTGGACGAGTTTTCCGCCGCAGTGGCGCGTTGGGCAGCGGCTGGTGTGTCCGGCACGTTGGCGGTGGCCGCGATCGGCGGTGGCGCAACAGGCGGTGGATGCATTTGTTACCCTTTAAAAGGTTATAAAATAAAATGTGATTTTATTAAAATGATTTTTTTTGCCTGTTACCCGAAAAATATGAAATTTTAGCAAACTGAGGGGGGGGCTGCAGCCCCCTCAGCCCCTTTGGCCGTGCGCTCATGTATGCCAGTTAAATCTAAAAAAATATATTCTTCAATTCTTCAATGGGGAAGTCGTATTTCATGTTTAACACGCCCTTCAATGGGAATTCAATATTCTGTAAAACCTTTCAAAGGAGGGTGATAAAACTGATCTACGCTAGGAAAATTCAAAGGGATCATTGCAGTAAAAGTTAAGACGATTGACGCGTCGTTGTATACTTGTTTATACTGAAACGTGGAAACAACTCAATAAGAATTGCGTTTATTTGTAGGTAACCACCAAATCTACTCAAATAATGTGTATCGTAACACTACTGGAGTAAACAAAGTTCTAGCTTACGTTTGTTAGGTGTACATTTCGGATAGATCAGATGACGATGCTATTTGGCCAAGAAACTATTACTGAAATATGCTAGTAGTATGTGGCTTAGAGAAATTTTGTCTTCAAAAGTTGGTTTGTGGTACAAAATTTAAATATTGCGTTAAGTAACGGATTCATTTTGCTATACGTTTTCGCCATACACTGATTACAGTAATCGTATGAAGTGAAATGAGAAAGCTATTATGATGAATTTATAGGAAACGAAAAGATCCTAGAAAATAACGGTCACGAAAACGACACGTATTCTGCTCCTAGTGTTATTAAAAAGGCGTAAATTGTACCGGCAGAAATTTTGTCCCTAACGCTGATACATTCAACGTTAACTGACAGCAACAAAAGTTTTGCTGTAACTGTATTCTCGTTCTGTAACTGGTTTCATACTCCTCTGTAAAGATACAAAACATTTAATGAGATAGTTGTCCAGTAAATTTCCTAAGAGAAGTCGCTGCGTCGAGTGTAGCACGTATGATGTCATGGTATAATTAATACACTGTATTTCCGCTTTAAAATCCATTTAAGCCTCAAGAACGTTTTATCTGATAATGTCTTGAATTTTCATATTGTATTTACGTTTTCTATAGATTTACCTTGGGCGCAAAACCTCTTCAAAAACGACAGCACCTTACCACTACAATATAGAATTAACCTTGCCAGGGCTGCTTTCCACAAAACCAAGACCACACTTACATCAAGTAGAACCTTATTAGACTTTAAACAAAAAATTCTCGACATTTTTGTGATGTCTGCTTTATCGAACGGCCTATAATGTGTCAACTGGACGTCCTAAAGAAACTAACAACGTTCCAAAATCACATGATGAGACCCATGACTAACCACAGACTTTCCGACCACATCAGAATCGAAACCCTTTGGAAAATCATTAACTCGTTCCTATTGAGACTCTACCGCTACACCAAAAAAAGCAACAGCTGGTGTAAGCAAGATTTGTCTAGAAGGAATGGTGAGCGGAAAGAGAAACAAAGGACTACAGTCGAGAAGATGTCGCGACAACGTCAACGACTGGACAAACATCGACCTGGAGAAGATGAACGCTGACGTGCAAGATCGAGAATTATGGAGACATATCGTAGAAAGTGAACAATGACGATGATGTTGTAAAATAATGCAATGAAGCAAGTGTTTTATCACGTGATGTCACTTACGTGTCCCAAACTGGACTAGACAATTTAAGATTAACGTATCCTGCTCTCTTTCCAACTCTCTCTGCCGCAGTTTTGGACAGAAAGTGTGAAGTAATCATCAAGCCAATTTAAGCATTGATGTGGAATTGGTGAAGAGGTTACTTGCTGCTACAAAATAGTTTTCAGGAACTTAATAATTAATGGTTTAAAAAATAAATCACGGAAGTGCCTAGGGAAGATTTGGGAATTGCATGAAATAGTGTACGGGAAGTTCAAATCATTATGTAACTAGCTGAATCAACACCTTGCAAAATATACATTGAAGTCCGAGAGGTACAAGAGATGACTTGATATTTTTTGGAGCAAGTCATAGTTTGCTAATGAGGCTAGAAAAGATGTCACACTCAGTATTCCAAACCGCAAGCCAGATCATCGCGATTTTTCGATCCACCAAGTACGCTACGGTAATTTTAATAATAATACAATTTAAATCTCTAGTCGTATATCAGTTTCATGACTCTGAGAATAAATAACTTCAAAACTGACATTCCAAATCCTCTCTTCTCAATAACTATAACTTTCCATTGTAAGGGACTAATAAAATAGGGAATATAAAACAGGAGTATAAAAAACTTTGGTATCAAAGCAGGGGTTACTATGAGTAATGGCCTTTGTTGAACAAAATGTTCGAGGGAAAAATTTTCTTTTGAACTTATTTCTTTCTCTGTTGATGCTACTGTTATGGCATGACCTTGTATCCTTCAAGAACTCCACAATATTCCTCGCTTGGCATGGGTAATATAACATCTGCTATGCCACAACGTAGTATTACATGACTTTATTTTCAATAAAACCTAAGTACTAACATTAACATAACTTGTCTATGATTAGAGGGATCAAATACAGACATAAAGACGTTGTAACTGCTCAAATAGCCACCTTTTTAATCTCAGGTAGGTCACAGGAGAGGGATGAGATCTTCCGAGCTTGCTGTGACCTAAGCCTATGAAGCTTCCAAACATTTCTTACTTTCAGGACTACTTGCACAACTGAATAGTTGCAACTTGGTTGCATACAGGTCTGAGCATTGAATGGCCAGTCTGAATTAGCCATCTGATTGTTCCTAGAGCATGACATGTTCATTTCAAACAACACTACAACCTCAACCCTTAATCTCAAAAAAAAAGATTAGATTGCTTATACCCTTCCTCACAAATGAGTCATCCAAATAGCATATCTGTCAGAAGTTCAAGAGGTGAAAGTTGGACCCGGCTGCTTAGCTGGGTATACTTGATTTGTTGGGCATGATCTGCTTTAAACATTTCTAAGAGAAGTGGGGACAAGGAGTAGAGTGTAAAAGGTCCATAAGTTTTTAAGGTTTAGCATTGGCAAGAACCATTAGAAAACTCATGGGGAGGCCGCTGCCTTCATTACTCTACGATTACATGTCTGTTTGGGGCTTGAGAAGGGAAGACATATATTCTGACACCTTAAGTTGGCCCTCTGGTAACTCTGTGCCTGACAGCTACCCCAAAACATGCATAAGCAGTCATGTACCTTGACATCTTTCAGAAGAATGCTTTTTCTCATTAGTAGGTGTATCTTCAAAAGACAATTCTATTAATAGCTTACTTAATAATAATAAATACTTAAGTAAAACTTACATTTGTCGTTGAAAGAAACATTGCTAGACTTATGTAGCAATAGCTGACATTAATCTCTGCTCTATCATGTAACTAATATGTTAAAATAATATTATTGTGCGTATCATCCTGTATTATATACTCAATATTTAAAGTTTGATTGGCCCGGGGTGACCTTGTATTGTATCCATATATGGAAAAAGGGTTAGTTCCTAGACCTTCTATATTATAATTCTGAAGATGTTGCAGTTTTGAATTAACTTTATATACCGTTGTTAATCGGATATCATCCATGAGACCACGAGACCAAAATATTTTTAAAATGTTTTCTCTTGTGACAGAAATACGGACAGAAAACTGTTTGTTACGATTTCGTTACCTCGTCATCATCTTCAAACCTCATGTTACTGATTTTTAACACTTTGATATGGATATCAACTCTTTCCAACTATAACTGTATGCTTTTCTTTTATTAGAACACACAATATTTGGCTCAGCCTCAATTCATTTAATAATATTCAGCCTCAAATATTGCTTGAGATAAGCTTATATAATCCTAGTAATGTGTTACCATGTCGGTACCATCGGTTAACTCCATTACCATACAACATGGACTTTAACCATACTCAAGGCAGGCTTTATCTGAGTGACAAACTGGAGGCTAAGGAGACCTTCGGTCTTTCAATTGTTATGTCTTTCTCGAAGCATAAGATTGAAAGAGATTTTTATCACCATCTTTTTTACCAAATACAGCAAAACACCAAAGGTTACTGTAATAAAAATCCCAGAATCTTGAAAATAAAATTTTTTAACATCGAAGAGAGATTTTGTTTCTGGGCTCAGGAATAACTGTTGATGCAATTACTGTGGAAATCCGCTGTTAGTGCTGTAAAGAGAAAATATCCAAACAATTCTTTTCGAATTTGCCGAAATTATATAAGTTTTTTGTATACTAATTTAATAATACTTGCAAGATCAACTTGGAAAAGATTCTTCATAAACATGTAAAAAAGATTTCCACTTTGGTTAACTCCCTGTCAAATATTTCTATGTTCTAAATAAAGCAAATAACTTGTTAATCAACACACAAGGAGCTGTTTGGAGCGTCGAGCTTTCGTAGAGGTAAACGTCACAGTACTGCTTCTCGTCATACTTTCTGTACCTCAAAACAACTTGTGATAGTTATATGATCTGGATACGTGTAAACAGCCCTGGCTATTCCCTTGACACTGTACACCGTTTCATAATTCGGTCAAGCCATATTCGTCCAGGAGATAGATAGCATTTCTTTAGCCGAAATATAATTATTCATATGAAACGTTGTTCACAGGAGCCATGGACGTCTCAGTCAATTATCTACAAGAAAATATTTAGGTTTTGTGTGAAGCTCTATAGTTTACCCTAGGATAATCCCCGACTTAAAATTCATTCGGTTTTAATTTCAAGGTTTTGTTGTTTATGGTTTAATATTACTGGTATTGGAATATGAATAAGTTAGCCGTGCAGGAATCTGATATTCGTTATCGAAGACTTAGGAAGGATCATCTTCGACGCCAGCCGCTACAGAAGGCTTAACAAGGTGGAGTGTAGTTTACATTTTGGTCTAACCCCTTTAAAATTATAATCTAGATCCATGTCAGCACAGCATGAAGTGAGAGAGGACTAAACGGGGCTGAAAGGTGCCTTTCGGTCATTCGGCTATGATCATGCCTCGTATCTGTTCTTATTGATGACACATTAATGGCAGGTTCTTTCCATGGTCCATAAGAGGCGGTCCTGCTGAGCGGTTGAGCTTGCTTCATGGCTTGCTTCTCTTCTCGGTAGCCCAAATCGAGGGGCGTTCCCCTAGAACGTCCCAATTGCCCTTTATTTATTAGTTAGCCTGTTGTATCTGTTCTCATTAATGACACATTGATGGCAGGTTCCTTGCATGGTCCATTAGAGGCGGTCCTACTGGGCGGTTGAGCTTGCTTCATGGCTTGCTTCTCTCCCCGGTAGCCCAAATTGAGGGGCGTTCCCCTAGGACGTCCCAGCTGCCCTTTATTTATTAGTTAGTCTGTTTGGTGGTTTTTCTGTTTATTTTGGGTAGTTTCAATGTCGGTCCCACTGATCATCAGGGGTCTTTGATTGAGAGACTGCTGAAGGATGGTATTGTTTACTGCGATGACATTTACCACTTTCCTTGAAATCTTTCCCTCCGTGTTTAAACTAGACTCTACCAAAATCACTCATCATAACTCTACAATACTTGTTCCAAGATTCATTAAAATACTAAACAACATATGTAGGCCTATGCAGTAAGCTTTTCCAGCAGAATCAGAAATATGCGACTGAAGAAACGCTAGAGAGAAAAAGATACCAATTGCTACCTGATTTGCTTGTTCATCCTTGCTATTGGTAATTGCTATTAGATCGACTCTAGTTGTTGCCATCTGGAGAAAGTTTGAACGATATTATTCATTATCTGCTACTTGTAAACCTTATTATGTTTTCTGCTGTTATTTGATTATATTCTAGCTACATTCTGTATCCACATCTCATGTGTAGTACGTTTCACTCCCGATTCGCAGCCGAGTGCAAAGACAAATTGATGCCTGTTGATAGTTTTATGATACAGCCTCCCTTTTGCTGTGCACAAGAGAGGTTCAGATCACATCTCTGTGTCTGTTGGTGACATTGATTTATTAATTGCTGTGTCAGATCTATGTCAAGTCTATGGTTCGTGAGCAGCACAATATCAAAGAGTTCCGCCAAGAGTTGTCCTTCTGCCTATTTACCATTCTCGAGAAGAGAGTCTTTGAAATGTTAGCTTTGAAAAGAACGCTAGAGAAATAGAAAAGCATGTCACGACCGGGAATCGAACCCGTGATCCACGGAAATAAAAGTATGTTAACATTGGAGATCACCTAGCTCAGTTGGTAGAGCGCACGCCGCGAAAGCGAGGGTTCGATCCCCGGTGGTGACATGCTTTTCTATTTCTCTAGTGTTCTTTTCAAAATTCACTATTCTGTGGCCCAGTGATAGTTCTGTCTCTTTGTGGCGGTGGCGCACTTGTGTTTGCATGTATTACGTATTCCTCGTAAGCATACTATTCTGTGGCCCAGTGATACTTCTGTCTCTTTGTGGCGGCGGTGGCGCACTTGTGTTTGCATGTATTACGTTTTCCTCGTAAGGATACTATTCTGTGGCCCAGTGATACTTCTGTCTCTTTGTGGCGGTGGCGCACTTGTGTTTGTATGTATTACGTATTCTTATTAGTTATTATTTCAGTCAATTCCTTAGTTGTTTTTTTTTTATAGCAACGATGGAAATGTTTTTAGCAACGATCCATTTTGCAATAAATCCCAAATTGGAGCATCTGTATTATAAATTCGAACTATGCAGCTCATTTAAAAACTTCCTAGAAAGAGACTGCTTTCGAAGAATATCGTGAATTAGCCAGTGCATGAAGCTTTTTGTGCTTTCTTTCCTGTTTCCTCGAGAGTAACATCATTATGGAAAATAATTATGGCTATACATTCAGCTCTCTCAGAAAATTTAATAATTTAGAAAACAATCCCGCAATGAAACTTTAACCAGAGGGGAGCTTTGAAGAAGAGACAGACGAATTTGTAACTCACGCTTTTTAAGTATTCTTATTGCCTTAATTATTTTCTTAAGAAGGCTAAGTTTAAAGTAATTATAATTAACAAAAATAAAACATTTGCACAACAGATCGAGTTGAATTTTCCTATCAAACAGTTCGTGGTAACGAATATGGAGCAACCAGGCTCAATAGTAACCGAAACTCTAAAAAGCAGAATTTTGATACCAATAGATATATCATAAGAATTGCATTTTTGTGCTAATTTCAAATGTATAAGTTCCGTCAAGTTTAGTATTAATCATCAAAGGTTACGAGCTTGAGAAAATCTGCCTGATTTTAGAAAAAAGGTGGAAACACCCCATAAAAGTGGCAGAATCCTTATGAAAGTCACATTATCAGATTCAGCGTATCAGAAAACCCTACTGTAGAGGTTTCAAGCTCCTACCTGTAAAAATTTGGAATTTTGTATTTTTTGCCATAAGAAAGATCACGGATGCGTGTTTTTTGTTTTTTTCCTTGGGTGATCGTATCGACTCAGTGGTCCTACAATATCGAGAGACGACCCCCCGCACAGCCCCTGGGGAAAGGTCTTAAAGTTACAAAATGTTTCCATTGTTTACATGTAGTTTTTGCTTTTGGGAAGTATGCATAAATTTTTCGGGTGAGTGGAGCGAATTTTCTACAGGTGGAGTTTTCCACAGGGACAATTTGTCGTGGGGAGGGAAGTTTTCAGGGGGTGAATTTTTCAGGGAATTTCTGAAGCTTTAACCTAAACTATCATTCTGTTGGTTCTTTATCATTATTATCTTGAGATATGGTTAATTGAGAAAGTGCACTTGCAACTAATTTTAAGTCGAATGGGGTGTGCTTATTTAAATGGGGTGCGGCAAGTCAAATAATTAAGGTACGTATCAAACAAGCAGTTAAAAATGAGTTGCCGTAACTATCAAACGCGACGTTTGGTGTGGAGAATGTAATTGCGTATTTAGCAAGGATTCAGCGTCAGTCATGTGGGTAAATGTTTTACATGTACTACATGTATAGCATATGGTACCGGGACTAGCGTTTGATGTTGTATTGATCTTACACCATATATTGAGACGCCGATGGATTCTGTGATGAGACGCCGTGGATACTTTACAGTTTAACTTGTTTTATTATAACATCGTATTCGCAATTTAGACTTCTAGCAATGTTTCCTCTCGCTAACGACAATGCATTCTGTCTTTTTACAGTTGATAGAGAGCCCTTTTTTCCCACTCTCTGCAATACTTGATATTAGAGCTCTTGTAGCTTTTCTACTGAACCATCACTGAGTAAAGCTAATGATGGTGTATTCAGGGGTCTCAGCTAAGTTCTCTGTTATTTTTCGTGTTGAAGCTGATCCTTTCCAACCTATTTATTTTAAATTGGATTTTAGTTATTGTGCCAGTTTTGCATCAGTTTAAGTCTAGTTATCAGTTTCATATTACCGTATGGGATATAATTGTGTAAAAGTAAAGGACCATCGAAATGAGATTACAATGATATACTTTTCGTTATGCTGCAAGCTGTGATAGCCACTCAAATGTAGCTTTATAGCATTTGAAATAACTAGATGAGTCTCGTCATTTTCAATACACGATTTTTAAATAAGCAACTTAGTTTTGAGGTCAGATATATGGTTGCCAGATTCCCACCCTGGGGCCTGTACCAAAATTGCATAACTGATTGCCTATTGTATATTTTGTTGGTTTTGAGAATAAGCAGTGTCACAGCAATAAGGGGCCATTAAACCAATATTTGTTTCCCTGTTTGGGGGGCTTGACTAAGATCCGTGTCATTCTCTTGTATCTTCTCCAGACGCATAAATCGAGCCACGGAAAATGTAATCCTTTCGACAAACATGCGGAACGAACACAGATACTCTTCATGACCCACAGTTATGGCAGTTGTGGCAAAGCTACCATCTTAGTTGTGGCAAATGGCGGCCTCCATACTACCCCAAAGGAAATGAATGAGCAACAGCCTCGTTTCCATTCTAGTGTATTATATTAATTCTATGGTTAGAACTACGATTATCTTGAGTCAGAGGGCATCGAGTCGGCAGCAATCGTACGTTTACTAACTGTCTTGAGTAGTCAAGTAGCGCACTACGTTTGATAGCCAGGAGTCTGCAGGTAGTATACCGTGGTATGACCATGTAGAAATTCGATATCGACAATGGTAAAGTATAGATAAGCCTTTATAAACCGGAACCTATTCACAGAACATAATCAATAAGTAACAATAGTTAAAAGAAAACAAATTGTAAGAAATTCCCTTTCGCAGATTGTTGGGAAACCATATTGTTCTAACTTCCATATATCTCATACCACTACTAATAAGCAGGATACGTTAAGGACTTTCCGTTCAAATCCTTATTCAAGAATGAATACAAATAAGAGGAAATTTCGCGGCATTTTAAATGGCATACAAGTTCACAGTGAGTGCATTATTTTCGCAGAGAAGAAAATTCACATAGGCCTATAATAGTGGACGTAGGTAATCTGTACTGCTAGAGAACTGACGAATGCTCTGATAGGTTTAGCACGACTCAGTTGCTTCGTCAGCATATCGCAAAAGCGGGCTAGAATCTCGGTGAAAACATCTACCTCGTGAGGATTTTAAGATATCTCAATATATCATCTTTCCTGAGCACACCACTAAACATTGTGTATAATTTCGCTGAGCATAAAACAACGACAAGAAGCCCTTAAAAGCGTATGGGATTACTGCAAGAACTTTCCGCAAAGGTATCCTTTCGTGTTCAAATCATCAATTTCTCTACTTGAAACGTGGCACTATCACCAATTTAAAGCTATTACCTTCGTACAAAGTTGCTCCATAATAAAAAAGAAAAAGAAAAAAAGACTACTTACGATGCACTTTTCCCGTGTTTTCTACAAAGAAAAATAATCCACTGATGAGCCACACAGGGTTGACTGGAGTGCCATGATACTTGTTTAACGCGAAAGTCCCAAATGAACCAATGGTCGTTAAGACTGAAAGTTTCATCTGCACAAAAACAGAACGGAATAGCTATTAAAAAAACACATATGAATGGGAGTAAATCTTGTTTCAGAAATGATACGGGGTTGAAATATTGTCACTGCATTGTGCAATGCAGGGTATGTAAGATATACATGCAAACATCTTTTCAAACGCGTGGATGGACACCATCTATAAGTACTACGCTAATAAACATAGCTGCAATGTTCCTGATCGCCTAATCGAACATTTTCAAGTGCTTGCTAAGTGCGGCAGCAAATTCAATAGTTTAGTAAAAGAGATGCTGTACATTCGCGTGCTCAAGCCCAACTTGAATGTTCATTCAGACTCTATCCGAGCTGAACTCTTGTTTAGATTTTCTTTATTGTGTTGACGCTTTAAAACTTATCCTCGTACAATAATCTACCATCTCCCTCGAATATGGCGTCAAGGTGACACCGAAACGTAGGGAAAACATTGTTGTTATTCTTCACGTCTTTGCATTAGCAAATCTCTATTAATAAAATAGCATCCAAGCACCTTTTAAAACCCTTCCGATATGGGTTGAAATATCGTCACTGTGTTTGATCAAATAGCATCCAAGTAACTTCACATCATAGTTAAATACGCAATATACGTGAGGCAGACAACGCTACTCTGTGTGAGAAAATTTGCAGTTTCTTACTTGTATTTCAGCATGGCGCACGTTTTAGGTTTATATCGTAAAATGCGTACAACCAGCAAAGAAAGACCTTACATGCCCATGCACAAAAGAATGCAGGCTTTTAAGGTTTTACTAGGGTATGAACTGTGTGATGATCTATTGTGAGGTACTAAACACACTGATAAACGTTGAAAAATAAATGACGGTAAAGAAGGGAGACAATAATAACTGATATGAAAATTTTTATCAAGAAACTGTAATATGTGTATGAAACAAATGTGTTAAAATTCTAACAGTAAAAGTACTCAAAACAAACAAAATATACAAAGGAAAGAATTTAACTTAAAAAGGTAACTCAAGGATGCTGGAAGTAAGTTAAAGTAATAACGTTCTTGGTAGAAATACTACGGTTAACAAGCAAGTCCTTACATCATCCCTTTTGTCTAGACCTGCATCCTTAGCCTTACTTCAACAGATAATATACTATTAGTTGATTTTATGTTGTCCGTCACATGATTACTGCTCCTGCATTGTTCTTGTCAACTCGAGTCGATTCAGTAGGAGACGGCAATTCTGTTTATTAGAGATTCATAACATGAAAATAGCGTGAAAATTTTGCCATTTCCTGACAATCGAAACACGCTGTAAGCAAGCGTGAGTTTTTAAAAAGTTCATCAGTGGTACAAAATTTATGCTTTGCTGTAAGTAACGGATAAATTTGCTAAACGTTTTTGCCAGCCACTATTCACAGCAATTGTCTGGTTTGAAGTAAGAAAGCCTTTGAGAAGAATTAAATTCTTCACGGTCAATAGCCAGTCGGCCTATTCTTTTATCAATAATGTAGTTTGTGCCTATTCAATTAATATCTACAATACGTCATTTTGTAACAGAGTTGGCACCCAAGCAACTGATACTTTCCAACTCAGTTTAAGTATATAGTTATCCCCACAGTTTTATTACTTTACCATTTTGAGTATTGAGGATCGGTGTACCCCTTCCCAACCGATGTTTAACTATGATTTGATTTGCTGACTATTTAAAGCTGGGGGAAAGTCTCTCATAATTTATACAAATCTTTAGTAACTTCCCTTTTAAAAATGTAGCCGTATTGCAAAGGCTAATTGGGCAAATATCTAACAAATGAATTAGAACTGAGTTAAACACGTTCACTTCCATCACTTTACCACTAGAGAAGAACTCCGCAGCCTCAGAACTTTAATATTGCGTTGAGTAACGGATTTATTTTGCTAAACGTTTTCGCCATACACTGATAACAGCAATCGTATGGAGTGAAATTAGAAAGCTATTACGATGGATTTATAGGAAACGAGAGGATCCTAGAAAATAACGGTCATGAGAGCGACACGTTTTCTGTCACGTTATTGAAAGGGCGTAAATTGTAAACAAATTTTTTTTTTCGACAGAGTACCGGCTTCTTTGTTTTGTTGCACAGGTATCTTTCAATAACTAAATTTATAATTAACGTAACTTAAAGCGGTAAAAACATTGCTTGTTATTCTGGCCTTCTTCTTTCATGTTGATAAGTTTACAGTTCATTCTTAAGACGCTTTCTTCGTGCCTGTATGACATATATTTTGTTCGTCAAAGAGGATCTTTTCATCGCAGAATTTTTTGTTTTAAGTGTACTCTATTTCCTCTAAAACACAAAACTCCTAGTAGAGGCCAGGAAATAGGACGCAGGAAGGGGCGGCCGGCAGATATAGTATGTGGGGTAGGTAAGTAAGAGTAACAATCGACGAAGGGAATTTTTTAATGAAAGGCACGCCAACAAGAAGAAAGTTGTAAATTTAAGTATAAATTGGTAGAATTTATCTACCTATCGTAGTCGTAAATGATTCTTGCCCAAGCTTGGAAACCAATTTACGAACAAAAAGAACTGCGTTCTTGAAGTTGATAAAAGGCGTCATAGCTTCATTTTAAATGGCAATATCGGGAGATACCTATATCAAATAAGCATTGGCTCCATTTCTTTCCTATGGGGGATAAATTGTAAGAGCAGTTATATGATAAACAGCTTTCTGTTTCAGAACATAATGTAGAAAAGGCAGTACTAATTATTCCATTTGTATTCAATTCGGCCCCTGTAGTAGGTGGATTGGTGTGTTCGTAGTCGACCGTATAGTACCTCTGATATAATAGCATTAACTACTATAACACTTGTTATAAAGTAAAACCCAAACAGGAGGGCCTGTTGAACAAGTATTTAATGGAGGATGATGTTGTTCAAGACATAGGTGGAACAGGTCGTAGATGACGTTCCCCGTTTCATAAGCCTTAACGAACGCGCCTACTATGTGTACCCACAGTTGTTGCGAACGGTCACATCGACAACTTGAAAGGCCTGCACGTTGTCTCAAGGCTAGAGATATCATCACATGCAATGTTAACTTTTCTTGTTTTGTATCATTAGTAGAGTAATACAATAGATTGGAATTTCTCAGTGCCATACATTTATCAATGATATCTATTACTGTCAAATCACACAACTATGAATTTGCAGTGGGCTGCTAGTAGCGTAATACAGAATGGTAGGAAGAATGTTTGAAAACGACCTTGCTTAGATAACTCAACGTTTAGATTCACGCATATATTGTTAAGGGATAATGCACCGTACGGTGCCGAGAAGTGCAATGAATTCGCATGACAGCAGTATACAAATTGATTGTGTTAGCGCTTTCTAAACGTAACACTTGTTGACTGGCAAAAATGATACCAGCCAATGGGCACATGTTTCTGGACGATTTTTCACGCTCAATTTGGCACACGTAGGCTACTAATGTGCAAGGTACGGGGATGACAAATCACCTTTGTAGGGCCTTGCGCAAGATGGATCGATGGCCAACAACCCATTCAACACCATTTTTTTTGGAAACAGCAGCGAAGTTCATTTGTGGGAAAGTAGCCACAATGACCTACCTGCCGTTGATGAAAAGTCGACTAGGGATTGATTTCGATCAAATTATGAGGACGCTACTAACTGCCAGAGACACTGAGCAAATGCGGTGTCATAACTGAAGACAAAATATTCCCTCCTAGAGTCTCTCAATCAAAGACCCCTGATAAGCAGTGAGTTCGATATTGAAACTACCATCAATAAAGAGTTAAACTACCAAATAGGCTAACTAATAATTGAAGGGCAACGCCCTCCAATATAGGCTACCGGGTAGAGAAGGAAGCCAAGAGGTAGGCTCAACCGTCCAGTAGGACCGCCTCCCGCGGATTATGGAAAGCATCAATTAGAACATATACTACATCCGTTTCTTCCAAAAAGGCCGAGAAGTGACTCCTTAACCGGTGTTCTATCACTGATATATATTATATATATATATATATATATATTTAAAGCTGAAAAAAAACACATTATCTTAACGTTTCGATGTTATCTTCATTAGATTGATTTAATCTGATGAAGATAACATCAAAACGTTCAGATAATGTGTATTTTTTCAGCTTTAGATAATATTTATACGCATAATACGCATAACAGAGTGGAGACCAAGAGAAGGGAGCAGAGAGAGGGGTAGACCAAGTAGAAGGTGGAGGGATGAGATCGAGGAGAAGGCAGGCAGCGCATGGATGAGAAGAGCACAGGATCGAAGGGCGTGGAGTTTTGTATCTTCACTAAGATACATAATCATGAGAGACCTCTTGTGATTATGTATCTTAGTGAAGATACGAAATATTGAGATAAAAATGATTGTAAAACTTCTTGTAATTCTCTTTAGTATTAAAAAATTTAATTACATTTTACGTAAGCCTTCTCTGTCTAACTAAAAGGAATTTGTATAAATTTAGATTATCTCGTTCATGTTGTCCCAAGCCCTGAAAAAATTAACCATATGAGAGTTCTTTTTTTTGTAGTATTCTACTTCTTTAGGACAAAAATTGTTGGGTGCAACCATACATCATCACTCCCCAAGGTATCTATCAATGATCAGGGGTAACTAATCAAAAGAAAATAGTCTATTTACAACGTGCCAAAGATGTTTAAACCATGCCAGACAGGAAGTCATGAGTTATATAGTGATACAAAAGTAAGGCTAAATAAATAAACCACCTTTGGTTTTAGGCCTTTGATAGTAAGACCACATGTGTTAACCAGGATCACAGCTAATGGGGCCAAGTTCTATAATACAGGGAGGGGCTGGAAAAAGGGGTATCCTAAATAAAACTTTATGATAATAGGCCAAGAAAAAATGTTGTCATTTCCTTCAATTTCTTTCTTCTTGCTCAGGACGACACGTTTGTCTTCACAAAAATGTAGGAGACAAGAATTGTAGCCTAACATTGCATATCCCTACACTGGCTCAATGATAGTCTACAACCAAACACCAAAACGTGGCTTGACTTTAAAACGGGGCACTGTGCAGCACTCATAGCTCTATATTTATACACATTTACAGAAAGTAATGAATCATGTACTTGTGAGCAACAATTAAACACTGCACATTACATACCTGTACAAGTGTTATGCTCAAAATGCCCCCTTTCTGATAATATGCTGGCATACCAAATGGTGATGCAAACATTGCTGGCCCTGCTGCTACAACTGGAGGGCCTGTGGAAAGTCCATCTATTCTAAGAAAGTCTTCTGGTAAATCTCCAGTGAGAATGTTCCTTCTCCCTAGAAAGAAATATGAATTTAATGCACAAATTTACTACGCTTCGAAAGACACCAGAGGAATGTGAAATATGCCCCCTCTATAGGGTTTTAAAGTTAGCAAAAAAAAAGTGGATATACCTAAAGTAACACGTATATTTAGCGGAGAAAAGTGGACATCTCTATATTTCCCATAGTAGCTTGAGAATATAGCAGAAAATAGTGGACATGGCAATAGCAGCTGGTGAATTTAGCAGAAAATAGTGGACATACTAATAGTAGCTGGTGATTTTTCCCACGAGCTTGGACACGCTCCGCCTGGAAATTTACGTGACTTCTAATCAACGGTTATCGTATTGACGCGAAATTTAACAACCGCGTTAAGTGGGCGTTAATTTCCTGGAATAAAGTATTTCCTAGTATTCTAGAATGTCACGTGAAATATGGTAGGAATACCAGTACCTTGTTGAACTAACTGAAAGTTACTGACATGCGCTAATTCAGTAGTAACGTACTTGAAATTGAGTTATGACTTATTTTAAGAAGTCAGCTTGCAAGTGTCCCAGAGGTCTTGTTGTAAAAAATTTGTGGGTGTTAACTTCTTCCTGACTAAAGACTTTCAGGGATATCAAAACCTCTGTAACCTTGCTCTGTACGGCACAAGGAAGTAGAAGGTCTAGAATGAATAGAAATTTTAAAATTCTTCTTGCTTGCAGGACGGTAGTTAGACACAGAATCGCACTTCATGGGTTATCAATCCATTGGTAGAAAGCCTTGCAAAAAGTTAGCGCAATTGGTTAATTTTGTTTCTGTTTTCCTCCACCCTACAGCCGCCTGTTCGAGCCACTGTCAAGAAAGGAGTTTTCAATACATTAATGAAGCAGTTAGAAGATGTACGATTTCATCATCACAAGGTATGAATAAACGTACGCGTAGAGTTTCCACGAAAATGAGAATAGACGTAGTTTTATAAAAGATGTACCTCATGTCATTCATTCATTGCCTTGGCGTAAGAGATTGGCTCTTGTGACTCTCTTTCCCCTTTCTGTTCTGGCAAAGTGTTTATTTATTTATTTAATTTAATTTATTTTATATATTTTATTTATTTTATTTATTTTATTTATTTTATTTATTTTATTTATTTTATTTATTTATTTTATTTATTTATTTATTTATTTTATTTATTTGTTCATTCATATCAGTAAAACCAACTACTTCCTTTTCATAAAGACTGTGTATTAAGTCGTCGTGATGCAAATGTAAAAAAATCGATTGAGTTTTTACGACATTTTAGTTATATGCAAAAATATAAAGAGCTTGTAAAATGTAAAAATATTAAAAACATGGTTTTAACCAAGAGCTTGAAGGACATCAAAGAAGACGTAAGCAAAGAATAGCAAAAAATTTCAAATTTAAAGAACAGTATTTATATACAAGGTCCATAATGTAAGGGTAATAAAATCATATTGTACACGTGTTTGAATTTCACTTCCACTCATGCTGCCCTTATATTAGAGTGTTTGATGCTTCAAAGAAACCCCAGAGAACCCCTACTCTGGAGTGCCGAATAAATGAAGGGTCTGATTATACGGGGGGTCATCGTTACCGTCTGAAGTTAATAAACGGGGGGTCCACATAAATGGGGGGTCTGAACTCCAGTATGAATTTCGGGAACGTTTTGCATAAGGATGACAAACATGACGACAAAAGCCGTACTAATTGAAACAAATTAGCAACTGCTTAAGGGTCTTATGTTGTATGGAAAGTTATTGAAGTGTTTTCAGACATCAATTACATTTTGAGTACTTGCAAAATTCCTTGAAATAAATAAGCGGGGGGGGGGTATAAATTACAAAACAAATGATAAAAGGGGGATACGAATATCTGTCACTCGAGAGTAGCCAGCCTGCCTGTAGGCTATGGGCTGTCTATGGGTAGAAAACAGGATTAAAGCGTGTACTCAACGCTCAATGGCGTCACGGTTGTGGGTACGAGCTTCAAATGAATTAAGGGCACTTATGTAGGTGGGTGGACAAAATTACAGCCTGCAAAACAAAGCAATCCAAATCCGAGAAAAGGGAATTGTTATCTATGACATCAGCGGATAAAATTCTTTTAATTATCTATGAGAAACATATTTCCGAAAGTAAAAAAAAATTATCACTATAATCATAAGTTCGTAACATGTTATTAAGGTACTGAACGGAAAAGAGCCTTTAATCACATTCTTTACCATTTGCAATCATAAAATAGTCTAATATCTTCATTTTTTCAACATACGGTTAACCTTTTCCTTTTTTGGCCACCCTTTTTCCCCCCCCCCCCCTATTTCTTATTTATACCATTTACCACCCCTTAGTTCCCTAGCAATTAATAATCTTCCAGTTAGCCTACATTTCGCGATCAACTTCTATTTGTCGATTTTTGGAGTCCATTGTGATACATACTCGTTCCTCCGCTGCTATATCGTCGTTCTGCTTTAATCGCAAAGATTTCAATACCTTGAATGATCTACATGAAGTGACAGTCGCAAATATGACAAGAAGAGATGCATTCCTGTAGTCTCCTCAACAAACCAGTGATCAAACGAAGTTCATTTAGACTCGATCGTGTCCCTCGGTGAGCCTATTGCCACTATAATCATCCCTTTACACTCTATTTTCTCAGATGAGCCCACTCGCCTGTTATACGCCATGTTCCACTTGTACATTGTTACCGGCTTTCTCCCCTAAGCTCAGAGCTCGGTTTCAGAGGCTCGTGTGCTCTCACAGCTGTAACAACTGTGCAGTAATTTACTACATTGTCTTCTCCACGGAGAAAAAAACTAGATATTGCCCCGTGTTTTAACCTAGGCTTTTGATAGATAGCCGATATATCATTCGATTGTTCGGTAAAGCCTTCTTTGCTGAAGTTTTCGCTGCAGACATAAGAATACTTTGAGGGCTCAAAGCCCTCTCCACGAATTCGTATTTTCTATGCTTCTTCTTGTTTCTTATTTGACAGGAAATCGTGATAAGAAACTTCTTGGTATTTTGCTTCTTTTTTGTCAATTGATTGATCTTAAGGCCACTGTTTCATTACTCGCGTTGTTTTGAATAACGCTCTGCTAAAATTCAACATTGGTTGCTACCTGGTATCCAGGGCAGCAATAAAATAGCCAATTAGCGACATTTCCGCTTTCGGAGCGTATTACAATTGGCAACGAGGCTGTAATATATCAAAGGCTCATTCCCCCTTTCCTCAGTATTGTGACGTTGGATAGACAAAAAGTGAACGCTAAGGTTGAGAATAAAAGGGTAACGTGATTTTGTTAGGGCTCTATGAATACAATGTCTTGAGGGTGGTTCAGTTCCTGGTTCAGTCCATGTGGGTTCTGTTCTGTAGTAGATTGTTATTTTCGCTTGTTAATGATATTTTATTTCTTGAGTTTTTGGAATGTCAGCCTGCCTCGTTTCCTAAGTTGTTCTTATTTTTTGGCCTAATCTCAGCCTGGTGTTTCTTATAAAGGTTATTCTTATAAAAAAACGTGTAGTGGGTACCCATATGTAGGGTTTCTATAGTTATATCATTCTCTCCCCGACAGCTCTCAAAGGCTAATGTAGACCTTTCGTCTCACCAGTCCGTTTCATCATAGAAGTCGCCAAAATTTCCCGTCAGATTCTTTTGGTTTCATCGCCTCTTTCCCGATTTAAGGGCTTTTTGCTAAATTTATTTCCTGTGACATTTTCCGTAGGCCTGCACATGATGAGGAATTGGACGTTTTCTGTCATTAGGTTTCCAGGTATCATATTTTGACATTATAAAGTATACGAGAACAATTTAGAATTGTGTACTTTTATTTCTTTCAATATTAAAAAAGAGACTAGAGAAATAGAAAATTAGTCACCATTGGGGCTCCAGTCAGTTTATTTCTTTATTAATTTGAATATTGTGTTGAGTAACGGATTCATTCTGCTAAAGGTTTTTGCCATACACTGATCATAGCAATCGTATGGAGTGAAGTGAGAGAACTTTAAGACCGATTGATAGGAAACAAGAAGACCAAAACATATCTTGTAAACTAACGTACTTATATACTTACACACAATCTTTCGCTGCGTGTGCAATACCAGCTAAGACAGGTGACCTCCTATGTTAACATGCTCTATTTCTCTAGTCGCCACATTAGCTCCCAATCATCCACCATCTTTTCTAAAGTTTTTATTACACGTAGTTTTGTGGTTCACTGGATGAATGTTTCATGAAGGTTGTAATTGATTTTTAGTATCAATATTCGCACTGCAAATGGTCATTAAATAGATTAGGATTTTGGGAAAAGATTGTGTGTGATGATCTTCGAAATAATGCGTCGTAACCGTTTGGACAGCACAAGTAACAAGGTCTCAATTTCTGAGAACAATTCCGGACCTGCTGCACTCAGGAAGGAAATTCTATATGCATATTATAAAAAATTGAGTATTATAGAATTTTTCTTGATGTTCCTGTATGAAGCTCAGTCCACATTTATTTGCAAGAAAGAAAAAATAACTTAACAAATAAGCATAAATTAACTGATTCTAGCATTAAATTGCCGAATTAAATACTTTAAGTAAACATTTTACCAGAAATATATAGCTGGAAATAAAATATTAAAAAAGAATTATAAAAGCTA
Source organism: Alatinidae sp. Z8VKAUB7J3 (assembly GCA_010016025.2). Lineage (NCBI taxonomy): Eukaryota > Metazoa > Cnidaria > Cubozoa > Carybdeida > Alatinidae > Alatinidae sp. Z8VKAUB7J3. The sequence goes on from JAAAKM020073195.1 coordinate 131,055,746, forward strand.
AAGAAGTAAGGAAGACGTACAGAATAGAACAATCAAAAAGTTTCCGTAAAATTGAAGATGACAGGTAAAACATTTAAAAGTTTTTTATAAAACTTGTTTTTATAAGATTTAACATAGGAAAGGTAAAAATTATTGGCACAGATCCTAAACTCTTCTACTGTTTTTGTTTAAAATCTTAGCATCTTAATTTGTGCCAATTACCGTATTTCCTCTTATCAGCGCCGGACCTTAAATTAGCGCCGCTCTCAAAGAAGCGCCACACCTAGAATAAATGGCGCTAATTACAAAAAGGGATAAACCATGAAGAAGGGTAAGTACACAGTAAAATGCGTTTTTGAAGCATAAAAGACACTGATTCTATATTGTTTATTAATTGTATTCATATTGGGTTTTTTTAGCGTTGAATAAAATTTGTTTCTTGATCATTATACTTTTTTTATAAGCGCCGACCTCTGATTAGCGCCGCACTCCGAGGTGAATTTTTAAATAAGCGCCCGGGGCGCTAATAAGTGGAAATATGGTAATTGAGTTTACTTCCGAAATGGTGTGGAAATATGGTTCTAATTATGATACTAAGAAAGCTTATAGAAAAGCACATCTAGTCTGCGTCATTACGTACTACTAAAAATGCATTCAGTGCGTACCTCCTGTCCTTCAGTAAAGCTATACAGACGTTCTTTCGACTTTCTTGGACTGCTATTTCAAAACAGGTTTGGTTTTGATAATTACGGTCTGTAATTTGAGCGCCATTTTCCAACAACAGATTGACACAATTTAATTTTCCCTTTCTTGCTGCAAGATGAAGTGGCGTATTTCCAACGATATTCTTGTTATGTACGGAAGCATTATAACTAAGTAAGATATTCAATATATCAACATGTCCGAATTTTGCTGCTATCATTATACTTGTAAAGATATTCAATCTGATGAAGATAACATCGAAACGTTAAAGATAATGTGTATTTTTTTAGCTTTATATATATATGTATATATATATATATATATATATATTCATTTAAAAAAATAGAGAGGAGCACCCATTAAAAACTCGTTCAACAGCAGTTTTTAGCATTTTCTATATATAAAAATATATAAATATTTATGTATGTAAAATACCACCTCAACTTCTATCAACATAAACCAATGAGACACCACAATAAGAGACATACCTTATTTAAGACACCTTTCCCAGGGCAATTTTTGCAAAGTTACATAAAAGACCACATTTTTTTGATGTGCTCTGATTGGCAATTTGAGACCGACATGGTCTCTAGGGACGTCTTAGCAATGCTGTGTGTTAATTTCAGCTCATTCTAAGCACTTTTAATTCCCAAGGTAATTTTTGCAAAGTTGCACAAAAAACTACATTTTTTGATGTGCTCTGATGGGCAATTTAAGACCACCATGGTCTTTAGGGACGTCTTATGAAGGCTGTCTGTTATTTTTAGCTAATTCTAAGCACTTTTAATTTCCAAGGCAATTTTGTAATGTTGCAGAAAAAATTAAATTTTTTTGATGTCCTCTAATGAGCAATCGCCATGGTCTCTAGGGACGTCTTAGCAATGCTGTGTGTTAATTTCAGCTCATTCCGAGCACTTTTAATCCCAAGGAGATTTTTGCAAAGTTTCATAAAAGACCATAATTTTTTGATGTCCTCTAATGAGCAATTTGAGACGGCCATGGTCTCAAGGACGGCTTAGGAGTCTCATCATATTTTATCTGCTTGTTTAGAAGAGATTTATTTCCAAGGATGTTTTCGAAAATTAGATTTGAGAGTCTCTTTTTCCTTCTGCAGTAGTTTGTGTTACTTAATGCTAAATTCCTGTAACGGCCTTACCCTTTGTTTCTGCATGATAGCGTGTGTTATGTATTTTAGATTTTGTTAAGTTTATTATCAAAAATAATGTAATCGAGGCATAATTGAACTGGACTTTTAAAATAGCCTCTGTTTGACTCTATATAGCCTCAAGGCCATTCCAAAAGCCTTTGAGCAAAGCTACAATTATATATGCCTGTTAATAGTCTATCACAGTAACAATAAGAATCACTGTGGATTAATGAAGTAACATATAGAGTAACTTAGGTACGGAAATGCTATTACAGGTTGCTAAGGCTAGAAGAAGCCACAGTTAACGTTATCGACAGCATGCGTATTTAGATCGATATTCAGCAAAGAAAGGCCATACTATGTAAGTCAAAGTTTGTGGAGTTTTGTACATTTCTATGCAGCGACAGGCAGAATATTAAACGAGTATTTAAGGCCCATCTTCTTTCCATCGCTCGGACTATGATAGAATTCAATGTAAAAAATACGCTATAATAGGTCAAAGAAGAAGAGGAGATTTCTTCACTTTGCATGTAATACAATGAAGTGACGACACATATCGATTGGAATAATGAAATATTGCATATATTTCATAATACTTAAGGAAACACATAGTGCTTGAACGTTGGAGTGGCTATGCATTTCAGCTTACATCTGTATATACAGCATTAATTGAATAGCATAGGACTATCACAAATCCAAATGTATATCTTCAAATAGAGCTTTCCTATTCCTCGAAATAAACATAAAGGGTGGAAAGTAGGATTGTAGTCCTAATGTAGTCATTAATGGTATGGCCTTAAAAGTGTTGGGAGGAGCATCTCTAGACCTCACAAAATTTCTTTAAGATTCCATATTATTAAAAATTGTGGCATTACACCGCTAGTGGAACGCTTATCAGGTATACCGCACAGTTATTGCTGGAAGACAACTTCATAACGATGGAAATTTTAATAAATTTTTAGATATTAGTGTAAGTAGAAGTCTGATAAACTTTATTATAGTTTTTTTCATATAAGTGAAAGAAGTCTAATAAACATGTCCAAAGCTTGAGTAACTTTAGAAATGGGAATGATTCTACGTATTCCTCAAATGGCCATGCACACCAGTGCCACCTGATTGCATTGCTCTCTCAAAGAGTGGTTAAATATTGATAGATGAGTTAGGCGCAAAATTGGTGATTATCAGTTAAGGTACTATTATTGTTAGTGTCGTTTACTAGCGTAGCAGCATAGCACCAAAGCACCAATAAATGAAACATGCACCCATTTTCATAAAGTCTCCAAATATTATTGGTTTGGTTTCAAAATGGTTGGGATCCACTGACTAAAGAACGAGAAGAGAGGAGAATAGGTAAACAATACTTGTTTATACTGTTATTGCAGAGGTGCACTAATAACAATGAACTTTTTGGATATAGAGTAAACGTACTTTCGTCTTGATGGATCAAAGATAAATTGATAACATGTGCTGCTGATACGCTAACAGAAACGAAAGAGCATGAGATCGACGATTGGAGGGTGTCCTTTGAGAATGGAGGCCTGACCTACGTAACTTAACTAATTCAGTATGATTCCACTAAGTAACTAAGGTTTGCTGAGATATGTCCACAGGCGTCGCTGCAAGTATTCACTGCATGCAGTATTTAGTCCTGTCCATATTGTGGGGAGTCGGAGTATGTTTCTTTTCTACGTACTGGAGACGGTAATGATAGCACCGGGACCTATACTCAAAAACCTTAAAGCATAGGTTCAACCACTCATCCATACCAATATATGTGACACTATTCCAATGATACAAATACGGACTTCAGATGCCACATGTAGTTGGCTATTTTCCATAATCGAGGAAAGTACTACTTCATCCAAAAGGAATGCGTGGGAATATCGTTTGCTGCGAAAATATTGACATTTGATTATTGTTTGCTGAATTTTCGTTCGACAATAGTAATAGCAAGAGAGGGACCACTGCTTAATTTCTGGTGTTAAATTGCGTACAGTTACTAATGGACACGAATCTGAAATACGTACTTCTTTGGTTTAATGGTGTTGGGGTAATATTTATTCACCCAATAGACTCCATACTCATGCAAAACGCATTTAAGCAATGAAAGCTTTAAACTGCATAATTTAAAATGTAAATGGAGTACGATAAGAATGAAAGTTTTCCATGGTTATTCAAATACTGCATCAAACTAAATAAAATTCACCTAACAGTGCCTTGCTACGCAACCACACAACAACTTCTTATCTTCGGGTGCTTAATAATGCCTCAGCTGATCACAGTGTCCGACACATCCTTGTATCAAAATACCTGTTTCCTCAACACTTACAAGATTACAGCTAAACAAACGGGTTTCGGCTATTTGCTTTTTTACATCTTCACTGTATCAACCGTCTTTACTAATTATGCTACTCAGGTAAGTGAAGCTACCCACTTGATCGATATTCTCGTTGCCCAGCATCACCTCTTCATCCTCATTTATTTCTAGTCTAAGTGACTTGGTCTTTTTATGATTAATTTTCAAACTTGATTTTACGCTCTGAATTCTCAAGACTCCAAAGAATTATTCATTTTGCTAATATTTTTGTCTAGGGCACTCAAATCATCTGCATAATTCAATTCTAGGAGAGTTGTATCTTTTCATTTGATTCCATGCTCTCCCATAGCCCTCGCCGTATTCCTTAGTACTAAGTTTATAAAATTAATCAAAATAAATGGCGCTAGAACGCGACCCTGTTGAACTCGCGAGTCAATACGAAGCTATAGCTTCATTTTTTACCTTAATCACAGCAACATTATTCTCGTACATAGCCTTAGCCTTTTCATTGTATTTATCTGGTCTACCCTACTAGGATAGGACCTTCACTAAAGCCCTTAAAGTTGGCTGAATCAAACGCTTGTAAAAATTGAGAACTAAGGGATCCGTTGATTCACGTATTTCTCAATTAATATTCTAAGAGGGAAACTTTGGTCAACCCATCCTCTCCCTTTCTAAAACCGCACTGTTCCTCTCTAAAAACTTTATCTTGTACGGTCTGTTGTAAGTGCGCTTTGTTACTATAAAATAAGTTAATGTGGAAAATTTTGCTTTGTCGTATCACATATTCCATTTCATCTGTCGAGCTCTTTCGTGCCCCTATACCCACGGTTGCCACCCCTTAGTGATCTTATCATTATTTCTAGTGATTTTTTCTCTTGCCTAAAAACTTAATTTTGGCTATCAATCTTTTTTTTTCTTTTTTTTTTGGTTTTTGCTTTAAAATCCAAGAATATGGTAAAATTCAATAGAAAAGGCATAAGAACCCTCAATTCAAAATAAATTAGAGTTACAATTCTAACTTTAAGCACAGTCTGAGGAGCATTATTGATTATATAAAACTATTCGATGAAAACGACCAGAAAACTATCAAAGTTTTCTGCCTCCACGCGGACCCCTACCAAAGAAGAAATCCCGATTTTACTCAAAGAAGAATCACAAACTAAGACGCAGATCCACTTAGGGATTATAATTTAATTATTATACTTACATACTTTGTGGATATTACTAAAAAAAAAAGTTTTTTGAATAAATCACTGCAAGGGTGACAAATCCATTCAAAATTTCAAAAAGATAGTGAAAGCATTCATAAACAAGAGCCAAGAACTCATATTGCACTTGTGACGAGGTCGGAAGAGCCTAGAGCTTCTTCCCATTAAGTTTCATTACGATTTCTCCACTCGTTAAGCGTTTTCCAAGATTTCCGGTCCCCTCCAACTCCCCCCAATGTCACCGGATCCGGTCGGGATTTAAAATAAGAGCTCTGGGACACGAGGTCATTCTAAACATTTAATTTCATCAATATCCGATATCCCGTTCGTAAGTTATAAATAACTCATTTTTTTCTAATACTTCCGAATTAACCGTCCTTCCACTCCCCCACAGATGATCAAATCGGGAAAGCGTCTGTTTCTAATTTAATCTCCTCCCCCAAGGAGAGCGGATCCGGTCTGGTTATGTCAATGACGTATCTAGGACATGAGCTTATTCTTCCCACCAAGTTTCACCCCGATCTACACTCCAAGCGTTTTCCGAGATTTCCTGTTTTCCCCTTCAACTCCCCCAAATGTCCCCGGATCCAGTCGTGATTTAAAATAAGAGCTCTGAGACAAGAGGTCCTTCTAAATATCATATCGCTCTGAGACACGAGGTCATTCTAAACATCAAATTTCATTAAGATCCGATAACCCGTTCGAAAGTTAAAAATACCTCGTTTTTTCTAATATTTCCGAATTAACCGTCCTTCCACTCCCCCACAGATGATCAACTCGGGTAAGCGCCTGTTTCTAATTTAATCTCCTCCCCCAAGGAGAGCGGATGCGGTCTGGTTATGTCAATAACGTATCCCTAGGATATTAGTCGGGGAAGCGACTATTTCTAATTTAATCAACTCCCCCAAAGAGAGCGGACCCGGTCTGGTTATGTCAATGACGTATCTAGGACATGAGCTTATTCTTCCTACCAAATTTCATCCCGATCTCTCCACTCTAAATTGTTATGTATGTATGTATGTTATTTATGTATGTTATGTATGTATGTATGTATGCATGTATGTTATGTATGTATGCATGTATGTTATGTATGTATATAAGTGTATTATGAATGTATGTATGTTAGTGTATTATGCATGTATGTATGTATGTATGTATGTATGTATGTATGTATGTATATTATGAATGTATGTATGTATGTATGTATGTATATTATGCATGTATGTCGTGTATGTATTTATGTGTGTATGCATGCATGTATTTATGTATGAATGTATGTATGTATGTATGTATGTATGTATGTATGTATGTATGTATGTATGTATGTATGTATGTGTATGCAGGTAAGTGTACGTATATACGTGTATGTATGAATGCATATGTATCTTTATAGATATGTATTTACGTGTATGTAGGCAAGTGTGTGTATGCACTTCTATTTATGAATTGGTATGTATGTACGTGTATGTATATAAGTGTATGGATGTATAAATGTTTTTATTTTGTATGTATGACATAAGTAATGAAGTAAAACTACAAGCAAAAACATTAAAACGTATCTCAGGACATCATACTATAAAAGTAAAGTAAATAGAAATTCGGTTTAGAATGTACAATTTTTAATAAATTAAACATGATTTATTAAAAACCGGTTGAGTTACAGCAAAATACAAAATTTGTTGATTTAAAATACCCTTGTGATTAGTGATGGCAAGAACTGTATCAAAAACAGGTAAGAAATACTTTGTCCCTATATTGATCCCTTTGTAGAGGTGGCACTCGCAGATGATACGTCACACAAAGTCATTCAAGCTAAAAAAGAGATATTTTTTTTTTCGAAAGTGGAAAATTACGAGTATTGATATTGATCATCTTCTCTTTGCCTAAGTTTTTTTTTAAAAAAATAATTGTGTGTTTTTAGCGTCTTTTTAATCACATGAATTCAACCATATGGAATTAAAGGGCTCGGACTCGGTTATTTATTGTTGACCGCACCAGTTCACAGGGGTTACAAAGTAATGGAACTCATTATCAAAGAATTGAGTAACACAGTAGTGGATTCAAAAAAAGTATGTGCACATATGGTTTACTCTGCATCGAGCGCCCCGATGTGGGCTGGGACGACTACGCCGGCATGGACGTGAAGGGCAAGGTCGTCGTGGCGATCCGCGGCGCGCCCGCGGCGATGAGCACGACGTTCTCCGAGGAACGCTACATCGGCTACAAGTCGAGCAAGGCCGCCGAGAAGGGTGCCGCGGGCTTCCTGCTCGTGCAGAACGCGGGCGCATCGACCGGCACGATCCAGGACCGGTTCCACCGCGCGAAGCTTCCGGCCTTGTGGGTGTCGGGTGCCGTGGCAGGCACGCTCTTCGCCGGCAAGAAGACCACCCTCGCCGAGCTCAAGAAGAGCCGCGACGAGGGCACGCCGGGCAAGGGCTTCGCCACCGGCGTCAAGGTGCAGATGGAGGTCAACGCGACCTACGACGCGAACGCCAAGGGGCACAACGCGCTCGGCGCCATCAAGGGCCGCGATCCCGACCTCGTGCACGAGATCATCCTCGTGGGCGCGCACATGGATCACCTCGGCGTCGGTCCCGACGGGCAGGTGTTCAACGGCGCGGACGACAACGCGTCGGGCACGGCCGTGATGATCCACCTGGCCGACGTGCTGACCGCCAACCGCCTCCGGCCGAAGCGCACGATCATCTTCTGCGGCTTCGGTGCCGAGGAGCAGGGGCTGTTCGGCAGCCGCGCGCTTGCCGAGCGCTATCCGTTCCAGGGCGAGATCGTCGCCGTGCTCAACATGGACATGGTGGGGCAGGGCGAGCCGGTCGTGCGCGTGAACGGCGGCGGGTTCTTCCCGAAGGTCCAGGAGGTCCTCGCCTCGGCGATCCCCGCGTCGCAGGCGAAGCAGGTCGAGTTCGGTCCCTACGCCGGCGGTGGGAGCGACCACTGGCCCTTCCTCGAGCGCGGCGTGCCCGCGTTCGCGATCTCGACCAAGGGCAAGCACCCCAACTACCACACGCCGCTCGACGACGCCGGGGCCATCAAGGCCGAGTGCCTCGAGGCCACCGCGAACGTCGTCGGTCGGATGCTGCTCAAGCTCGCGATGCATCCCGAGTCGCTCCGCGACGAGAAGGCCGTCGCGAACTTCCTCGTGCGCGAGGGGCCGCGCTACGCCATGCCCATCTTTTTTACAGCGCATAGGGGTTATCATTGAATAAAATTAAAAAATTAAAAGCCTTCGGGAAAAACTCAAAAATGAAATAAAAATGAGAAAAATCAATCAAAGGAAGTCCTTTACCCGTTCTTTGGGAAGAAGTAAGCTACCGTTAATTTATCAGAAAAAAAGAGGAAATAATCATTCTTTTTTTAGAGGGGATCAACCATAAAAAAAATCATTCGACCTTCTAAAATGGTCGAAATGGAGTATTTGAGGGATAGGAACCAAGCCGCAAGACCTTTTCAAACTAAAATTTGTTTTTCGAGCATCCTTAATTTTCCGATTACTCAAGCGCAAGTTTGTAATATTTCCCTCCTCATTCGCATAATTAAATAAAGATAAAAGAAATCTGAATATACATGCTATTACATAAAAGATGTTGGACAAAGTTCGGCTTCCGTAAGAGCTCAACTGTCAAAATTGACGTTGTAATTTAATTAAAATTAAATAATATAAAAAAGCCATAAGAAGCCATAATTTATCTTTTCAAACCAGTTGAAGCAAATCTTATAGGGGCCAGAATGAGAAAATAGGGGCGGTTTTCTTTTTGATTATAAGAATACAATGAGATGAAGAAAGGACATAAAAATATAGGTATTCTTGGCTAAAAAGCGCGATTTTTCAGCTTTGGTCCAGTGTCAGATGGAATTATTAAATAGAGCTTAAAAGCTTCAAAGTCTCCGAAGGGTAATTTAAAAATAAAGCTGAAAATAAGCATGGAAAAACCTTTATACTAAATGAAGCATAAGACATTCCTCAATATAGTTAAGGAAAAATGTTGCATATAAAATGTTACGTATGGGATCAGCCGCGTTTAAAACACATGTTTGCTTAGGCGAGAACCAGGTCTAGACATGGTTATTAGCTAAGGCCATGAGTTTCAGTGCAGTTGACAGGTTTCTTAGTAACACAGGTGGCTAAGAACTAGAAATAGAGAATTAGTCCGGATTTTACGTCTCCCTATCGATATGCTAGTATCTTACAGAGTAATAAGGTATGCTATGAAATTTTGTGGAAGTATATCTTTTCCTATTTTATTCAGTGCAATATTGCGTATTCTTGTAGGAATCGGGTAGCTAATGTAATCGGTTTATGTTATTGCTTAACTAGCGAAATTTAGTTAAACATTGCTAGAACATATATTTGTCTGTGTGTTGCATTATTGCTCTGGTGTGAGTTTTGGCGTGTGACAATTTATGTTAGCTGAAAGGAAAATCTGATTTATAATCCGTGTAAGCATTTTGCTAAATTTCTTAATTTATTGATATGAACCTAGGAGGTCATTTTAACTGCTTACAGATACGTTAATTTCTTCACTTGCACTGTCTAAATTAAGAATTTAAATTAATGGTAATTTAAATTGATGATAATTTAAATTGAATTATTACTGTCCGCAATGGACAAGCCAGGCGGGAAACGAATTCTTAGTATAAGTATAATAAGTGACCAACTAAGGCGCGTAAGTGAAACATAATAAGAAACATAATATGATGAGCTTTTGATGTATTGTACCACCAACCTCGAATAAATTAATAACTATGTATGAAACACGCTGGGTTAAGACCGCAACATAAACAATGGAATACATTAACAACTAACAAGAGACATACTAAAAGAGGGGGAGGGGGGAGGGAGTTGAACTTTTGTTTACTTTAAGTGAATAGGTTCATTTCGACAAAGGAAGACTTTCTTTGTCAAAGAGCTCGAATTCTGAAGAAGCGGAGGCGAGAAAAGTGAATTTTCCTAAATGTAACATTAATTATTTTTGTTTTATCATTACAGAGCTCCACTCACTTATGTTACGTACGCAACTCGATAAACTCATTTCTTCTACTTGTCCTCACGTTAACATTCGTTTCATTTTCCGCTATTCATTTCAACTAACTTTTTACAGTTTAAGGACCGAACCCCCAAAGTATTGCACACAGGCGTAGTATGCCATTTTTAGTGTTGCTTCTGTGGAGAAGCGCATTTAGGTCAGACAACACTTCAATTTTATAGACAGTTGTCGGATCATTTTGGGAGTTTCACTTTTTACTGGAAAAACACTTTCTAACCCTCCTTTATATAGTATTCGTCTACATGCTGAAAACTGTTCTCATCCGTTATCTGCCTCTGACGTCACTTTTCTCATCTCCGTTTCGGTTATGGGTGCCCGACATTTGTTGTGCATATGCTTGCTAGTTTTCTTTTTAAAAGGTCTCAGTATGTCCAACTCCCTTATCATGAGCCATCAGGGCTTTTAGATATTTTTTGCGATTCGCCACAAGGGACTAAATTAGACCCACTTTCTTTTCTAATTGTTTTTTTTTGTCGTATTTTAGCAACATTTCGAGGGCGTTTTAAGTTTGCTGATGATTTGACTGTTTTATCGCTGCAACAAAGCCCTCTGACTACCAAACAGTCTGACTTGACCAGGATTTTTATTGACCTAAAAGCTGAATTAGGAAAGGTAAAACTGACAGTCAGCGAAACTAAGAGCTCTTATAAGACTTTTTTCTTCCTAAAGGTTGACATCCACTCTTCTATTTCCTACTGCCGATAAAGGAAAACTGTCAAAATACTTGGAGTACTTTCGGGGGGAGATGTAAGATGGAAGTTGCACGTTGACTATCTGACTAAAAAAGGCGCCTTACTTTTACAATCGTTTTCCAACCTGAAGAGATTTGGTATGCCAACTGAGGTTTTGAAATCTGTATACTGCAGCTATGTTAGACCTTCTCGTGAGTCTTCGTGTCCAGCTTGGCATCCGGGTTTGACGAAAGATCAATCAGATAGACTTGAGATGATACAAAAACGAGCAGGAAAAATTATACTTGGACATAACTACTCAACATATGATGATGCACTAAAACAACTCAACTTGAATTCACTTGATAGTCGTAGACATGAGTTGACATATCGATTTGGACTAAATTGTTTGAATTCCCCAGCTCATCGTGGTCTACTACCCGACCTTGAGAGCCACCCTACTGAAGGACCAGTCACTAGACTCCGACAAATAAAAAATAATTGTCCACAGTTAATGACTTACCCAGCCTCTAGTACCGAGAGATATTGCAAATCATTTGTCCCCTATTTTACTCGGCATTTTAGTAATATTATCTTGACTAATATTTTATGTTTAATACAGTTTATTTCAGGTATTTGCCTGCGAGTGTTTTTGAATATACCAACCATTTATATGCTTAATCGATAAATTCTGTATAAACGGTCACTATTATTATCACGAACAATAGTTTAGAAAAAAAAATCATGTCGAAACTGGGGTTTTAGGGACACTCTTTAATTGACAAGCTCACTGACAAAAGGGATGTAAAGCTTTACTATCTTTTCAGTCGGTTTTTACAGTTAAACCACAGCTAAGTAGACAGCTATTGATGGAGACAAGTCCCCTGAGAGAATTTGAACCTCCAAAGACATCAAATCAAAATCTTGAGACATCCATTTTAAAATATTCGAAACATCCCATGCAATGGAAAATCAACTATGCATCCGGGTATGAAATAACCTTCCACAGCTCCTGGGGCAAGGGCTGCAAATTATACAAGCAGCCCATTGTTTATATATAGATTTTATTGTAAAAACATGGGGCCACAATGGATTCAGGGTCTTAAAAAAGACTAGGACCATTAAGGAGAAACTTTCAAGGAATGTTGAGTAAGTTCTAATAAAAACTCACTATATTTATGCCGATTATCAAAGGCCAATATCTCATTCTGCTCATGTATTCCATTCCCTTTTAAGTAGTTTAAATCAGCATGCACACAAAATGTTTTCAGCATCAAGAATGAAAACAAATATTTTCAATGTCCTCTATGGAGTTTCTAGGTTTAAATCGCAGTCCTTGTGCTATACCTATGAACACTGTATGCATTTTAAGCGTTTATTATGACAGTCAGTATGATCAAATGTTAACGGTTGATGTTCAATCACTGGCAGAAATTTTGTTCGCACGTCCTCGGCCCTTGTTTCAACACTAACTGTGGATTGCTGATCTTCAACCTACTGTTGATTTTTTCCATCTGAATGTTCCCTTTTATTAGTTTTTTTGTAGAATTTATGCTTGAAACTTGTCTTTTCTATCAAAGAGGTTTCAGGTTATTTCTGCTAAGTGTTATTTTTGTTTTGTATATTTTTAGTTTGTTTCATTTAATGCAACTTTTTGTGTGTTTTGACTTACTGTAATACGGTAGCTATGGCATTATGGGGATAGCCGGTTAGAGCATGGTATCTTCTAACGGTAGAAAGCCTACTAACTATATACAAATCCCAACATTTCCTTAAGTTGTTGCGCAAATGGTTTGGCTTTATATTATTGCCCCTGGCTATAGACCATCGAATAACGATCAGAAAAACCTTGTTCAAGACGAAATTTCATCATCAGAAGAAAGCACAGAAGAATCCAGTGAAGCTACTCCTCCTTCAAGTCAATTCGGAGAATGCCCATTACCACCTCCAGGTCAGACAGACCTCGATGATGTGCCTCTTTCTCAGAGAACGAAAAGATGGAACTGCAAGGATGTACTGTAAGGACATGACAGAACAACAAAGTGGTCAAAAAGTGCACCGACTCCAAGGTGAACCAGAGCTATAAAATATCATGACTAAAAAAGCTGGCCCCGAAGGACCCACACGCACAGGTCAACTAATGCAACCAGGAGCTTCTTGGGTTCTTCTATTCCCCAAAAGTATTATTGATGCAGTTGTAGACCATACCAACAGAAAAAATGGGTCTCTGTGGTGCGAATTTTGCAGTCGATCTACTGGATAATCAGACATTTAAGAAGCAATTTGATCAGGTAAACTCTGGGCATTTCTTGGTCTCATATACCTTATAAGAGTTTTTAAGTCAGGAAACAAAGATGTAACTGGCCTTTTTGCCAGCGATGGGACTGGAAAAGATATTTTTTTGATTGACCAGGAACCTGAAAAGCTCCTATAGGTTGAGACCTTCCCTCGCTTTGACGATCTATCGACCCATCTAGCAAGAGGAATGTCGCCTGGACCGATATTCTAGATTTACGAGCAGTTTGTTGTAAACTGCTGCAACTTTACTCTCCTTCAGCTATTGTCACTTTCGACAAGATTTTTATTTGGTTTAGAGGCAGATGACATTTTCATATGTACATTCCTACAACACCCAACAAATATGGCATCAAAATGCAGTGCATAGCAAACTCCTGTACTTTCTATCTCTCTGATACGTTCATTTACTATGGAAAGGAGACAAAGTTGAATGGATCCGAGCATCTTTCGGTACCAACTAGGACAGCTCTTACTTTGATGAGGACCATTTCTGGCTCAGGCAGAAATATCATGGCTGACAATTAGGGCAGTACCGTTCAGCTCGCGGATGACTGTAAAGAAATACAAGGGTCGGCGGGTTTTGTAAAAAACACCGGAAGCGTTTTTTGCGCTAGTGTCCCGAATCAGAAGTTCGGAGAATCAGGTGGCAAGCGCCGGACGAACTTCTGATTCGAGAAGGACACTAGCAAACCATTGTTTCTAGTGTGGTTTATGGGTTTGAAGTTCCTCTCGGTGCCAGCCTCGATAATGGTAGGAACTTCAAATCCACCACACTAGAGTCGACCCCATGACGGAGGTCGAACTGACGGTCGAACGGCTGCAGTCGCCGGTGGGCGACCTGCTCATCGTGATGGAGAAGGGCGTCCTCTGCGCGTTGGAGTTCGCCGATCACGCCGCGCGCATGGACAGGCTCCTGGGCAAGCGCTACGGGGCCTTCAGGCTGATCGAGGCGAGCAAGCCCAGCGCCGCCTCGACCGCGATCGCGGCCTATCTGGCGGGCCGCCTGGAGTCGCTGGCCGAGCTACCGGCCGACGGCGGCGGCACGGCCTTCCAGCGCCGGGTCTGGTCCGCGCTGCGCCGGATTCCCATCGGCAGCACGGTGACCTATGGCGAGCTGGCGGCGCGCCTGGGGATCCCCAAGGCGGTCCGCGCCGTGGCCAGCGCCAATGCGCTCAACCCGATCTCCATCGTGGTACCTTGTCACCGGGTGATCGGCAGCGACGGTCATCTCAGGGGCTACTCCGGCGGCTTGGCGCGCAAGCGCTGGCTCTTGACCCACGAGGGCGTGACACCGCCCAACTGAAGGCGAGGACCCATGGCACAGGATCACGGCGAACAGAAGATCGAGGCCCACAGGCTGGAAGACTGCATCAACGAGACCTGCCCCTGGTCGGGCAAGCTGGTGCAGGCGGACTCCCTGACCCTCTACCAGGGACGGGTGGTGGGCTTCTGCAATCCCGGCTGCCGCGACAAGTTCGACACCGCCATCCGCCATTTCGGCGCCAGCGCGGATTAGGCCCCGGGGACCGGATCTTCGACGAATCCGCCCCCGGCGATAGCGGTCAGGCCGGCGAGCTGCTGCTGCACGGCTACGGCTACTCGTTCGTGAGCTACACGGTCGTCGAGCCCGGCTGGGGCGAGCCGTGGATCGTGTTCGTGAGCGACGAGAACGACGACGAGGGCATGCAGATGGAGTGCGGTCTGTCTGTCTGTCTTGTCTATCTGTCTGTCTTTTCTGGCTGTCAGTCTGATCTGTCAGTCTGTCTTGTCTGTTTGTTAGTATGGTCTGTCTGTCTTTCTGTCTGTTTGGTCTCTCTTTTTTTATGTCTGGTCTGTCTGTCTGTCTGACCTGTCTTTCGGTCTGTTTTGGTCTCTCTGTCAATCAGATCTGTTTGTTTGTCTAGTTTTTCTGTGTGTTTAGTCTGTCTGTCTGTCTGGTCTGTCTGTCTTGTCTGTTTGTTTGTCTGGTCGGTCTGTCTGTCTTGTCTGTTTGTCTATCTGATCTGTCTGATCTCTCTGTCTGTGTCTTTGTCTCTTTGTCTGGTTTGTTCGTCTGTCTTTCCATCTCGTCTATCTGTCTGTCTTGTCTGTCCGTCTGTCTGTCTAGTCTTTCTGACTGTCTGGTCTCGCATGCTATCTGGTCTGTCTGGTCTGTCTGTTCTGTTTCTCTTTCTTTTCTGTCTGTCTGGTCAGTCTGTGTTTCTTGTCTGTCTTTCTGTCTGGTCTGTCTATCTGTCTAATCTGTCTATTTTTCAGGTCTGTCTGGTCTGTCCAGTCTGGTCTGTCTGTCTTGCTTTTCAGTCGGTCTATCTGGTCTTTTAGTCTGTCTTTCTGTCTGTCTTATCTATCAGTTTGTCTGCCTGTCTGTCTATTTTTTCTGTCTGTTTTGTCTGTCTGTTTGTCTGGTCTGTCTGTTTGTCTTGCATGACTGTCTGGTCTGTCTATCTCTTTTGTCTGTGTATCTGTAGGTTCTGTCTGGTTGTCTTGTCTGTTTGTCTGTCTGTTTGTCTGTCTTGTGCCTCTGGTCGGTCTGTCTTTCTGGTCTTTCTTTCTGTCTCGTCTGTCTTTAGGTATAGTCTGTCTGTCTGTATTGTCTGTCTGTTTCTCTGGTCCTGTCTGTCCGTCTATCTAGTTTGTCTGTCTGTTTGGTTTGTCTTTCTATCAATGAAAGTGAAAAATATGGTTTGTGTTTCTTTTTTGTCTGATTGTCTTGTCTGTGTGTGTGTCTGGTCTATCTTTCGGTCTGGTTTGTGTGTCTGTCTGATCTGTCTGGTTTGTCTGGTCAGTTTCCAGTGCCTGGTCGCCGTTCCAGCGATGCGGTGTAGCGATCGTGCGGCTGGATGATCCGGAATTGGGGCCGGGTGGGCGGCTCGAGGTGAACTGCACCGACGGTCGGACCCGGGTCGGCGAGCTTTGCGACACACCGATGTACGATCAGGCACGGGACATCCCGCGCGGCAAGCTGGTCGATGTTCCGGAAGGTCCGACCACACTGTGACCATGCAGCTGAAAGGCTCGGAAGCAATGGCTCATGTATGATCTTGGATTGACCGAATCTCTGTTCCCCGCGCAGGCAGACGCCGAGATCCGCGACATCACCGTCGGCGGACTCCTGCGCGAGGTGGCTAGCGAGCATGCCGACGCCATGGCCCTGCTCGATGTGGACATGGAAGGCCGGGTCGGGCGTTCCTGGAGCTACGGTGCCCTGCTGGCCGAAGCCGAGGCTTTGGCGCTGGCGCTGTCCAGCCGCTTCGCCCCGGGCGAGAAGATCGTGGTCTGGGCGCCCAACATCCCCGAGTGGCTGCTGGTCGAGTACGCCTGCGGTCTGGCGGGTATCGTCCTGGTGACGGCGAACCCTTCGTTTCAGGCCAAGGAGCTGCGCTATGTCCTGGAGCAATCGGGCGCCGTCGCGCTGTTTCGGGCGGCGGAATACCGGGGCAATCCCATGGCGGCGATTGGGGCACAGGCGACCGAGGGGCTGAGCGCCCTCCGCGAAGTTATCGATTTGGAGAATCGGGAGGCTTTGTACGCGCCCGGTGACCGGGATCCGGGCCTGCCCCCTGTCCTGCCCGGCGACGCCGCACAGATCCAATACACCTCGGGCACGACCGGCTTCCCGAAAGGCGCCGTGCTGTCCCACCGCAGCCTGATCAACAACGCGCGGCTCTTCGCCGCCCGCGCCGGCACCCATCAAGGCTCGGTCTGGGCCAACTTCATGCCACTGTTTCATACTGCCGGCTGCGCCACCGGGGCGCTGGGCAGCCTTCAGGCGGCCTGCAAGATGCTGCTGATCAAGGCCTTCGACGCCGCGGCGCTCGCCCGGCTGATCGAGAGCGAGAAGGTGACCACCTTCTTTGCGGTGCCGACCATGCTGGTGGCCAAACTCACCATAATGGAGTTTCTATATGTTTGCACATTGGGGGGGGGGGGGGGGTAAAGCATAGCATAGGCCTATATTAAATACAGGAATGGTTAGTTTACATATTTAATATATGCAATGCTTTACCCCCACTCCCCTAATGTGCATATATATATAGCCAAATTTGTTTCTAAACTTACAGATTTGCAATTTCAAATATCCAATCAATGAAAATGGAAATGATTGCAATCCCATATGTATAAATACAAGAATATTCTGGGCTAGAATAACTCCATAATGGTGAGTTTGCAGTAGTTTTACTGTTTTGTGGTAGTTTACTGTCATGGAGTTATTTTGGCTCAAATATTCTTTATTTATTCATATAGATTTACAATCATTTTTTGTTGATTAGAAATTTGAAATCACTAACGTTTTGAGACTGAAAATTGCTCTGTGGCTTAGGTTAGGTCACATTAGGTTAACTCCATAATGGTGAGTTTGCAGTAGTTTTGCAAGAGAGAAAAGATGTTGATAAAGTCTAGTAGATAGCAGCATAGCTATCTACAGGTGTGTTCCAGTATTCAAGGAGATTCAGATATGGATTGTCCCCATCCTCAGTTGCTTTGGAGAAGATATCCTTGTATATTTGCACAGCATTTTCTATCAATCCATTGGGTTGGGGGTGTATAGGACTGGATGTCTTGTGGCTTATCCCCCATTCTTCCAAAAACTGTTTAAATTAGACAATCAGTATCATGTCTCAGAGCTCATATTTTAAATCCTGACCAGATCTGGTGACATTTGGGGGGTTGGAGGAGGAACCTAAAATCTTGGAAAACGCTTAGTGTGGAGGGATTGGGATGAAACTTGGTTGGGAAAATAAGCAAGTATAAAGGAAAAATAAGTTAAGCAAGGGAAAATAAGTCCTAGATATATGATTGACATAACCGGAACAGATATGCTCTCTTTGGGGGAAAAGTTAGATATTTTTAACTTACAAAGGAGTGATCAGATCTTAATGCAATTTTGTTGTTATAAGGACCTTGTAACTGAGATCTCTTATTTTAAATCCCAACCTGATCCAGTGTCATAGGGGGTTGGGGGGACCAAAAAGGCAGCCTTGGAGAGGACACCTGTCTCCGATTTGGCTCTTGCACTATTTGTCTCGAAACGGGCAGCCGGACAGCCGGGAAGCGCTGTAGAAGGACTTGAGGAGTGGCTCACGCTCGAGCCTGGAGACCGCCTCGCTCGTCATGCTTTGGCAGCACACTACTTGAAGGATGGATCCAGTATGGATGCGATCCAAGAATACGAAATTCTTGTCATGCTGGATAGTCGTGATGCATTGGCGCTGAACAACCTCGCGTGGCTAAAACATGAAGTGGGTTCACCTGACGCTTTGGAATATGCCGAACGCGCGTACGAGATCGACCCCAATTCGGCCGACGTAGCCGACACCTATGGTTGGCTCTTGGCACAAGCCAACAGGATAGAAGAGGCCTTGGACATTCTAAAGATGGCTTCAAGAATGGCACCGGGCAACCTGGACATTGCGTATCATTATGTTCATACACTGCATAAAGCGGAAAGCAATCTGGATGTTCGTACTGTTCTTGTCGATCTGATCGAACGCTATCCACAATTTCGAGATTGGCCAGGAGTGGAGAAACTTCTAGAGGAGCTGTAGTGGTCACCTGGGCCCAGTGGAGTCCGATGAATTTCGTAGGATCCGAGATAGCGCTGTGGTTGCTAGGATCCGAAATGAACTCGTACGCACAACGAGAAGGAATAGATTGCGTCGCTGCGCGCTCGAACCGTTTTCGCCCGGCAAGGCGTCTCATTTCCATCGGGCTCAAGGGCCTCGCTCCACACTCGCCCCTTCCTTTGCCTCAGGCGGCCTGCCCATGATGCTCTGATCTAGTCGCCCGTGAGTATGTTAGAAGCAACTGATACAACTATTCGATTGTGGCTTGGGAAACAGCGGGGTTTACAAGAAATCGATAGGTAGCGTGTGATTTTCTTGCGATCTGGAATTCCCGCTTTGGCCGTTTCGTGGTTCCCTGTAGTTCGAATTCGGGGGTCAGGCTTTGAGCAAGGGTCAGGACAACCGCCAAAGGGACCTGTTGTTAGCGCCGGAGTAATTCTCGTCAAAAGTGCCGTTTGATAATCCCCCAGGTAGCGCTTAGCGCCGGCCCTCCTGGCGCCAAAAAGATTGGGAAAAATGACAATAAAATATAAGTATAAAGTGAACTGAAAAAATATGTAGTGAAAATAGGAGTGCCATTTAAGAAACAATGAATAGTTTTCAAGTCACCCTCACACAGATTTATATAAATTCTGGTCTTTGGATTGGCCAAGTGCTAGTGAAACCACCCTCTTTTCCTCTTTACCAGCCTCTTTTCCTCTTTACGTACCTTTTTCCCTCTTTAATCAGTATTAAAACATGAATCAAATTTCGAGAGAGCCTTTTCAGCACCACACTAAAACAGATAAAAGATAAAAAACACTCACTTTTATTTTTTGGTGATTCCTTTGTTTTCTGAGATTGAAAAACAATCAAATATACTATTACCATAACATAACATACAAGTGTATGAGAGCACTGAGCAAGACCTAGTTGTGGTTAATAACGGCTCGGGAGGCTATTAGCTCTAATAGTATACCCCTATCTGTGTCATTTGACGTGTTATAGCGTCATTACCCCCATGATATTTCTTCTACCAAAAAATACAAAATTCAACATTCTTATAAATAGGAGCTCAAAACCTCAATTTAGAGTTATCTAATATGCTGAATCTGATGGTGTCATGTTCATGAAGTTCGCTTGATGTTGATGCAGCATAAAAAGCCATTTCTGTTTATGTTCTAATTGTTATCAAAACTTCTTTCCTGAGACCTTCGGTTATTATCGGGGCGAATCGTTCCTAACTACAATTGATTATCACAGACTGTTTGACATAAGACAATGGCAAAATTCCACTAGTTAATAATAGCTCTTGGCAATTTTTCAGTTCTAAACTCTAATCCAAATTTGAATATCTTTACTTGAGTTCAACCCTACCTTAAGTTCCGACCCAATACTTCTACTGCTGAAATTAACAACATTTATATAGCAAGTGTTGGGAGGAGGGGACTGGGCCACCTTCCTCATTTGAGCCTACAAATACTGCAGTTAAGTATTGTTTATTTCGAAGTGATGCTTTCTTATACAGTAAACTCACTATTTCTTTTTTGCATTTCATAAATATAACCTTTTAATAAAACAGTCTTATAATGAATTAAAAATAGGACACGTGAAAAAAAATGGAGATTTATTGACAAATTGATAATCAGGAAAAACCCCATGCACTGATGATCGTACATCTTGGCTTTGATCTTTTGGATGCTTATTTGTGCGTTAAATACAAAATTTGAATCCTTTTTTATTATAGATTAACTCTTTATAACGCTGCTTCATGAGACTTACACAAAGTGATGGATGCATCATTAGTCATAATAACCAGCAAGAAAAATTCCAATTTAAACACAAATTGACCTCCAAGCCTTGAGAATGTAAAAAAAAAACTTACCATATACAATAAAAAAAAGTAAAAATATAAAAAGCCAAAACACACAAACCTAAATTATCAGTATAATACTTTATTACATTTTTTTAATAACATCATACATTTTATCAATAACAAGCCAAACCAAGACCGGATTGACCATCACCAGACATCAGAAAAGTATTCCCATTTTCAAAAATTTAATTCAAATCTGTTTCTGTTTTGAGTTAAAAAGTCGGTTTCTCTGGCAAGCAAAAACAGAAAAGAAATTTTCTCGAAATAGAACTACAGTACAATTTTGCCAGTGCGTTTACAGAAATATTTCATTTATTAAAAAAAAGAAAAAAAAATGGATCCGAGACAGAAGCAAATCCATTTCAAACAGTTCGTGGTAACGAACTGTAGTAAAGAGCGACCCGGCTCAATAGTAACCGAAACTCTAAAAAAACGGAATTTTGATACCAATAATTACATCAAAAGAATTGCATCTTAAAGCTCATTTTAAATATATAAGTTTCATCAATATTAGTCTTACCCATCAAAAGTTACGAGCCTGAGAAAATTTGCCTCATTTAGAAAATAGGGGGAAACACCATCTAAGAGTTATACGATCTTAACAAAAATCACACCATCAAATTCAGCGTATCAGAGAACCCTGTTGTAGAAGTTTCAAGCACCTATCTACAAAGATGTGGATTTTCGCATTTTTTGCCAGAAGACAAATCACGGATGCGTGTTCGTTTTTTTTTTTTCAGGGGTAATCGTATCCACTTAGTGGTCCTAGAATGTCACGAAAGGCCTCATTCTAACGGAAATGAAAAGCGCTAGTGCCCTTTTTAACTGTATCAATGGTTATGGTTAGAGGAAAAATACGAGGAAGCATTGCCTTGGCTAACAGAGGTGGCAAAGGGCAACGCCGATGATTCTTTGAAATTGGGCTTGTATCAGTGGCGCAACGGAAAGTACGAGGCCGCAAAGGAGTGGTTAAAACAGGCAGAGTCTCGAGGTAGTAGTGCGGCACAAAGCTACAACACTCTTATCACTACCTATTGGAGAAAGCCAGCTATGGGGGCGTTCTTACCGCTAAGCAGAGATATTCAATGTGAAATGACACTGCAATTAGTAGCTACGTCCCTCGACACAATTGTTCAGGCTAATGAGTTTAAACAGAAGTTTGCGTCGGATAAGAGACTAGCTAAATTACCCATCTGTATTAATCCGTTATATTGGGCAGAAGATGATGTTATGGCATGTGATAGCCAAGCTATTAATGGCTATCGTGTGAACTGTGACTTATCCAAGCTAGATGACAGCATGAATCCAGAATATTTCTCACACTTAGTTATTTTTGCCGACAAAGGGAAAGCCAATGTTCGAAATGGGGTTATGTACTTGGATTTGGCAGATACCTATTCGGTGTTTGTGCACGAACTCGCGCATTTTGTGGGTTTTGTAGATGAGTACCCATTAAGCTCAGAGTTTGCAAACTACTTTTGCAGTAGTAATCAGGATTATCCCAACTTAGCATTATTGACAACAGAACAAGATATTACGGCATTGGATCCGAGTTATTGGGAAAGTAGGGGAGGTGCAATTTCAATTGTTAAAGCCAGAACTTGCAATAATCATGAGAACCAAGCATTTAAATTCAGTAAAGAACTGACATTTATGGAATTTCACGACACTAACTATATTCCGGAGCTGTATCTTAATATATGGCAGGAAATTATTCGCGACCGTCATCGAGTTCGACCTGCTTATATCAATATTGCGCAGTCATTAGAAGAGCAGGGCAATAGCCCTGCGGCACGACGTTGGTGGGATGCTTATGACTTATGGACCCAAGGCGAAAATTCAACGGATACTCCTGAAACTACTCATCTTTCTAAATAAAGCCAGATAAACACAATTAAGTGAAGCTGGCATCTTTTTCTTTTTCTCACCACAGATCATTTCGAGGGCAAACAAAAGCCGATGGCGGTCGGCGCGAAGTACCAGCAAGGTGTCGGTGATAAAGAATGATCCGTCGCGGAAAGAAATCCGGGTCCGGGATTGCAACGGTTTGCCCGCGCCTTTTCGGTGATTGGCTCCGGTTTTGTCGAAATAGTTGTCCCAGGTTTCGATATTGAATTTCCGTCGGCGCTGGATGAGATCGAGCCGAATTCGGAAATCGATCACCGCCTTCCGATGGGGAATATCCAGCGCATAGACACCGGATTTGGGAATAAGCGGTGGTTCGGCTAATTCTTCCAGTTCGGCCAACACGGATGCACCTTGGGGGCTCAAGCGGTGGACATTCTCTAGTCTCCCCAATCGGGCATGAACGGGAAGACTCTGTTTGATCAAAAGAGGTTTCGGGGCATGGTTGAGCGCCCGAGTAGCTTTTCGAATGGAATCCGGGTGTCCCAGCCGAAGCAGTCCGAGCTGGCTGTTGGTCATAAAGCGGTATTTGGCAACCGCGGTAAGGATGGCCGTTTGCAGAGGTGTGGGTTCCATGTAGGGCAATTAAAGGGTTGGCCGAGGTCTTCCGTGCAAAGGTGCCCGCGATGAGCGAACCGATTGACGGTCGGCGTGAATTTCTTCGTTCAGGGGATGGCTTTTGCCCTTTTTTGGGTAATACCTGCAAAGCATCCAGATTTTGATTTCCTTCCATTGAATGGCATTCATAGCATTCCGATTTCCGAGCCAGTATTCCGGGAGTTTCACCCGAACCAAAGCCGTTCCGTTAGCTTTCACGGCGAACTCGCCGACTTCGAGGCCTCGGAAGGTGTCCTCATGGGTTTCGCATTCCCGTGCCATCATCCGCCTTGTGGTGCTGCCGGCATTTCCTACGACTTTAAGCGCGGTATTACCCATCATGGTTTCGTGGAACTCGGTGCCGATGCCGCCTTGTCGGGCGATCTGATTGGCCAGGATGAGATGCAAACCGAATTTGCGCGCTTGCGAGAGAACGGTTTTTAGGTCTTCCGACACGAACGATGCCGCCTCATCGATAATCATGAAGGTTGGGGTTCGGTTCGTCAAAAGTTTTATAATAAATAAGTTTAATAAACCTGAAAATTGCTCCTCTATTATTGTATGCTGCCATGTTTGTGTCAATATTGATCAGCATGTCTTTACTAATTGTCGGGTAATGAACATAGCACCCAATTTTTGATCCTACCAGGACTTTGAACATTGGGAAAGTAAATGCATACCCCGTGGTGAGAAGAGAGCCAAGACTCTGGCCCATCAGTGTCAAAACAGGATATCTGGCTGCTTCTACGAAACGCGTTAACCGTAGATACTTGAACGTTATCGGTTTTTCTATTTTAACGTTGAATCTTCTCCTTGCATTTGAAAGCAATATTTCTGGAGAAACATGATCACCTGTGTAAATTATAATGGATATATTCCGATTTTCATAACGCTCCTGAATTGCTCTGACTGCACACCACAGAACTCTTTCCCCACCTCCTCCAGCATCGCAATATGGATGAAATATACCTATTGTTGGTCCTTGTTTTTTTTTGTAATGTCGCTTTTTCAGCTGTCTCAAATAAACTCTTATTATCCCAAGTAAAATCAAAAAGAACACAAGTGTGCAAACGAAAATTTTCGTCACTACAAATAAAATCATTTTCAAAATGATTATGAGTACAAACAAACTTAAGTATAAATCATTTTGTTATTCATGGGAAAGTCTCATTTCATAGAGTTCTGACAATTTAAATCTCATAGATGTTTGCTAGTTCACTACAACTCTTTGATTTTATTCTACTCCCGATTTTTTTGCAATTGCTATTATGTTTTATTCAGTTTCAGATTCGTTTTAAAAAGTCACTAAAGGGCTGATGGCTTTTAATAAACAAAAAACTGACGTATAATTCACTCTCTTATTGATGGGAAAGCTTCATTTAATAGAGGTCTGACAATTGTAATCTCATACAGGTTTGCTAATTTACTATTACACTTTGGTTTCATTTTCTTCCCGATTTTTTTACGATTGCTTTTATTAATAAAAATATACGTTACTTCCGAATTAATTTTCGTAATGGAAATAGTACAATTTCTCTTGTCCAACTGTGGGCAAACGTTTTGTCACTGCTGTTTTTACCCTGTTTTCAAAGCTTACTGCCAGTGAAAGTTTTTCCATCTTTTGTGACTGAACAGTTGAATCCATAAAGTGTATCCTTTTTTTCATCTTTGAATACCAATGTGGAGTCAAGCCTATAGAGACGATTAGCAGGGGATGCAGAGTCTTTTGGTAGTTGAGGTACGACTGGACTGACTGTTGAGATTTCGTCAGCTAAAGCCTGATTAGTTCCAGGCTCTTGCTTGGATAAACTTGAATCTTCAGTAGCTGTAACATTAGGATAAAAAGCTTGAAGAACTTGGGATGCCACATCATGCTTCGCTGCTTTTTTTGTTGCACCTGCAAACGAAAAACACATTGTAGCCTTTTCTTTCATTTAACTGATCTGAATCAATTGGGACGCTCTGATCCCATTACAACATGACTCTTACCGATGCAAATGCTTTACCAGGCAATACAAAATTTAAATTTTACACTATTGCTCCTCAAGAGATAAAATAATTTTAACAAAGTATTCAAAAAGTCTTTTTTCGGAATTTTTTTTTAGACAGAACGAAGAAAATTTAGCATTCAATGAAATATTTCATTCAAAGTTCCCAGGGCTTAAATAAATGTTTTTCTAAGTAATAGACGTTACTTAGAACATGTAAATTAGGTCATCCCCTCAAGAGGGGATGACCTAATTTACATGAGTATTTTTTTTTATTTTCACTTATCAAACTATATCATTTTATTTTCATTTTATGTTCATATTAAATCCTTGCTGTTGATCGTTGCTGATTCAGAATACTTTAGTTGAAAAGCATGAAAAAAGTACTTTAGTAAAAAGCAGAAAACCTTAGTTTTTCAAAAATTATATGAAACTAAAAATGGAAATGTAACTACAATTGTGACTAATCTTTAGCAAAACCATTTAGAAAATTTCCTATAAATTTGTTGATTATAGAACAAATAGATTTAAGTAAATAAAAATGAAATCAGATAAAATCAAAACTTTCCTTGATTGTTTTCTTGATTGTTGTGCTCATAATGGTTTCATTTATGTAGACAATTATTTTGTCTAAACAAATTGTGAAATACTCAATTTTCATAGGATGATCCATCAGGTGATCCTTTTTAAACCTTTACCAAAAATGCATCGCTAGTTTTGGCTTTAATATACTGAACAACTGACTATTCGGTGCCAAAATATTCAAATTTTTAAATTTTCACTTCTGCTACAGTATAACTTGGTAGCTTTTAAAACGGCATGTATTGCACATAGATGTATTAGTTTGCAATATACTAGAGAAAAGAGTAACGGAAACTAATAATAGTGAAAACTAGCGCTAGTGTCGATAAAACAAATCACCAACAACGTCTACCCTTTGGAGTCTCTTGGAATTGTTTCAGTGCAATAATAATCCAAAATTAGTGGAATTAGTATAGTTGGCGAAATTAGTATAATAATAAGTGTCTGATCTCAGGCTCTGAAAAAAAAATACGAAGCTTAATAAATAGCTAGAAACACCGAAAGCAAGATGGTGCTGGTGACTTTTGTCAATAGTAGTTTTTGTTTCGAATTTACCCATCCTCTGGGCTACAGACAGCGTGGGCTTGGGCAAGCTCATTGTGTTTTTTCTCTTATACCACCAGTAGCAAAGCTACTCATTGTAGGCTGTAGA
>JAAAKM020073195.1:131082286-131108288 GCA_010016025.2 Alatinidae sp. Z8VKAUB7J3
ATTTCAGAGGCCCCTTCATATTTTATGTGCAATAATATGAAAGAAAACAATCATGTGTA
The DNA here is from genome assembly GCA_010016025.2 of Alatinidae sp. Z8VKAUB7J3. Lineage (NCBI taxonomy): Eukaryota > Metazoa > Cnidaria > Cubozoa > Carybdeida > Alatinidae > Alatinidae sp. Z8VKAUB7J3. The sequence continues at coordinate 131,082,346 of JAAAKM020073195.1, forward strand.
AATAGAAATCGACTATTTTGCCTTCTATTTTGTATATGATTATCTCTTTCATATCTTTTGTACCCAGAATTTAAAGGCACATCTGGCTTGTTGGCACATGGATACCGTTCCTTAATCGGTTTCAAATGGCTATTCTCTTCCATTCGAAAATTTGGTTAAATATATTTTGTCTAATTTTGATTACTCTGGGCCGCGCTTCTCTCTTTACTCAGTTGCAGCTATTACTACAAATATGATCACTGGTTACAGGACTCTTATTATTTAATAGCTGTAGATCCTGTTGGATGACTCAAAAAAGGAAAGAAAAACCAACCGTAGCGTATACTCCTTTGTAAAGATCGGAAAGCTACTGATTCTGTATAGGACCAATAACCGATTGGTAGTATAGATTGAGGTACTCGTTGCATAGCATAACATCATTGTTATCAGAGCTAAGAATTACCGACATATCCAATTATAGACCTATAGGCAGATCAGTGTGTCAAAATTACATTGAAAGATTCGAGGCAGTTTATAAAATACTCGACGTTTCTCTTGATATTAGGTGCCATGGCAACCTTGGACGTGAGAGAAAGAGATGTTAATAGAGAGACGGAGAGGCAGAGAGAAGAAAAAAGGAAAAGATAGAGAATGAGAAAGCGTGAACAAAATACGAAATAAGATTTAGCTAAAGTCATTCAGAACAATAAGCATAGAATTAAATCGTGAATCCCTGACAAAATTAAAGTAATTAACGCTTTTCGATGACATGGTGAACAGAACAGCTTAATTGTTGATGTGTTGAAAGTGTTAGCGCTGTCCATGCGTGAAACTTTCAGAAATTTCAACAAATCACGTTTATTTTTCGGATTTCTGACTAGTGGTGAGTCAATTAATCGTATTCTTGCGGTTTACTACAAAATTGAGATATAGGTCCCTTGATTGGGTAGCTGAAAGATAAAAGTAAATCTGTTTGGGTTTTCCTTTTTTCCTAATATTTTTTTAGTTAAACCAAGTATCCTATGAAATTTAGGAGCAAAAATTTATCTGCTCCAAAAGCGATTACTTTAACTTTATAGAAGAAACCAAAAGCTGGGAAACAAATTAAAGTAGCAAATAAAATTTAATGCGCAAATGAATATATAAACGAATAAATAAAACAGAATAAGCGAATCAAAGTGTAGAAGCATCATCTGGAATATTCCTTAGTCCACCAAGACCCCTCCACGAGTATAAAGGGGGTCCAAAGGAAAAGCATGTTTTCTTCTTAAGTTCTTTCCCTTGTGTCCAATACATCAAATAAAAATTACACATCTCGTCATCACTTGTACCTCTAAACAGAGAAAAATAACAATAATCAGACAAACTATTAAACATAAAAATTTTAAAAAAAGCTAGAACAAGAAGAAAAAAATCCCTCTTAGGGATAGGATGAAGCTTATTAAAGAACCTCTATATTTGCTGCATGATTATTTGCTGCACTGGTATTCTAGGTAAGCTAGGACGATGACATTTGGCAGGCATATCAGGGACCGGACCAGATTAAATTAGAAATAGTCTTTTTCCCGATTTGACCAGCTGGGGGAGAGTGGGGAGCCGCTCCATATTGAGAATTAACGTCTGCCAAGGGTTCCGAGGATCTAACTACGTGTTTAACCCCTGCAGTTTTTGCTGCCTTGACGATGTTTTTTGCCAGTGTCGAAAAGTGCTCGTGCAGCGGCAGCATGTAAAAGAGACTGTCTACACCTTGCAGTGAACGTTGCATTTGTTGAGGATCTTCTAAATTAAACGCCCTGCAACGCACGTTCAATTGTTGTAATCTTTGTTTTGATGTTTCGGAGCGATAACCTACAGTAATCTCTGCTCCAAGTTGCAGCAATAGTTTGACCACTTCAGAGCCAATTTTTCCAGTTCCATTTGCCACGAATATATGTTGTTTCATATTCACCTCAGCTTGCTATAGAAATTTGTTCTGCAACGAGTCCGTTAAAAGATGCGAAGTAGTCGATGCTAGGCTCAGTGAATCCAATGGAACGCAAATGGTCTCTGCTATAAGGCTTTGGAATTGGTGTTTTGTTAGTTTTTATCAGTGTTGGCCAATTTGGATTTCCAAGTGCTGACCGACCAATTGCGATAAGATGCGCGCCATCATCAAGGGCTTTTTCCGCGGCTAGACGGTTTTCAATGCTGCCAGCAACCATCACTGGCAAATTTGCGGGTAGTTGTGCTGACAACCACTGTAATAGGTTTTTATCACTTCGAGGTAGGTGATTCGGTTGTTTAGCGGTGTCATGCATAGAGAAATGCACATAATCGACATCCAGAATAGCCAACTGTTGGGCTACCCGAACTTGGTCGTGGGCGTCAATGCCTTGAAAGTGCCCGTAGCTTTCCGGTGACAAACGAACACCGAGAATAAATTCGCGGGGAATTTCACTTCTAATCGATTCAATTATCTGCGCCAAAAACCGTAAACGAGCGAGAAAACCGCCAGACCATTTATCCGTTCGTTGATTGATCTGTGGGTTCAAAAACTCGGATATCAGGAAGTTATGGGCTCCATGCAGTTCAACTCCGTCGAAACCTGCCCTATATATTCGTTTTGCTGAATTGATAAAATCTTGGATAGTATTGTTTATCTGCCCTTCGTTTAGGGCACTGGCGCCATTGGGGTAGTATTTCGATTCATTCTTTTTCCCAAAAATCGTACGATCAAAATTTTGAGATAAATTTTTTCAGCATAGTTGAAAGGCCCAATAACAATGTCTTTGGATGTAATATGACCCCGGCCCCTCCACAGCCCCAGGTGAAAGATCTTCAAGTTACATAATTAGCAAATTGTTTACGCATAGTATTTGTTATTGGAAAGTATGCATACATTTTTGGCGGGGGTGAAATTTCTTCTTTTTTTGTTTCACAGGGGAATTTTCCATGATGAGGAAAGTTCTTCAGGAGATAGTTGTCCGGGAAATTATACACTGGTGGAATTTGCAAGAATTTTTGTATATGTCTTGCTTTCTATTTTCCGGCTTAGTTTTACGCATGGAGTTGTTGAGGATAATTGTCCGGGGTAAATTTTTGCTGGTATTGAATAGTCTAGTGAATATTTCATTGGTACTCTCATTGGAGGTGTATTTCTCGGTGAATGTGGGCCCACATTTCCTGGCCTTATTAAAAAAAATATTAGAAATTAAATAGAAAAACAAGTTTTTTCGTATGAAGGTATGAAACAGCACTAAAACTTAAAACAAACAGAGATTATTACGTATATGAAAGGGGCTGCCTCCTCCTCAACACCTGGCTCTTCACTCCTAAGTTTAAATTTTGTCCCAATTCTTTTTGTCCTAATTCTGTTCGTTCTAAGTTTTAATGTATCTTTATATTTTCAGTTGAAAAACTTGTTTTATTTAATGACTCGAAAGGAGTAATTACTACTGAAAAAGTAGCATACGGACAGCAACTAAAACCCAAACCCGAAATAAAATAAGAGAGGGAAGGAGGATTAGAGACACTTTGTGAAGGACTCTGCTTCCAGGATGAATGTTGGTCATTTATACTGCAAAAGTCTGATGAGAATTAATATTCTGTCAGTATTTTTTTTATTTTGTGTGCTTAATCGAATAGAAGCGCCTAATATTTGCAAATTTTATTTCGTGATTGTGTTATCGAGTTGTTTGTTAAGAAAATATAAATGTATCTATCTACACGGTTAAGGGTTTTTGGTGGTGATGGGTACCATATTAAAAAAAAAGAAACTTGGGTAAAAAAACTGTGAAAATTATTGATTTAGTTTTATACTTTGTCGAGTTGATGTGAAAAGTAAACTTAATACCATTCCAAAAAAATTCTACCCATGCCCTTTGACAACTTGGATAAATATAGGATCTTTTGATTTAATTAAATTATAAGAACTAAAGTAGTAAAAGTAGTCCTGAAAGTTTCAACTTAATGCCCTCAGTCGTTCTCAGGACACTGTTAAGATGTCATATTGGCAACCAGCATACCTTTGATTTAGTTATAAAGCAACATTTAGATTTAAGGCATAATGGGCAAATTGTAAAACTGTGGAGGGTTGGCATGCCCAATATTCCGAGGGACACAGTTACTGGACCGTGCAACTACGCAGAAGAAAGTAACTACATTAAAATTTTTATTGGATGTGTTTGGAAAATTAATGGGCTTCGGGAGAGGAATTCTTGTCCTTCAATCAGTTTTGGCTCTTAAAAAGGGAACTAGAAAAATTTGATTTCCAATTGGACAAGCTCCTTTATAAGTTTCTATGCTATTGTTATCTATGGTAGCACTGTACTGCCTATGCATTTGCTTATATGCCCTTTTGAAAACCTACATACACATAGTTTTATCGTTTAATTGAAAATCCACCTAATCGTTCCCTTAAAAGTTTCACCTTAATACCTTTGCTGTCATTAGTTACAGCACTCGTAGTAGTAGCATTAATAGTATACACATAGTGCCTTGTTAGTTCAAAATCCATAACAAATTACTCTGAAAGGTCCAAGTTAACTGTTCTAGAAAGGTTTCCGTGTCATCCTTTTGAAAATGCTTGTAACCCTTTCACCTTGATACCAATAGCTTTAGTAGTAGTAATAGTAAAATTAGTAGTCGTAGCTTTATCTTTAATAGCAGTAGTAATAGCACTACCCGTAAAAGTAGTAGTAATAAGAGCAGGAGTAGTAGTATTGGGATGCAAATATGGTCATTTGGTTAGTTCAGTATCACCCACAACAAGCCCTGTAAGGTTCCCCTTCACACATCAAAAAGATGTTGCTGATATGCCCTTTTGACAACTGGCACACAGAAGACCTGTTGCGATTGATTTCGTCTTTTCGCTTCAATAAATCTGGAAATTTTCAACGAGGGGAAGGCGAAAAGCAGCGCCAGACGCAAAATATCCGCCACCACAAATGGCAGGACACCGCGCCAAATGGTGCGAATGCCTACATCCTGCGCCAATCCCTGGATGACGAAGAGGTTCATTCCGATGGGTGGGGTTATCAACCCAATTTCCGTTGCACATACCAGCAGTATGCCAAACCAGACCGGATCGATTCCGAGGTTCTGAACAAGCGGAAATACAATGGGCAGAGTGACGAAGATGATCGACAGCCCGTCCATGAAGCAACCCAGCAGCAGGTAGACGCCCAGGATCACGGCCAATGTGGTCAGGACCGGCATTCCGCTGGATGTCACCGCAGCAATCAGCCACTGGGGCAGGTGCGTCTGCTCGATGAAGCCGTTGAACATGGCGGTGCAGGCGATGATCAAAAAGATCATCGCGGTGGTCATTGCAGCTTCTTCGATAGCCGCCGGCAGGAACTGCAGCGACCGTGTCCGGATGACGGCCGCCACAAGAGCGAGAACCGATCCGACAGCGGCGGCCTCGATCGTCGAAAACCAACCGGTGTAAATCCCGCCAAGTACGATACCGAACAGCAGGATCACATCCCAGATGCCCGCGAGCAGTCGCAAACGTGCCTTGAGAGGGGTCGGGGCGGCTGCCGGGCCGGCTTCCGGATTGCGCAGGATCGTGTATTTCACCGCGCCAAAGTAAAACAGTGTGGCAACAAGACCGGGAATAAGCCCGGCCCCGGACGCGCGGTGCTCGCCAAGCTGCGCGCCGACGAGAAAGAAAAGCGCACGGCAACCGCTGACGAGATCATTGCGCGCCTGGTCTATCCGATGGTCGACGAGGCGTTCCGTTGCCTATCCGAGGAACTGGTCGCCGCCGAGGAAGACCTCGACCTCGGCATGGTGATGGGCATCGGCTTCCCACCGTTCACCGGTGGCCCGGTGAAGTTCGCCGAGTCGACCGGCTACGCGAAGCTGGTCACGAAGCTCGAGGAACTCGAAAAGGCGCACGGTCCGCGCTTCGCGCCCGGCGACGAGTTGCGTCGGCGGGCGAAGTGAGCGGGTCAGACCACGTGGAAGTACGGTGTCAGACCAAGCTTCTATTCTTTTTATTCAAGTCATTCAGTCTTCCAACAAATTCTTTATATGTATCTTTGTTACGTCTTTACGAGTCAGGCTAAAATTATTGGAGGAGGGCTCAAAACCAGCGAAAAATTCCAATAGCAAAAAAAGATCGTGTGTTTTGGCTAATCCTCATCTGGCGTCTCGACTTAGGGCTGCCAGCAAAGAAATTTGCTTTTCATTTACTTGCAAAGGTACGAAAAAAAAAATTAGAATTACCAAGCTCGAGTAATATTAACGAAAACCAATCGTTAATCATGCTTGTGAAAACCCATATTTTTTCTTTGACTCCTTCGATAATGTCCGTGTAATTTAACCCCCATTCACCTGAGCCCCACGAAAATCATTCCTTACTGAACTGAACCCCACAAAAATCAAACCTCATGCAATTCAATTTCCGCTTAGCCCAAACCTATTTGACTCAACAACTCAGTTGCAACCATGAAATTCGAATGTGCTTAGGCCAGGGCACGAAATTTTTGGTCCATTTCAAATATATAAGACATAATGACGAATCGTTGTTTTTCAAGTGGGGGGCGGGGGCGGAGGAGGAATAGTGTTGCATTAAAACGACATAAAAAACACTTACATAAGAAATAACCAATGAATAAAGACCATTATCATCATAATCAACTTTTATCACTTCCGACAAAAAGGGCTGAATTAAATTTTCTAGTTATAAAATTAATTTAAGGAGGGTTGGGCTGAATCAGGGTCGAGTCTAATAGGCTTTGGTTAAACGGAAGTTGAGTTAAATGAGGGCTGAAGTGCACGAGGATGAGACAAATTAGAATTTTAAATGAGGGAAAATCAAACGAGGTTGAGTTCAATGATGGTTGGACTGCGCGGTGGTTGAATTGAATGGGGTCGACTTGCACGAGGGTGGAGATGAATGATGGTAGAGTTACACGGGGATCGAGTTGATTCATATGGAGCCTGAGTTTAACAAGGTTAAGCTAAGAGGGTTGAGCGGCATGGTGTTGACTTAAACGAGGGGTCAGTTACACGGGAATCAATGATAGTGAATAGGAAATGCATTGAAACACATATTATATTTAAATTTGTACCAGATTCCCTCAGAGTCGATGGTACCTACGCTGGAGGTTGGCGATTTTATCCTCGTCAATAAGTATGCCTATGGGCTGCGGCTGCCCTGGTTTGGTACCAAAATTATGGACGTCGGAGACCCGCAGCGGGGTGATGTGATGGTCTTCATCCCGCCGCGCGATGATCGCTATTTCATAAAAAGGGTGATCGGCATCCCAGGGGATCATGTCCGTTATGAAAACAAGATACTTTTCATAAATGGCGAACGGCTTGAATACGAGCTGCTTGGGCGGGTTGGCGGGACGTCGCGACGTCCCGTGCGAGAGTACCTTGAGACCATCAATGGTGTGACGCATTCCATACTAAAGAACACTGATTTTGAGCGCACGCAAGAGTTTGAGCTTGCGCAAGGCGAATATCTCATGATGGGCGATAATCGTGATATGAGTGCGGATTCCCGAACGTGGGGAGCTGCCAGTGAAGAGCGAATAGTAGGCAAGGCAGTTGCCATTTGGATGCACTGGGGACCAGGTTGGACCTGGCCCAGCTTTTCGCGCAATCAGTGGCTGGAAAATGCGGACGAAGATGCGGCTGAGCAGACAGCCGCAGTTGAGCAGGCCAGCGCTCAGTAGATGCCCAGCCAGATGGCAGGGTTTAACGCAGTTAACGAGAGTTCGAAGATGAATAACTCATCTGTAACAGCGATTCGAAACTTCCCGAACCGGCAGCGGGGTATGGGGAAGTGGGGCTGGCTTTTTTTCATTATCGTCACAGTGTTCGCGGGTTCTGCGGCGCTGCGGCTGGGCCCTCACTACATTGATTTTCGGGTAGTGCAGGGGGTCATCGACAGGTTGCCGGAAAGTCGTGTGCACGATCAGATGACCCGCGGTGAAATTCGTGAGCACTTTGAGAAACAGTTTCGTATTGAAAACTTTCGCATGAAGGCGAGAGACATCGTGAAGGTGGAAAGAACGCGCGAACAAACTGTAGTGGATGTTACCTATGAAATACGGGAGCATCTGGTCTACAACATAGACGTCGTACTTTCATTTAGTGAGCAACGAACCTACGAACCCAAAAACTGACCGGCAGCTCAGCCGGGCGCTTGAACAACGTCCTACCTTATCAATTAATATCATTTTCATTCATAATATTATTGGGACGATGTGACCTAATGAATAAGGAAAGTTGATGGAAAATTTAAGGGAGTGTTGTTCCTAAGTCGTCCACGTTGCTAAACCGCTTTACGCGATTCGCGCTTGCGTTCGTGTTCCTTCAAAAACTTTTTTCTTACCCGTATTGCTTCCGGTGTCACTTCCACCAATTCATCGTCATCAATAAATTCCAACGCCTGCTCCAGACTCATCCTAACTGGTGGTGTTAAAATAATGTTTTCATCAGAACCAGCCGCACGAACGTTGGTTAATTGTTTGGCCTTTAAAGGATTCACCGTCAGATCGTTATTACGGGAATGGATGCCAACAACCATACCTTCATAAACTTCTTCACCATGACCAATCATCAACTTGCCGCGCTCTTGTAAATTAAACAGGGCATAACCCAGGGCCTTGCCCTGACCGTTAGCGATAAGAACACCGTTATTTCGCTGACCGATGGCCATCTGTACCTGTGGTCCATAATTTTCAAAGACGTTATAAAGTAAACCTGTACCGGAAGTCAGGGTCAAAAACTCGGTTCGAAATCCGATTAAACCTCGGGCGGGAATGGTATATTCCAATCGAACACGGCCCTTACCGTCGTTCATCATGTCTTTTAATTCACCACGGCGTTCACCCAGTTTTTCCATCACCGCACCCTGGTGTTGTTCTTCCACATCCACACTCAGTTGTTCATAAGGTTCCTGCAGTTCACCATCGACCTCACGAATGATCACTTCAGGACGACCTACCGCCAATTCATAACCTTCACGGCGCATGTTTTCGATCAATACAGAAAGGTGTAACTCACCACGGCCTGATACACGATACTTCTCCGCCTCATCGGTACGTTCCACCCTTAAGGCCACGTTGTGTTTTAACTCTTGTTGCAGACGTTCCCAGATATTTCGACTGGTTACATACTTACCTTCACGACCGGCAAAGGGAGACGTATTCGGCTGGAAGGTCATACTGATAGTGGGTTCATCAACAGTCAGTGCAGGTAGGGATTCCGGCTTTTCCGGATCACACAGCACATCGAAATCATTTATTTTACTTTAGGTGAGATATTGCAAACTGAAAAGACCTTAAAAGCTCGTTGATGGCATTTTGGTGTTGAAGGAAAATAAAATGATTTTCCAAAATGCAATGTAAATATTTGCAAAGATTCCTTAGAAAATTTCACAAGAAATTTTGCTGTCGTATGACTGGCGGCTCATTAACATGTACTGCGGTGTCATGTACTACATACTCTTTGTATGTATTAACACAAGCTGGAATTATTGGAGTGCGTAATTAGAGAATGATAGCAATAACTAAAATTCTAATTTTTTTGAAGTTTTTATCAAAGTACCAAAGACAGAAAAAAAGATCTCTGATTCTTAAAATCGGTTGAGTGGAAACTGACACAACCGCATATGTCTTGGAGAGTGAAGAAAATCCGGGAACTCGACTTTTAATCGAAAACACTCCCATGTTCAGTTTTCGAATTTAGCGGAAACTAAGTTTGAAAATAAGGAACGTGCATGAAAAATCAGCAGAAAATGAGCGGAAAAGAATATATATGTAATCATGGAGCTCTAATAAAGCATAACTTACCTGATTTCCGTTGTAAAAGACAAAATTTTAATTATACTGCCGTATTTAATTAGGCAAGTGACTGAATTAATAAATACAGTGAATGAATGAATAAATATCACGTTAGAATATAGGCTAACCATAACATCTTGTCTTAGATTAGGAATTTAAAAAGAAGTGTATATATCTCTGAATAGCTTGAAATCAAAGCTATGCATTAAAATGTGTATTTTTAAAATTATTCAACTCTTCAAATTATTAGTCAAATGACTTGCAAGAACCTCTTTTTGGAAAGACCGCTTATCCCATAACCGGATATGCAGTCTTTCCAAAAAGAGGTTCTTGTAACTCAGAGGTTCCATGTCCTATGATTGCAAAAAAAAGGATTAAGTTTTTTACGACACTTCCTGAAATAATTATTTGCAGGTTTCTGCAATATCTTTGAATTATTACGAATGAAAAGCGATATTGAATTTCCTGATTTAGTTTCCGCTTATTGTTTTTTACAGTTCACTGATGGAACTTTGCATATGACTTCTAGCCCTTAATATTTTCCATGGCGGGGGCTTTTTCAGCGTCCTGACGCGCGGCAGTCTGACGCAGGGAAGCATCGTGAGACTGCCGTGGTAATGCGCGAATGTGTGCAGCCAGGATCATCACCAGACAGAAGACGGTCAGGTCTGTACCCACCAGCATCAGCACGTTGCCGATCCCCGGCTGACCAAGGCCAAATATGGTATCCATGATGGATGCGGTGCCGCCAATAAAGGAAAAGGAATTGGCCACCAGGTAGTACCACCCGCGTTTTTTCCCCTGCAACCCTAACATGAGCGCAACAACCGTCATGGCGCAACAGGCGATACCACCAACAGCAGTTGCAAAGGTATAGAAAAATGGATTGCCGAACCCAGCCAAGAACAATGCGCCACTGGCAAAGGAGCCAAACATGGACACGCGGTAAGCCAGGTTGCTGCGAAAACGCAGAAACGCTTTGCAAAACAACAGGTAGCTGCCGAACACGAAGAAAGGTGCAGATACCGTTAAAGTATAGTCTACGACGACCAGGTCACCCCATAAGTTCGGCCTGCCGTACCCCATAAAGTGAAACAGGAAAATCAGCATGGCCAGGCAGTGCGCGCCCAACAAGCCGTACAAGCGGTCGCGGGTGAGCACGGCTACAAAGAAGGCGTAAATTGTCAGAATAAGAAGTGCACCCATACCCATGCCGCCACCGAACAGGGCCAGGCGTGTGGCAGTGCGGAAACTCTCAGCGTCATACAGTTCCAGCGCGCCAACAAACGGCACGGTCGACTTCTGGCGGACCAGCAGTGTTATCACCGCGTCGCTTTCAGGTAACCTGACCACCACGTTCGGAAACGATCCCGTATGTGTACCCAAGCCGACGCGCGGGCCTTCGTTCGACAACTGCTGCCACTGCCCGTCACCTTGCACCCAGATTTCCGATTCCAGCAGGCGCGGGTCTCCCAGTTTGAGGTATCTGGGGCCGCTGCTGTCGAGGTGGGTGATGGTTGTTTTGAACCACACGTTACCACCCTGAATTTGCTCTCCAGTGTAGGGAGCGAACCCGGCTGCAGCGAGCTTCGGGGCAACGGCAGGCGTCGCCGGGTGCGCGGCGTCCGCGTTCAACACTTTGCTCGGCACCAACCCGCTGCTGTTCGACAGCTATCTGAGCAATGCGATCGAAGTCGATGTCGACTGCCTCAGCGACGGCCGCGACGTGTTCGTCTGCGGCATCATGGAGCATATCGAGGAGGCCGGAATTCACTCCGGCGACAGCGCCTGCTCCCTGCCCGTTTATTCGCTCACGGATGAAACCGTGGACGAACTGGAGCGGCAAACCGTCGAGTTGGCCCGGGCGCTCGATGTCGGCGGCCTGATGAATGTTCAATATGCCATCAAGAACGGCGATATCTATGTTCTGGAGGTCAATCCCCGGGCCTCACGGACGGTGCCGTTTGTCGCCAAGACCGTGGGAGCCCCGATTGCCAAGATCGCCGCCCGCATCATGGCCGGCGAAGATCTTGAGACGGCCATCGGCGCCTATGGCGACAAACCCGACCCGCGGTCGCTCAGGCACATCGCCGTCAAGGAGGCGGTGTTTCCCTTTGCCCGATTCCCGAATGTGGACACGCTGCTTGGCCCGGAAATGCGCTCCACGGGAGAGGTCATGGGCCTCGACACCGACTACGCGCTGGCCTTTGCCAAGTCGCAACTGGGCGCCGGTGTCGAATTGCCGCGCGAAGGCAATGTGTTCATTTCGGTCCGCGATGAGGACAAGCAACGCGTCCTGCCGGCGGCCAAACTGCTGCGCGACGGCGGTTTCAGCATTGTCGCCACCGCCGGGACCGCGCGTTTTCTCAACGAACAGGGCATAGCCACGACCAAGATCAACAAGGTCATGGAAGGCAGGCCGCACGGTGAGGATGCCATCAAGAATCGTGAGATTCAGCTGGTGATCAACACCACCGCAGGCGCCAAGGCGATCGCCGATTCCAAATCATTGCGGCGTGCCGCCCTGATGCAGAAGGTGCCCTATTACACAACCATGTCGGGATCGATCGCCGCAGTACGCGCGATCATTGCCCTGCGGGCCGGCAATCTGGAAGTCAAACCGCTGCAACACTATTTTTCGGCCGACTGAAAGACCGGGCCGCACCCCTCCCATGTCGGATCGAGCCTGAACACCCCGAAATCCACCGACCGATGAAAATACTGGGAGCAAACCACGTAGACCGAAACTGCGTCTAAGATACGTCACAATTTAATCAAACAAGTTGATTGTATGATGATGTCAAATCGATTAGCTTCTTATACCCGTTTCAAAACAGCGCACGATTATTTTCAGAACTGATTAATGATTGGCTGGGAGTTACCGACATATACAGGTAAATGCGTCTACGGTTGAGGCATGTGCAGTGGAAACAATCGATTCCACAAAAAAAAAATCATATTACAGTTAAATAATTTAAGATTAACAAAGCTTTTAGCGACGAGTCCATAGGCTAATGTTGCCAAATAGTTTGAGCGTCTAAAGCATGTTAACTAAGAAATAGGTCAAACTCTCAAACAGCATTCTGCTTTTTCTTCCTTTTAACGCTTGATATAAGTGCTTCCGTAATAGAGTTAAATTTACTTAGTAGCACTAAAAGTTAGAAGTGGAAGTTTCAAAACTTTTAACCATATATTACGTTGTTGGCAAGGGGCTGGAAGTACTATTGAGGAAACTAAAGAAGAATATTGAGTTTTGGTTTCGGAGGCAAAATGGACAAAATTCCACTAAAATATAGCTGAGATGCCCGGTTCCGGAACGCCCTAAGCAAGATATACTCAATCAAGATGTCTATAGTGTGCTCTACGTGGAAGAAATTTTCCGCAAGTCATCATTTTTTCCCATTAATTAATTCTTTAACAGCAAAAATTAGACGGGTGATAGGACTGAGTCTTGCTGAAGTTCTTCCATGGCACCGAGTTTAAGCAAACAATAAACAAACGTCGGAAGCGCGGATATGAGCTTCCAAGTTTGTGATAAATGATATTTGAGACTCGCCAATGTGAAGCACTGAATAAACGATACGGTAGTACAATAATGAAAGTCAAGAAGAAGCAATTTTAAGAAATAGACTCCCGATGCTAAGTGGCAAAAGTTTGGATACATACCTTTGGTCTTGAAAGACCAGCATGAACATTTGAAAAGAGAGATGGGATCATTTTGTGGTAAAAGCTGCGAAGAGCAAACTAAGACAAAGTAAAGGCGATTTTGCATTGTTACTTTGAAAAGGTCAGAAATTATGAGTTAAAAAATTAGTAGCCCGCGACGGATCACGGCGCGCACCCTCGCAGGACGGGCAGGCGCACCCCGCGTGGGGGAAGCCGCCGTCTTGGGCGGTGCCGAGGACGTGGACCGTGACGCTCACCCGGGCAGGGTAGCGCAATCAGCCCTGCACCGGCGGGCGCATGTTGCGTCCCTCGTCGAGCTCCTTGAGATCGTCCGGCACGGGCGCCATCACGGTGATGATGTCGCCGCCGACGGGATGCGGAAGTGCGAGCGTGTGGGCATGCAGCGCGGGACGACGCCAGGGCGTGCCGCCGTACTTCTTGTCGCCCCAGATCGGGTGCCCCACGTGGCTGAGCTGCGCGCGGATCTGGTGGCCGAGCCCCGTCTCGAGCGCGATCTCGAGCCGCGCGCAGAACTTCCCCTTGCCGTCCAGCCGGTAGCGCAGGCGTGCCTCGCGGGCATCGTCGTCGCCGGGCGCCGCGATCTTGGTGACGCCGCCTTCCCGGCGCAGGCGATGCACGAGCTCTCCCTCGGGCTGCTCGGGTACGCGCTCCACCCACGCGAGGTAGGTCTTCTTGAGCTCGTCGGCGCGATCCCGGAACAGCTTGGCCAGCCGTCCGGCGGCCTTCGAGGTCTTGGCCACGACCATCGCGCCGGACGTGTTGCGGTCGAGGCGATGCACGATGCCGATGTACGCCTTGCCGGGCTTGCCCTCGGCTTCACGGCGGTACGTGTCGAGCACGTCGGGCAGCGAGATCACCCCCTTGGGACCACCCTGGCTGAGCAGCCCGGGTCGCTTGGACAGGCCGATGAGGTGGTTGTCCTCGTAGGTGATGAACGCGCCGGCGCGGATGAGCTTGCGCCGCGCCGCCTTGCGTTCGGGGGTGATGTCGACCTGCATGGCACCATGGTGGCATGCCCCGCCTGCCCGCCGAAATCCGTGTCACGAGTCGCGTGCGTGTGTTCCCGCACGAGATCGCGCTGTCCTACGCCCGCAGCGGCGGTCCGGGCGGTCAGCACGTCAACAAGACCTCCACGAAGGTCCTGCTGCGCTGGAACCTGGAGACGACCGCGGCCCTCACCGAGGAGCAGCGCGCCCGGGTGCGCACCTAGCTCGCGCATTATTACACTTTTCAGAACCCACATTCTTAAGACTGAATAAAACGTGTTTCATATGAAAGTGCATGATTAATCAGGACCCACCCTCTTTCTTCCTTTTTAAATCACAACTTTTAATAGGACTCCAAAATTCCTTGCCATCCATTAAAAACCGAGGTGGATCCACTGATAATCAATCCATTCATCTTAATTGAATTTCTTGCCAGGATAGTATAAATTTGACCACCCAACTCTTTTCCAGCAATACCATTTACTACATACGTTTGGTCCGAATAAGGTCAAACAAAACTTTTGACTTTGTTTGCTTTGGGCTATATAATTTGAGAATAAAAAGCTAGAAAGATCTGTAACACCCAACTTTAAACACCAATGATATGTAATAGTGTTTTGTAATTAACATGAAAAACTGCATCAGAAAATGTAAGCATCATGACAAATATTTATGGCTTGTTATTGTGTGTAACCACTGGTAAAAAGAGAGATTAGCTTCCAGTACTTCCGTAATAAAAAGTTTGCCTTAATTTCTTACGTTTGTCTCTGCGACTTATTTTCGTAAGCCAATCACATCATTCTTTATTTCAGGAGGGACGAACAACCCCACTTTCAAAAAACGTTGATTGGTTGTAAAACATCCATTACAAGATTTTAAGCCAATCAAAGAATGAAAAGAAATTCACCTGACTGGTTTTTATCTTTATTGGTTGGAATGTTATACCCTTTGAGAATGACAAGCTAAATATATCTACAATAGGTCAAACAATATATACAAAATTATAATAAAAAAAACTGCGTTGCTGTTTATTTGAGCGCCGCAATCGTCCGGCAAAAATAATTACCAGAATATCTTGGTGTCTGGATATGTGCTTGAGTGTCAAGTGTTCTTAATTGTATTTTAAAATAGATTTACTTGAACCAGATTCTAAAAAATATTCACAAATCAATGATAAAAGTTTCTTTTTTAATTTAATTGTATTGATTCTAATTTCTATGTAAAGTCCCTGAGTCTATCTAAAGTTAAGCGCCACCAAGGTATTACGGCATTGAAGAAATAAAATAGATATTTGAACTTGAACAAATTGGCTTTGAAGCCTCATAAAATGTAATTATAACAAAATAAAGGTTGCGAAAGAGAGCCAGATAAATCACGTGACAGTGAAACTTAATTTTTTAAAGGAGTAAGCTAGAAAGAGCAGTAATATTAACAATTTATTTTTACTGGGATAGGAAGAGGATTACAAAATCAAACATTGATGATTCGTCACCCCTGCTTCATTCACAGATATAGTCGTATTTGTATCTGAATCATAGGATCATGATTGAATCAATTTGTGCAAAAATGACCGAAAAAGAAAATGAAAAATGATTGGAAGTTTCTAAGAGAGTAGGAATTTTTGGTAGTAAACAGATGAAGTTCTGAATAAAACGTTAGGTTAAAGGAAGTAGATTGGTGTTACGATTAATTTTTATTAATAGTACTAGTATATGTTTTTGACGCTAAGGAATAGCAGAAAGCTAAACAGTTTATTTCATTACAGATGGTGTTACTGTGGATGGTGCCAACGTTTTTCAAACCGATCTCGTTGCCTTCAATGGTGTCGTCCATGTTATTGATGCTGTCATATAAGTTTTCTTATGAGTTTTTTTCCTATTTTTGATCTATTGAGTAAATATAAAGCAAAATATCTATTTTTCACTATTTAGGCCAAGACTATTGCTTTAGTGACTTCAGTTGTTCAATCCAGCAATATACCAATATCATTCTGCAGGATAATTTCATCCAAAAAAATGCTTTGATAAATGCAAGGTATCTCCTAATGGAAAAGAAGATTTTTTCTTGCCAAATGTTCAAAGGATAGAAAAAGATCCCAAAAAACGCTACCAAATAGAAAAAATTAAGCTAGTTTGATACTGCAATTAGCTTAAAAGCAATACGTCATAAGGGCACATTCTGCGAATCGAAATCGCTTCAGTCTTAAGTAAAAAAGATAGGCTTTACAAAGCAAAATGTTCTTAACAACGATAGATTTTTTTTTACAAAACTGTTCATAGTAATAGCAACAAGCAGAGGATGGGGGAGATCATGCAGTAAAGGATATCACTAGTAACCAAAACTATAGAAAGCAAAAGTCTGATAATAAAACTTTAGCTTTAGGATCGAGTACTTACTTAAACTATTTATTTCTATCTGGTTAAAAAAGGGATTCCATTCCGAGATGCACACGAAATCGTTGCTCAATCTGTTCAGTATGCCGAACAAAAAGCATGTGATCTAAGCGATTTGGAGCTATCTGAGTTACAGCAATTTTCATCCAGCATTGCATCCGACGTCTTTTCCGTTCTCACACTGCATGGATCATTAAACAGCCGTAATCATCTAGGCGGCACAGCACCGCGCCAAATCAGCGAAGCCATAGTGAGAGCAAAAAAATGGTTGTCCGAACAGTCATAATTAACATTCAACAGCAATTTTAGTCACTATTATGGATGCATGGTCAGACATCACCCAACAGATTACCGAAACTATAAACCGACCGTTTGAATCCGAAAATATCATAAGTATTGGCGGAGGTTGTATTAATCAAACATTTTGCATCAGTGGCAACGGACAGCGTTTCTTCGTCAAAATTAATCATGCAGAGGGATTGTCAATGTTTGATGCAGAAGCGAAAGGTCTCAATGAAATCGGTCAAACCAACACGCTGTGCGTTCCACAACCAGTTTGTTGGAATCGAAATGCGCAAAATGCCTGGCTGGTACTTGAATACATTGACATGAACACGCGAGGTACAAACAGTGCAGCGGATTTGGGTGCCGGGCTTGCGGCTATGCATCGGGTTCAAGCACAACAGTTCGGCTGGTTACGCAACAATACAATTGGCAGCACACCTCAAATCAATACTCCAAGTTCAGATTGGTTATCCTTCTGGAGAACTCACCGACTTGGCTATCAACTAGACCTTGCAAACCGCAACGGACATCATAAAAAACTACAAACCCTGGGTGAAAACCTGCTTGAAAACTGCGATCAGTTTTTTACCACTTATTCTCCCACGCCTTCACTGCTCCACGGTGACTTATGGAGCGGCAATTTTTCGTATGATTGCAACGGCAAACCCATTATATTCGATCCGGCCATTTATTACGGTGATCGGGAAACGGATATCGCGATGACTGAATTATTCGGCGGTTTTCCGACGCAATTTTATTCTGCTTACCGACATGAATATCCGTTGGATTCCGGGTATAATACGCGCAAGATTTTTTATAATCTTTACCCGCGGCCTCCCTGCGGTCTCGGCGGATCGCCGGCTCGAACGGCCTGGGGACCGCCGGCACCGCCTCGCGTCAGCGCTTCATCAATTGGCGTTCCGATGAAGCACCGCGGAATAAACGGGTAGGTAGCGGTCAGAAAATAGGCATAGGTGCCTTGAGGGAACTCTGCCGTCGCTATGGTAGTGCCATTGCATTCATCCAAGTCGCCGGCGCCTTGGACATACTCCCAATCCTCAAGGAACGTTCCGTCATAGGTGCCTCCCGGCTGGTTGTCGCCAGAAGGACGCTGTCCGTTTTTTAGCTGATAGCTTGACGCCAGCTCACGAACGCTGCCGCTATCATCGGCATATTGGGCATAGATGGGATAACCATCCAACGCCCAGCCAACCAGGGGGGATTCCTGGTGCGGGTCGAGCCCCAGTGTCGTCAGCAATCCTGTCGGCAGACCGTGATAGTGATAGGTTCCATCGGGCTGAACGTGGGCATGGTTTTCATCCAACCCCAACGCGATGGCGCCCGCCAGAGGATCGTATTGCCAACCGCCATTGCGGTTACCGAGATACCATTCGGCTGCCTGGGGTTCGATGATCACGCCATTGACCGCAACACCGAAAGTGCCAAGCGCATAGTGAGTCGGCTTGCTCGCCATAACCGGCTGTAAAGGCAGAGAGAACTCTACGGTTTGTTCGCTGATGCCATTCGGGTTGCCGCCATTGGGGAACTGCCCAGTATCATGCTCGGCAATGCTGTTTGAGCGGATGACTCGCCAATCTCCCTCTATCGCGATGCTGACCCGGCTTGCCGCAATTGGCGCTTGGGTCGCCGGCAAGAGATCAAGATCGCCCGACGTCGTGGCGGTATGTTGACGGAGCTGTCGCTGGGCAAAAAGATCGCCTGCCAAAAGCCCGCCGGAAAACAGAAGGATGCCGAAACAGGCCAACTTGGCCTTGGTGCTCAACATGGACACGTTCCTCGACTTGACAGTATGGGCACACAATGTCGCGCGCCGTCACTGCGTCAAACGTCGCCCCATCGGATTTCCGTCGCGGATTACCGGTAAATTTTTGGGACCTAGTCCTTTAGCTCGGCTAGCCTTACTCTGCGGAGATGATTCCATAACTTCCATCGCGACGGCGATAGATCACCTTCAGATTCTGTTCTTCTTCAGAACGGAAAACCATGAAGTGGTCATCAGAAAGTTCCATTTTCATGACAGCTTCATCTAATGTCAGGTGTTTCAAAGGACGCATCTTCTTTTTGATCACAGTAGGTAGCGAGTACTCTTCTTCCAGCTTTTGATTGTTGGCATCTGCAATCTCTTCATTGATCTGCTCAACTTCATCTCTGCCATGATCTAAGACATTGATCTCCATTTCAGTAACAGAAACACCTCTAGCATGGTGATCTTGAATCCTGCTTTTCCATCTGAGGAGCTTAGTGTGCAAGCGTTCAAACGCTTTGTCGATTGCCGAGTACATGTTTTCTGTGATTGCTCCAACCTTTACCCGAAAATGGGAAAACTTGAGCAAGATATCAACCGTATGGTTCAACTTTTGGACATCAAGGCGGACATCGACCTCGATAATATGATTGGTGATTTTTTCGATTTTCGAGATTTTCTCTTCGATATAGTCTCGGATAGGGTTGGTGATTTCAATATTTTTACCTATCACAGAGACGGTGTATTCGCCTTCATCGAAAGTCTTAGGAGTTTGGGCCATTGTGGAACCTCTTTACACTGATTCGTCTACATTAGATAGTGTCACCACAAGCTGATCAATTCTTGACCGACTCCCGGAGGAAATTTCATTGTTACCTTCTTACGCACGCCCAATTTGGGCTTCCTGCATCAGGCACCTTGAACTTTCCTTCGATGAGGCGTTCCTTCATTGCCCCTCTTGTGATAACACTATCTAGCCTTACAGTCTAAACTCTTGGGATTTTTTTTTAAACTAGACATTTTCACCTAGGGGCGCTAATGAGAAAGAGAAGACAAATATATCTAGAGGAGGCTTCCCTATGAAGCATCTATTTTTTATTCGTTTAATCGCAGGACTCGTTTTCCTGATTTTTGGTGTTCTTCATTTTGTTAGCCCAGAGAACTTTAAGCATATCCTGCAAGCAAGCGACCTCCCGCTTGTCCAGTTTAATCTCATCTTTGTTCCTCTCGTCGAAGTCCTAGTCGAGAGCTACGAAGCGCTTTCTCTATTACCTGAACATCATATTTGAAGTGACTATTGTGACCAAATAGTCGCCGTCATGCTTCAGTTGGCTTAATGCAGCATCCTTCCACAGATATGTTTGCTTCATTGTAAACCAAGCATCGTTGAGTTTTGACAATCTTTATTAATGCACAATCGTGTCGTTTGTAGCTGTATTTATATAAATACTTTACCGGATATATCCTACCAGCATGTTCAGCATTGACCTGATATTGACATTTTTCTGCAAATAAGCATTTTATGTGTCGACACGACGATTATCGCGTTTAACTCGGTGCTGGTTGGAGTCTTTTCAATAAACAGCAAGGTCGTGTGAAAATTCTTCCTTATTCCTTTGTCTTGGTTGTTTATTCCTTTCAACTTGGGTCATAAAGACGATGAAACTATGGTTTCTCATCATCCGCTAGAGATATGTGCGAATTGATTGATTGAAAAATTGAAGCTACATTTTTCCTATTGAAGCCTTCTTTCCAAATATCTGTCTTTTATCATTAAATATTTAGTCAAATCCTTGTTTCGCAGTCTAAGCAACGAGATCTGGACGATCTTAAGTGGACTGCTCTTTGATAAATTTTTTATTCTCAGATATAATACGTGTTACTTCTTTAATTGCTGGCCGATCACGATTGCAAGTCATTGCTATGAAGAAATCTGGGGGTCTAAGGTGATGACCATCTTCGAAATTTTCAGCATAGTAGCTTGTTGACCCGGTAAATGATGACGGTAGTATTACCTTTGCACCAACAACTGCATTCTGCTTCGCAGCTAAGTCGTGTAACACCTACTTAGTTTTCAGCCATAAAAGTTTAATGGTTCATTGTTGTCCCTTGAAGGTGATCACCTTTAATACGAATATATGTATCAACAAGGCATTGCTGGAAAAGTCGTCCGCCAAAATGTAAAGCTGTAAAACCTATCTAACGATTGTCGAGTGTTACAGGTTGCGGAGTAATGCTTTTGGCGTCTTCAGGTCGAAAGTGATGCGATACTGCACTAATTCAAGCCGTGCAGGATGTGGACGACTTGCACAAAATGTCGGAAGTGCCATAACAACGGGGTAAGGTATTTAGACAGCGCCCGCAACCCAACCTACCCCCCCCCCTTTTATTTGCAAATATTTAGCCCTAGCTGCACAAGTCCAATGCATTCTCTCACCTGTCACTTGTTTTTGTGGCTATGAAATCGGTTTTCTGAGATCAAAGCATAATTCTTGAGTGTGTTTCGTTTACTTTATAAGTACCCAGAATTGTTTGAACATATATTTGATGGCTTTACCCCCGTTAGAAGCTTGGCTTTTGCGGTCTTGCGTTTGTGACTGATTATGTTTGTTTGTATATATTAAACAACCAAATAATCAAATATAGGGTGGTCTAAAAATGCAAAGATTTTGACTATTAGCAGTGTTTTCAATAACGATTTTTATTTCAGATAAAAGTTCCCAGGCTTTTGCGAATGCACTCTAATGAAATGGAAGATGTTGGAGAAGTATATGCTGGTGACATCTGTGCTCTGTTTGGTGTTGATTGTGCCAGTGGTGACAGTTTTGTAACTGATTCAAAAATGAGACTTTCCATGGTAAGCTTTTTTTTTAACGTACTGTAGGGTTCAGTGTTCAGAGTTTTATTCACCAATAAATGCAAAATGGAACTTAAATGCTCGTATTCCTCCTCGAAGGGCTCCATTGCCAAGGATACAAGGGATACAAAAAAAATAAAAATAAAAGCAACAACCAAAAAAAGAGAACAATAGCCAAAAAACATATAAGATGAAAAAGAGGCGGATGCAGATATTATATGAAGAACGAAAGCTATTTGGAGCTGAATCAGAAATAAATACAGGAGTTTTTTGAAGAGATTTTGGAAGATTGCCGTGAAGCTGATGAATGACAAAAGAAGCACAAGAAATAACGTGAATAGACTGTAGACTTCAGAGCGGTGTTCGTGAGGAACGGTTGGTGTCTATAACCAGACGTCGTGCTTTATTATGCATGACATAAAGTGACTGCAGTGGAGACAGAAAAGTCGACATCCATGCAATGGGGCAATAAGAAACATGTGACTGGACAAGGCAGAAAAAAAGAAGTTTCAGAATAGATCCAGGAAATGTGTGTCTAAGTTTTCGAATGATACCCAAACTCCGTGAGACTCTCTTTCGAAACTGCAAACTTATAATTTTCAAATTCATATTTTCCAGGTTGACTAAAAAGTTAGGAAAAATATATTCCGAAATCATTATAAAAGACGCCAGATTTTTATTAAAAAAAAAAGTGGGAGCTCCTTTATTCTTCACCAGATTCGGCACGTTCTGCGCATGAAGGATGAAAGATTGCCGAAGATTGTCCTTTTCAGCCAAACGTCTTGGGCTAAACGAGAAGCGGTTGGGATGGTGTAAAGAGGGAGGCTTGAATAGGTTGGAATGGAGGAGGAGCTTCCGTAGCTATGTTGGCCTCAGGCGGCTTGGTGCTGCGGTGAGCTGTTGTTAATAGTGGTAGTATTTTATTTTTCAATTTTAAAAGAATGTTTTTGTCAAAACCTCTTTTTTTATTCTAGTTGATTTTAGCATACAGAAAATTGATGTGTGAGTAACAGTTTATAACCGATTTGGTATAATTCGAAAAAATCTAGCTTGTTGAAGTTAATATTTTGAACATAAAATTTCTTTTCAGAAAACTTGTTACCACCGTTTTCTTCCTTTCTTCGCGGTTTTATATTTTATAGAAAACTCTTTATTCTGTGTAACCTCTTGTTTTTCGTTTGATGGAAAGGAATTAACTTTTTCGTAACTCATTGATCGAATTTCTTGAAAAATATTGCGTGCAGCGCACTATGTATGTTTCGTTTCTTAGTCCATCTTTTCCGTGTTCTAAGGCCACGCTCAATGATTTCAAGTTTGTGGGAAATGGTCACAAACTTGAAGCACGAACAAAAGTCACGAAATCGTAGCTTTGATCTTAAAATTGATTATATTTCAATAAAAAATTTTATTCATTTGAAGAAGAGAGCATAAATCCGTAATATTGTGAAATCAATTTACATGATTTTTATCTTTAAAGAAATGAATTAGAAGCTCAAAATCTAGGCGATCTACCGTAAACTACTCTATACCATACAATCAAAATCTGCATTATCGCTTGCAATTAATATCATATAATCCATAATCATTATCTGTATATATAATCTTGACCATATAGCCTATAATCTAGATCTATATCAAAGACCTAGACTCTATTTTAGTTTCATCTCTGCCCATGCGGCCCGGACAGAACGTGCCTCCCATGGTCGAGAAGGTTTGGCGAGCCGCTGGCGTGATCGCCGACGGCGGACGCTGAGTCCGCGGCCGCGTCGTTGCGGTAGGGGAGGCCCTCAGTTCTCGAGGACCTTCTTGCCCTTGATCACGACGTTGGCGGTGGCCTTCACGTTGATGGACTGGCCCTTGATGTCGATCGTGCCGTCGCTGTTGAGCTCGATGGACGCCTTGCCGGTTTTGATGGTGATCTTGTCGTCGGCTTCGAAGGTGATCGTCTTGGCCGACGTCTTGTGATCCTTCGTGGTCTGCTCCGTGCGGCTCCCAGAGACCTTCTCGGTCAGGTCGCCGCCGACCGTGACGTTCTTGTTTGCACCGACCTGCTGTGAGCAGTTGGCGCCGATCGTCTCGTTCTTGAGAGCGCCGACCGAAACCTGGTAGGCCGCACCAATGCTCAGGGCTTTGGCCGCGCCGATCGTCTCGGCACACGCGATGGCAACCGTTTCGGTCTTGTTCTGACCGACCGAGATCGACTGGTTGCTGCCGATGTCTACCGACTGATTGGCGCCGACGGACAGGGTCATGTTCGCGCCGATGTTCTCGGAGTGGTTGGCACCGACGGTGACGGTCTTGTTCGAGCCAACATCTTCGGACTGGTCGACCTTGACGGTCTTCGCTCGGTTGTTGCCGATCGCGATGGTCTCGTTGTTGCCGACGTCGAGCGTGGAGTCGCGGCCGATCGTTTCGTTCTTGTCGTTCTCGATCCGGATCGTCCAGTCCTTCTGCCCGTGGACGTAGATGTATTCGGACCCCTCTTGGTCTTCGAACGTGATCTCGTTGTTGCCACCCGACCGCCAGACGCACTGCGTCTGGTTGCCGCCGACCACGAGGCTCGCGGTGTTCGGGTTCGGCACTGACGAAGCGATCACCGGCCGATCGGGGTCGCCGTTGACGTGGTACAGCACGACCTCGGTGTTCTTGTGGAGCGGCGAGTGGACGCCCATGTTGTCCCCGCCGTACGGCTGCGCCATCCGCACCGCGCGCGACGCCTTGCCGCTCGAGCGACCGGAGCGGTCGAACGGAACATGACCAGCCTCGCCGAAACCGTCAAAGGCCTCATGGCCGACAAGGGCCTGACCCAAGGCGCCCTCGCCCGTGAATCGACCGTCCAGCAAAGCCAGATCAGCCGGATCCTCCACGGCAAAATCGAGCCCAAAACCGAAACCCTGACCAAGCTTGCCGGCCCGCTCGGCACCACGGTCGGCGAGCTGCTCGGCGAGACGCCGGCGCCGCAACCCAACGGCGTTGCCGCGCACACCAACGGCGCAGCGCCCGCTCCCGGGAGTCTCGATACCGCGATTCAGGCTATCCCCTTCGCCCGCCTGGTCGCCTGGAAAGGCAACCCGCGCAAGACCTTCGACGAAACCAAGCTCACCGAGCTCGCCGCCTCGAACGACACGCACGGGATTCTGCAGAACCTGGTCGCGCGGCCGCACCCGGCGCCGCATGACGGCGGGCCCGACCTCGAGGTAGTCGCCGGCGATAGCCGCCTGCGCGCCGTCGCGCGTCTGATCCAGTGGGGACTGCGGTCGCACGACTACACCCTGCCCGTCCGCGTCGAGGACCTAGACGACGTCCGCGCCCTCGAGCTGGCCATGACCGAGAACCTGGCGCGCAAGGAATTGACGCCGCTCGAAGAGGCCGAAGGCTACGCCCGCCTGCGCAAGGCCGAGGTCTCGACCGATGACATGGCCAAGCGGATCGGCAAGACCCGCCGCCACGTGCAACTGCGCCTGCAGCTCGTCGACAACCTGGCCAAGCCCGCCAAGGCCGCGCTGCACGCCGGCTCGATGTCTTTGGCACAAGCCCGCGTCGTTGCCAGCGCCTGCCCGAAGGATCGGCAAGAGGCGGTGGTCGATAACATCAAGAGCGGCAACTACGCTTACAGCGACCCCGAGCGGCTGCGCGACTCGATCCGCTACAGCCAGGTGCCGGTCGACTTCG
Source organism: Alatinidae sp. Z8VKAUB7J3 (assembly GCA_010016025.2). NCBI lineage: Eukaryota > Metazoa > Cnidaria > Cubozoa > Carybdeida > Alatinidae > Alatinidae sp. Z8VKAUB7J3. The sequence continues at coordinate 131,107,755 of JAAAKM020073195.1, forward strand.
CGCTCTTCGACCCGCTCGCCTACAAAGGCCAAATCCTAGAGGACGATGACACTGGTGAGCGCTTCTTCTGCGACAAGGAAGAGTTTCACCAGTTGCAGTCTTTCGCCGTCGAAGAGACCCGCGCCGAGTTGGCCGCGGAATGGTCCTGGGTCGAGGTTGCGCCCCCTGATCAGCCCGCTTCCGGTCCCGGAGACCGAGCGGCAGTGGTGCGGCCCAGAGAGCAGTACGCGGCCGGGGAGGTCTCGCGAGTCGAGATGTTCGAGGTCTGGCGTTGCCACCTTCGCCACCAGGGCAATGAGCGGTACTTCGAGGTTATCCGGGCCGTCTACCTAGCTGTCCAAGGCGTGCTCCGACCGGAGGTGCGATCATGAGTACCGACCGGCAAAAGCGGCTCACAGACCTCGGTGAGGCAGCCACGCGCTCCGAATCTGCCATCAGCGGTGTCTACGCGATCTCTGAAATCCTCAGGGTCATGAGCCTGGAGGATACGGCACTCCCGCTGAATTGGCTCAGCGAGAGACTGTCCGACTGTGC
>JAAAKM020073195.1:131126146-131143302 GCA_010016025.2 Alatinidae sp. Z8VKAUB7J3
GTCATGACCCCCGCCCCCGAAGACGCCCTCGACCCGGCCGAAGAACTCGTCATCCGCTGCATTGACGCGGAAGATCCGGAGCAGGTGCTCGAATCGGTCAGCGGCCGTGACCCCGAGCTGGCGAAACGAGCTCGTGCGATGCTCGATCGCCTCGCGCGGCAAGGCCTGCTCGATGAGCCCGAAGAGCCACGGGGTATCCCTGAGAGGCTAGGCCCCTACCAACTCGGGCAGCGTATCGGCGAAGGTGGCATGGGATTCGTCTACGAGGTGCGTGACAGATCCCTCGATCGGCGCTTCGCAAGCAAGATTGTCCGTCCGGACATGCTTTATAGGAGCCATCATAGCCGAGTTGATGGCACGCTGGAGTTGCAATCCTACGGCGTTGCCAATTTTTTGGCTTGGAGTGGGGGTTAGGGAGACCAGCCCCCCGTTCTGGGAAGCTTACGATCACACTAATTCCCATGAGACATTTGAATTTGAGGGGATCTGACCAGGTGGAAAACGCGAGGCAGGACCCCGAGGTCCTGGTATAAGGAGTAAGCAAGTGACTACTAATAGCATGCTAATAAATTAAAATCCATGGAATCATCTCAGATAAACCAATACTTAAAAAATATAGAGACAGTGAAAGAAAAAAGACATACAAAGAAAAAGATAAAAAAATAGAGGAAAAAATAGTTTGGGTCTGAAAATTTATGCACCAAGTTTCGTTTCAACTAATTTGAAGACTAAATCTTAATAGGTTAACATACCTTAATGTTGCCTCTAGGATCAAACCCATCCAATTGGTTAATAAGCTCTAACATTGTCCTCTGCACTTCATTATCTCCACCTGCGCCATCATCAGCACTTCTGGCTCCACCAATGGCATCAATTTCATCAAAGAAAATCAAACATGCCTTCTTGGTTCTTGCCATCTCAAAAAGCTCTCTCAACATTCTTGCACCCTGAAAAAGAAGAAGATCCACCCTGAATAAGACAAAAAATTATGACTCACAGCTAATCTATTAAGTTTTGTTTCTAATTGTTGTACTAGATTTTTAAGCAACCTCACAAAAGAAACAACAAGAGAAACCCGAAAAGAAGATTACTGATTAAAACTGCACGAATCATAGGAAAGGATTTTTATACTGAAAGGAGAGATAGTGGATTAACAAAAAGGGAGCAGACCGTACAGTGGAAATACATAATAGGATTTCGGTCTTTGCTTCTGTGTTTCAGTATGGATAATTTTATTATTTCGTTTCATAAATATCAGTTCTTCCTTCTTTATATCAGTTCTCTGCTTCTAAAATATCTGGGATGATAAAAGTTCCCATTAAGAGCTATCAGCTTCCGTCAAAGAAAAATTATGTCTTACTTCAAAAGTTAACTTTTTTGCCGTAGGCCAAGTTTCTAACATCATCACTTAGAAAGGATTCATTTGAGCTAGAAAATTTTAGAGCAAAGTTTAGAACAGGTTTATGAGATATGTAAACTTTATGGGTCCTATTTGTATCAAGTAAATGATTCAGATAATACAAACCTTGTTTAATTTCAAACATTTGGAATCTTTGCGATTAGATAGAAAAAAACTTGTGGAGCCAGATTATGGCACAAAATGACGATTTTGGCCCGTAGGCAGCGAAAAAAACTAGGGGAGCCAGATTATGGCACAAAATGACCATTTAGGCCCGTAGGCAGCCAAAAAAGCAAATAATAAAATCCAGGGGTGGTCAGTCGGTTTAAAATTATCAAAAAACTATACATCAAACATTTCAATTCAAGAGACAGTGCTGCGGCCCGTTGGCGCATTCGATCATAAAGATGAAATAATCCATACAATACCGACGGTTAATAAAGCCTATAAATTTCCAAGAAATCTTTACAGATCTAAACTGATATTAGAAAATCATCAGTCTATACTAATTATCTACTACTATTGCTATCGTCAACAACTATATGCAGCACTAAGCCACATAAACCCAGCATAGCTATGTAAAATCCTCCTCCATCCCAATATATTTAGCACCCTTCCCAAAAGTTGAACTTCCCTTAATTGCTTTCTTATGATCTTCCCCCCGCCCCACTGAGGGACTACTTGATTTTTTTTCGGGCCGTAGATAGTTAGCCAAAAAGGAGGATCCTTAGCAATCTTTCATCCTTCATCAGTAGAATTTTTCCTAATCATCTCAGCATTTCTGTCACGATTGCGCTCGAAAGCAGGATATACCAGCATTTTACGTATAACTTACTGAACGAAATATGGTCAGTCAGACGGGTTACTGAAACCATGCGTAAACAATTACTTTAGTAATCATCTAATAAATCCTCATCTGTCCTTCAGAGCACCCAAATTTCAGAACCATACATGACCACCATCATCACTGTAGCTTCCAATAATCTTATTTTGGTTTACAGATTTTTCTTCCTATAAGTCTTCCTTAGTTGCAAGGGGGCTCAGTTAGACAGTAGTTCAGTCAAATAGACTTGAGTTGAACGGTGGCTCTGTTATAAGAGGGTTCCGTTGATGGTGAGTTGTTGGGCGAGCTGAGTTACGAGGGTCTGGTGCAGTTGGGGCAGGCGCAGCTTGAACAGGCTGGCAAGGACATTGAGGTGCCGGTAGATGCACGGCAACATTTACCGGCAGATGAATGGGACGCTATCACCTTGAATTACACATCCGGAACAACCGGTAATCCGAAAGGTGTGGTGTACCATCATCGTGGCGCATATCTGAACGCTGTATCCAATGCGCTGACCTGGAACATGGGTGACCACCCCGTATATTTATGGACACTGCCAATGTTTCACTGCAACGGCTGGTGCTTCCCCTGGACTTTGGCGGTTAATGCGGGCACCAGCGTCTGCCTGCGTCAGGTCCGTGAGGAATTGGTTTACGATGCCATCGCGCAACACAAGGTCAGCCTTTTTTGCGGCGCGCCGGTGGTGCTTAACACCTTGCTCAGCGCGCCGGATGAATTGCAAGCAAAGGTGCAGCACGATGTGCGCGTGATGACGGCGGGCGCGGCGCCGCCGGCTGCGATCATTCAGGGTATGCAGGAAATGGGTATTGATGTCACCCACGTATATGGTCTGACAGAGACCTACGGTCCGGTAACCCTGTGTGCGTGGCGGCAGGATCTGTGGGGCGGATTACCCGCGGCTGAACAGGCCACATTGAAATCGCGCCAGGGAGTGGGCGGGCAGATGCTGGAAGGCTTGCTGGTGGCGGATGAAAAGACGCTTCAGCCGGTACCCCGTGACGGCAAAACCATCGGCGAGGTGATGATGCGTGGTAACAACGTCATGAAGGGTTACCTGAAAAATCCAGCCGCTACGGTCGAGAGTTTTAAGGGTGGCTGGTTTCATTCCGGTGATCTGGCAGTGTGGCATGAAGATGGTTATATACAGATCATGGACCGCTCCAAGGACATCATCATTTCCGGGGGTGAGAATATTTCGAGCATCGAGATTGAAGATGTGTTATTCAGGCATCCGGCCATTCTCGAGGCCGCAGTTGTCGCTAAACAGGACGAAAAGTGGGGTGAAAGCCCATGTGCGTTTGTAACTTTACGCCCTGGTGAGGAACTTACCGCGGCTGCTGTTATCGAATATTGTCTTCTAGCTCCGTCTTTTCTTTGATGAGAGCCTGTCTGAGGCTCACATATTGTTTTAGTGAATCGGATCTCATGCGCGGTCAAATTAGAATATGAAAATATACTTGTAAAGACAAAAGGGAGTATAAAATGTAATGATTTGTGATCGCTATTTATTGCTATGTACCGCCAGAGAGATGTGCCGGTTTTATTCACCCGAAAGGGGGAGAGTCTTGCCATAATTGACCGTTTTTTGGTCATCATGACCTATAAATTGCTGTTAGGGTAGCACTTTTCTCGGCAAACTAGTTACCTCTAGAGAGGATCGTTTGATCATGGAGCATGGCGTTTGTCTTATCCGATGATCCCGCTATGTAGTGCTATGTAAATAGAAGATGTGTGAAAGAGTGAAGCTCTTTTTCTGTGTCAAAATGTCTCCAATGGGTTCCATCGATCTCATTTTGGTGCTGAATAATGGTGTTGGCGGGACGTCCAACAAGAAGTGTTTACCAGCGCGTCGAATTCGCGGAGACTTTGGTGGGTCCAAGGTGGCGATGGTTTCACAGTTCGGATCCTTGTGGATCACCGGGTTCGTGGCGTAAGATCGTGGATCTGGTAGTCAGGCTAGGCGGCTCTTGTATTGGGGCCCGTATTGGTAATTATTTGATGAAAAAGCATTTATACGTCCTTCTCTCGATTGCTCTGGTAGGCTGCGCTTCCCCGGGTGTGCGGAATCCCTCTGGCGTTCCCGTTACCGAAATGAGTGCCGACGAACGGGGTTTCGTCACGGGAACCGGGATTGAGTCCCAAGATTTGGTCCGGGTGACGGATCAGATGTCGCGGAGCGTCCTCAGTACCCCTGAAATCCAGAATTTCGGCCAAATCCCACGAGTGGTGCTTATACCGGTCCAAAATGACACTCGTTTCGCCATAAACAAAGAAATCTTCCTCACGAGGATTCGATCCCAATTGAACCGCAACGCCCGGGGACAGGTGCGATTCCTCGCGCGGGAGCAACTGGATGCTCTAGTCGCCGAGCGCGATCAGAAACGGTCCGGTGCCTTTACCAGTACCAGCGACCCACGGGTACAGGAGTTTAAAGGAGCCGATTTGCCCCACACAACCATGAAAGGTCGGAGTTTTCTGTTTGTTTTTTTTTTATTTTTTTTTGCAACCAGCAAATCCCTCTTGGACTTTGACTAATCTTTCATGCGCTTCGATTTCTGTTTCAGGAAATCAAAACATTGTAAAGTCAGCTATTTTTAGTGATTTTCCAGGGAAACACTTTTTCAAGCCAACCAAATAGGATAAATGGGGAGCGGAACAGAACTATCATAGTTCTAAAAGTAATCTTCTTTCGGATCATGCAATATCAGATGCATGCTGAACACAAAATTATCTCTTAGTAGCCAGAGCTACTAAAAAATAATGCACGTTTGTTTACTTTCTAGGAAATAATCCTGGAAGTCTGAAATTTGGAATTTTTTTGTTTTTTTGGAATTTTCGATTCTGAGGGTATGTCCATAAATTCCGTGTGCATATAAAACTACAAGAAGTGAACTTCTTAAGTCTTGTTATAGTTGAACTTATATTCGAGTGAGGGCGAAAACGATGATTTTTCCGAATTTCGTCATTTGCACATCTACAAGAAAGGATTGTCAGATCTCAATCTATGGTTATTGAATGCGAAAGCTAGTGTACTGGTTTTGCTTTTAGAAATGTCTCGATGCAGCACCGCTTTTGCAGCACCCTCGTTTTTTGTGAGATAAGGGGGGGGGTCAGAATTCATAACAGCCTTTGTGACAGATGTAAAGGGGTAGGGTTTTTTTAAATAAGATGGGAAGGGGGGATATTCATGCGTTAACCTATTGGAAAGTTTATATCCGGTCTGAATTTTCCGAGGAAGGGGGTGATGCTCCAAATTCTCGTCTTCAGAACATCTAGGAAGAAGCGTTTGTTTCATTGCATTATAATTTTTTAGAAAAAATAGCATCTTAAGGGTGTCAAGACGAAATTCATTATTTGAAGAAGAGAAGGGTAGGTTCTAGGTTGATAAATGACATTTGATATAGAAGAAAGTCAAATCTCTATCGAACTGTGTGATAATGAGAATTATTGCTGCATTTAGGTCGTTTGGGGTCCAAACCTATGGGACTTTTTAGGGGAAGAAACTTGAAAGCCCGCAAAGTTCAGCCAACAGCAGCTTCATTTTTTCAACATACGTAGCTATTACCCTCGAAAACTAAAACTTTTGACATAGGAAAAGAGCCTTTAATGATAGAGAAAAAACTCAAAACGCATTGATCAAGGACCTTGGCCCGAAGCGAGATTCGGTGCCCGCTGACTATCGCTGGTGGCAAAACCAAGCGAAGGATCTCATTCGACCGCTGATTGACTTGATGGAAGACGGGAAGGCGAGTCTTCCCATCGAGGGAATGGCGAGCGATCACGATGCGAATGCGGACCGGTTGGAGTCGTTTGCTCGGCCACTCTTGCTCTGGGCCCATTGGCAGAATTCCTTGGAAGCGTATTCGGAGGAAGAGGACGAGAAGATAACGGCTGTGGCAAAGAATTGGTTTCGTAAGGGATTGCTCGCTGGCACGGATCCCGCGAGCTCCGAGTTCTGGGGGCATTCAGCCAATTTTCACCAGCACTCCGTTGAGATGGGGCTGATGGTAATTGGCCTAGAACTGAGCCGCAAACAGCTTTGGAGCACGCTGAACGAGACGGAGAAAAGGCAGGTGCTCTTATGGTTGGAATCCGACGTCGGCAATGGGCACCACTGGAACAACCATATGTTTTTCGGAATTCTGGTGATGGAATTCCTCATTCGAGAAGGAAGGGGGCACGAGGCGTATCGATTGGTGATCGACCGTTGGTTCGAAGAACTGGATGGCATGTATGCGAGTGACGGGTGGTACATGGACGGCATGAACCAGGCCTTCGATTTCTACAATGCCTATGCGTGGCACTATTACATTCTTTGGTGGATCTCATTGTACGGGGAGAATGACACCGAACGCTGCCAGCGTTGGAGCGAACGGACGGGGCGCTTCTTGCAGGATTATCCCCGATTCTTTGCGGCGAGTGGTGAACACCCGGCTTTTGGCAGATCCATTGCCTATCGATTCAATGCGACGGCGCCGATTGGTCTGGCTCACGCTCTGGGCATAAGTCCTTTGGATCCAGGTTTGTCACGTTCCCTTTGTCAGCGGAATTTGAAATTCTTCACGGATAAACCAGTCGCCCAATCTCAAGGCTGTCTCTCGCTAGGTTGGTATGATGAATTCATTGGGTGCGGCAGCTTAAGTGACTCAACAGGCAAAGGACATCAAATTACTCCGTCCATCATTATCAGGACACTGTGGCCTTGAAATTATTCTGCAGTATTCAGAACACTAATCGTCACTAATACATTAAGAATGCTTCTTAGTTAAAGTTTTAACATGGCTTAACCTAGAAAAAAGAGACTTTTAGGGACCTGAGAGCTGTTTTTAGGGACTTTTAGGGGCCTTCTCCAGTTTTAGGGACTTCAGGGACCTTGTGGCGGACCTACTGTATGTACTTTAAAACTCAAAGATAAAATTCACCGACCAAATATTCATAAGTTATTTCACGGTGTATATAAAGATTCATTCTTGTCTTTAGATTAATTATTACCTGACCATTAATAAAAACTAAGCATACAGACAAATTACACATCCTAAGGAGTGCCAGCCCGGGTACCGAAGACCTGATTGTAGTAAGAACCCAAGCCTTAAACGTCGTCGAGGAGCATCACTTAAGAAAATTCACACTTTAGGATGTAGGACATATCATATTATTATGTTCTTTTGTTTGATTCTTAAAATAAGCTTCGGAAACAAAAATCTGATATGCGTCATAGAGTAAACAAATCTATACATACGAGAAACTCTTTCCTGCACAAATCCAACGCTTTGGCAAAATTATGCGACGCTTCGACGAGAAATTCAGGGGCTCGTTTCTTCTTCAAAAATCCGGCTAGTGCTAAAAAAGAGCGGACAGTTTATAATTCATAGTCGTGCACATCGGACGAAGTGAGATAAACGAAACACAGAGACATATTGATACAATTCTTTAAACTGACAAAGATATGATGCATAAGAGAAACAAAACGTTATATAATAGTAAGTAAAGTAGTAAGTAAGACGGCACTAGACCCTTAAGGTCCAAGCCGGCGGTGCTGATCTTCGTTTCATGGCCCTTCAGCCAGGAAGTGCCATGGGGGGTTGGGGGCCAACCACCCTGTGCTTTCACACGCCCTTCCTGCTTACCTTCCCCAGATTCCTCCAGGTACCCATTTAGAGCTGGGTCGACTCTGGCTGAGCTTACAGAGTCACGCCACTGACCCCCGTCCCAAACTAGGAAGTAATAAGAGCGGCTAAAGATTATCAAGCAGCGGAAGCAAATAAAATAGCATCTGTACTATTGGAAGAGTTGGATAAGGAAAGGCACAGAGAAGATCTTAAAAAAGCAGCAGCTGCACGACGTCGTGAAAAGAAGAAGAAAAAGAAAAAAGAAAAGAAGAAAGGGCCGGATGATGAAACAGATGAGCATGAAAACCAGATTGATGATGGCTCAAGTATAGAATGTCCTGAAGAATTTCCCATTGTAAATGAGGTTTGTGGCGAATTTAAATAGATCACTCATTTTATAGTTTTGACCAGTTTAATTTTTATGCTATTAAACTCACTTCCTTTTGTGGGGGCTTTCTCTTCTTGTGCCAATGTTTGTAAAGATTTCAAGAAAAACATGTAGTCACAGCTCGCTATTATTACCTCACGGAGAAGACCTGGGGGGGGGGAGCAATTTAAAGATCTGTGTGCGTCTGGCACGCTCATGCTTCCGTCTCATCCTTCAGGTGTTGGTGAATTCCTTCAACCCTCAATGTGAAAACTAACTAAATTAGAGACTAGTGACATGTCTAGCACTCTTAGTGGCCAGATGCCGAAGACTATGCTATAACCAAAAAAGCAAACAATTTTATTTTTACCTTATACTAAATGACAAATCGACATTCAGAAACTAGTTTTTTTTAGAACTGATTCATTTTTCATAGAGATGTTGGGGTAAATTTTTATCTCAGATCTTCAAGTACTCCTTTTTCAATAAATATGCCTTTTTGAACTTTTTGTTTTTGCCTTCTCTTTTCTTTTGTTTTTCTTTTTACGGGACATTTGCCATTTAGTTCACAATATTGTCTGTTTCACAAATAGATTGCCTTATGTGTCCTTGGTTATTTTACTTTAACATTCACGTCACCAAAATCTACGTACCAATTTGGAATCAATAAAAACAGTTATAAATAAGTCATTGAGGGTGGGGGAGCGGCAGGATGTTGGAGATATATTTTGGCTTTCAGGGAATCAATAGGAAATTTATTGACATAGTCTAAAAGGCTAAAATATTAAATTGCTGAAGAAAATAGCTATGGTAAAAATAATTAAATATTTGTTATTTGAGCTTTAAACCGGCTTGAGCTTTACATTGGTGAAACTTTCTTTACATATGCTTCTTCTTACAAGATGTCTCGACATTTAAAGATCGAGTGGATCAGTGATGTAGTGCAGAGTTGCAGAATAGATTATTCTATGCAAACTCCTCTTACCTCAGAATGAGAGAATTGCTCTTAATTCTATAGAAAAGAATATTTTTCTTCTCTGCTGAAAACATGAAAAAGAGGGAAGAATACTTTGCTCTTGGAATTTTTTCTTCTAAGTATGTTTCTAAATGTCTGGGCATGAACAATCAAATCCCAAGGTCATTTGAATCACAAAAGAAGTTGCTAGTCAGCTTTTCTGCTATTGTATAGTATTTTGCGCCTTGGTGACCTAGGATATACTTAAAATCTGAAGCGAAAAAAAGCTTGTTTGAAGACAAACTATTATATCCTTTATTGTCTTTAGTTCTGATTCAGGAGTCCTATTATGAAAACTTAGAACAATTTAAAAATTCAGATTGTATTTTTGAATTTAGCAAAAAAAAATATTTTACTGCGAACACAGATTTATATTCTTGAGCAAGAAAAGGGTTCCGAAGCATTATATCAAAAGTCAGGGTATTCATTTTTAAGAATAAAACAACGTAATGGTATTTGGTTGTTTAAAAGCCTATCTAACCAGGATGAAAATAGTTTTATAGCAAAACGGAAAGGAACAACTTCATTCCTTGCCTTATTTCACAGAGCACTTAGGTTCAACTCTAGGTCTCAAGAAATTTTAAAGCTCCTAACGCCCAGGTTCTAGAACTTCATAGACAGTTACTTTTACCCTTCTTTTCCACAGATGAATTGTACATCAAAGCGCACATTTAAACAAATATTTTTGAATCTTCAAGAAACTCTTGATTAATCTAGAAATGCAGACATAAAACGGCAAAAGATTTTACTTAAATTTTATTTTTCTAAATTTCTCTGGTTATTAAGGATATGAGGATAATTAAGGATAAATAAACAGAACAAATGGGAGACTAGTTGAAATACCTTTAAACTATCCAAAGTATTTTGACAGTCCGTCGTATCAATTTCGTTAATATTGATGCCTGAGCTTTATTGTTCTTGAATGAAGGTAAAAAAGAAACAAAAGAACATTGAGCAAATATAACTATTATAGATCTTAATGTTTTTAATTAGACGCTAATATCCTAACCACGATTTAATCGTTCGCAGTTAGTACTACAACAAAAACCCCTTAGATGAGATCAAAATTCAGATAAGCTACTATTACAACGATTACACAAAAAGCAAAAATACTTACTTTAAAATTTCGGCCTTTTCTATCTGTGATTCAAGGTCTTTTACATCAGCCTCTAGTTTCTTAACTTTGCCATACAACTCTTTCCTCAGCTTTCTTTCTTCCTCAATGGCATTAGTAGAGGGCGCTTCATTGTAAAAATCAAAGTGAAATATGATATTTTCAAAACCATAAAATTTAATTGTTTATTGCTAACCTATATTGGAAATTCACTTTAGTTTCGAGCAAAAAATAGGAGTTTTTGGGTAGTCTTGATGGGTTACTGGTGACAAGAAACAACTTGTAGCTAATATACGGGGACTTGTATCTAATCTTAGAAAAAGTAACTAGAGATGTTTTAGATTTTTCAAATGTTACAGATACTGCTGCGACAACAATTTAAATTGTTATGTTTTTAATTCCAATGGGCAAGTTAAATACAATAGTCACAAATATGTTGCAATTTCCTTTACGAAATTACTTTGAGCAGTTTTCTCTTCCTTTACTGGCTTAATTTTCAATTTGTCAGGCTTACATCTTATTACTTAAGCAAACAGAGCTTAAACCTTAAGGAGCGACAAAATAAAGAGCTCAAACGTGAAGGAGTAAAAACTATTACAGAAGAAAAGTAAAACCAAATAAAAAATTTTCAAAACCATAAAATTTAATTTGTTATTATTAATTAAAGCTCAAGATTTTATTTCTCTCATGGTGGGATTTAAGATTTGATGCTACAAGTGAGGTCTCTTTCCAGTAAAATTTCCCAAGGGAAAATTCTAATATAATATTCTAATTATATTAATGCATTTTTTTTCCTTTTGAAGCACTTGAAAGATTATATTTATTTTTTTATTGAGAGTAATAGGGAGAGGAGGGGTGAAAACCAAGACAAAAACATAACAAATCACGCGCCTCAGTGGCTTATACCGCAATGAAAATCCAAACCTTGAGGAAGAAGAGTTCCGGCTAGATGTGGATGGTCCCCAGGCTACCCAGCGAGGCAGCGGTAAAATATATCTCAGCAGTACACAAACTGTTTGGTGGGTCGCCTCTCTTAACCCGAATGGACCGGATCGCTGGTCGGGCAATATTTTCTATAAACACGGCGCCTCCGCCAATTTCCCATACACCACAGTCCACATTCAAATTGCGCGAGGGCGACGGCCCTCTGCTCAAATTACCTACTCTGGAGGGGGTGGTTCCTCGCGTGTACGAGGTTATGCCTATAAGACCCATTACTTCCATGAAGTAGAATTCGAATTCGATTCTGTCCATGGGACTACACCGGTGACGAATATCGATCTGGCCGCTCACCCCAATCGCCCCCCTAGACTTTCTGGAAGGTTGAGCATTGAGAAAACGTTTGAACGTTCCGGCTTCCGTGTGAGTAATTCTGGCGGAAATAGTAAGGTCCCCATCAATCTGGCGGGAAGTAATGGAACTTGGAGCAACGCCGAATTGCACGATGCAATGCAAAATTACTGGTCACGTTTTTCTGATCGAGAACAGTGGGCGATGTGGGTTTTCTGGGCTCCGAAATTTAATAGCACAGTGCAACCTCTTCCGTTTTTAAAAGTTAATCCAAAAGAAACTTTCTTTTGGATTAACTAAAAAAGAAGTTTTTCAAAAAAGCAAGAGCTACGTTAAAGCTAAAACGAGTAGATATAAAGTTAAATTTTAATTCAAGCATAACACAAACACAAGTCATTAGGATTAAATAAATGAAATTAACACGAAGAAAAATTAAAACAATAATCAGTTCAAAATTAAAAACAACAGAAAATGCATCAAACAGGAGTAGGGATAACACCACTTACGCCTTTTAAAGACCAGAACGTCACTTGTGCTTTACTGAACTGTCACAAGCTAAAAAAAAGTATACCAATTTGGGTTCTAAAACAAGAAGCATAAGCGTTGCGCCAGTCAAAACTCAGTAAAGAAACAATTGATAACTATGAAAATGATTGGATCAAAAGGCAAAAATAAAAAGCAAAAATAGGATGTATAGACACTTTTAAGTTACATTAAAAAAAAGAAATAAAAGCCTGTGAAGCGATAGAGTTTTTGTCACGTTGGTCTCCACCGTGGCTGGGAGAGGCAGTATGCGTAAAAGTGGAATAGAAAGTCCAGATAGAAAGAAAATTTGTTTGGTTTCTTTTTAGCTTCAAAGGGAGTGTGCTTACTTTAGGCTGATAGATCATATCAGTGATGGAATTATAGAAAGGTTGGAGCAGCTTTGAAAATCTTTTTTTTTTGCAAGGCTGGGATAGGCGGTGTGGACCAAGAACATATTTTTTCTCAACCAGTTCTTTTTGCCGGTTTTGTGACTTTTTATTTTTTTTGAATTAAAAGTTTTTGTAGATTCATTTTTTTATTATTTTAGTTGCAACTGTTAAACTATTTTTAGGATATACGGAGAGAAGGCAACTGACATCATTGAAGGTTTAAAAAGAAACCCTTCCGTAGCTGTTCCTGTTGTTCTAAGAAGGTTAAAAACCAAAGAAGAAGAATGGAGAGAAGCTCAAAAGGTATGAATATACCCTTTTGAATTACTTTGAAACTTTGTTTTATTAACTCCTGTTTTATTCTGTTCAAACATCTGTTTTTATTTGATGTTTTATTTGATATTGTCCATTTATTTGACAGACCTTCATGCTAGTTGTGTTTTGTTTCCTTCGAATTGTTACCTGACCAAACTGTTTGTTATCTAATTGATTCATGATACGATTTAGTTAAATTTTCGAGCTAACTGGATCCAGCTCCAAAGCTCAGTTTATTATAATTTATTTAAGGCCAACAAATCAGAGAACTTCATTATCAATCCTTAGTAAACAAGCATGGATTATATGAAATAAGAATTCAGCCATAGCGTAAACACTATCTATCTTAACTGGTCTGAATCAGCCAATCCGATAAACCTTATTATGAATGGTTCCAATAATTTAGTCATTGGCTATATCCCGTTATGAGGGACCCTTAAACTTGTTTGTGACCAAAGGGAAATTTTTCACAAGAACATAGAATATGCCACAAGAACATGCTATGCACATCTCACTAAATTTCCATTTATAGTATCATCAGATCTTCTAAACACCTACTGCAGCTCCAGTTACAAACGGAATTCCAAATTTAACACAAGCCTTGTTTAATGCATATCGCGCATTAACACTGTCAAGTGCATCGATTACCACATCGCATCCCTCAACTACCTCAAGTGCAGTATAATCATTAACAGATATAGCTAGCGCTTCAATTTTACAATCAGGATTTAATTTTTTTAATTTCCTTGCTGCAACTTCTACTTTGACTTGGCCCACATCATCTTCATCAAACATAGTTTGTCTATGCAGATTTGACAGTTCTATTACATCTCTATCAACAATTCGCAAGGTTCCAATACCCATTGCAGCTAATCTAGAAGTAATTGGATTTCCAAGACCTCCAGTTCCCACTACACACACTTTAGAATTTTTTAATTTCTAGGTATGTCAACATATATCTAGTGCGCAAGAGAATATCAATAAACAACTGCCAAAGTTGGCTGGAGCTCGTCGACTACGTGAGGATGAAGGCAATATGGCTAAGAAGCGTAGAACTGGTGATTAGGAAATACGTTGAAAATATGGAATAACTGAAAAAAAGAATTGATTTGTGAATTTTTTTTTGTAAAATTTTTTAATTAAGCTGCCGAAAATTTTACATCTTCTTCTGATGTAGTTGATTCCAGATATAGTTGACTAATGAAATTTTCGTCTGAATTCCCACCCTCCATATTACGTTATTTATGGTAAAACTTTTCATATTTTTTTTTCAAGAAGTTCATGTTTTGGTTCAATTTTTTATAATGAATGAAGCAAAATCACTTATTATCATTTAGCATATCCTTTTGCATCTTACTTTAATCAGATTCCGAAATTTTAAGGAGAGTCTAACTTACAATGTCACTAGGACATTCATTGAAAATACAGAAGATGTGCTTTTTTTTTTTTGTAAACTTTAAAATTCCTTCTTAGTTTGTATTTTCCCGTAATCTAGGTAAATCTGATTAATAAGATATTTGTTTTCATCCTATTGTTGGAGAACGAATCTTTCAGGCAGAATTTTCGTTTCTTTTCTTATTTAAGTCTAATTATATTTTGATTTTTTTTTTTTTTTTTTTTTTTTGCTTTGGTTTAGCCTGAGCCTTTAATCACATTCTTTACCATGTGCAATCATAAAATAGTCTAATATCTTCATTTTTTCAACATACGGGTTAAATTTTTCTTGAAAAGTACCTATGAAAAAGCCCCAGTAGACCCAGAATTTGGACTAAAATCTTTTCAATTCAATGAGTTCTTTAAGTTTTTGAAAAGATTAAAGAGCACCTACATTGCTGACGAGTTAAAAAGAGATATGATGAGATTTAGCCGGGCGGATTTGGAGAGGATGTCTATGAAGTTTCAGCTGAAACACATAACCGCCATGATAAAGTCGGTATCTGATATAAAAGCTATTAACAATGAAATTATCAGTAAGGAAATTTTATCACAAATTCAACAGTCTTCTCAGTTTGAAGCAATATTTTGTAGGTCATGTTCAACTTCATGTCCTATTTGTAAAAGCCCTTGCTCTTACGAAGTTTCTCACAAAGGTAAACATGACGCTTCTCATCAGCCTTTTGGTTTAATTGGCATTCGTGACCTCAAAACAAAGCAACTGCGAGCCTATGCGTGTAACACAGCTCCTATAAATGATTTCCACAATTTTCCCAAAGGAGAAAAGATGAAATATACTGATTTTTCCAAAAAATTCAGTTCTTGGCTTCAACCTGACAGAGCTAAGCCAGTTGCTGAATATCGCAAATATTTAATCCACAGGTATAACAAAGAAATAGCTAATTTTTATTCTGTAAATCCTACTGACAAGTTAGGTAAACACGAATGCCATAATATTGTTAAAAATAATATAAAAAGAAATGTTGATTTCTACAAAGATTTTCCAGGCAAGACCTGATCTGAAAGCTGATTTTGTCACAGAAAAGCGAAAAAAGAAAATAATACTTTTTGTACTTGTTTACATATGTTCATTAAAAAAGGATGTGCTCAGTATAAATTTCTTATGTCGTGCATTTTTCCTTAGCTATTTAGAGTCACTTGTCATCTTGTGTAATTTTTGACGCATCAAAAATACTAAAAATTATTGTGTCTCTCCTGTTTATCCGTCACAGACACAAACGCTAAACTAACACGTTCCTTCATTCTATTGTAATTTTACTTTGTCTTCTAACCACAGGGGCTTACAAAAAACTTTAAAAATATATCAAAAATTTGTTTATATTCGTTTTCGTTATATTTTTACGAGTCGGGCAAACAGTTTGGGGGTACGGCGTTCAAACCATGTTCTCTGTGATTTTTACCCTTGTCTATGGTTCTGCACAGACATGACCTTTCAGTATGCATATTTCTTCAAATTTTCATCCATTTTGATTGAAGTGACTATCTGGAAATTTAAGCCAATACCATGGTGGTTGATGAGGGTTATCAGGGGTAAACAGAGAGGAAAATGGGCGGATGGATGCCCACCTATCCGCTTCGTTGCTTAAAAGGATACTAGTGCTTAAAAAGTAAGTTTTGTTGAGTCATCTGCCAACTTTATATGATTATTCGATCTATATACCGAGGCCAGAAAAAAAAGGAAAGCATGGTAGATATATTCTCTTTACCTAACTACGCTATTAGCTATTAGTTCGAGACTATAGTTAGGTAAAATCGCTCAGTAGTCCCCGGAATGCCAGCCGGTGGAAAAAAATATCGCTAGATTTTAGTGATTTTGTGGTTAATTTAGTGATTTTCTTTAATAATTAAATAAAGAAACAAGTTTTTTAACTGCAAACAAGGAGTGACATTAAAACGAACAGAAATGATTCCGTATGTGAAAGGAGTTGTCCCCTCCTCAACGCCCCGCTCTTTACGCTAAAGTTTGACTCTGTCACAACTCTACTTTTTAAAACAATTAAAAAACTTTAGCGTAAAGAGCGAGGCGCTAAAGAGGGGGCAACCCCTTTCATATACGGAATAATTTATGTTCTTTTTAAGTTTTAATGTCGCTCCTTACTTGCAGTTAAAAAAATTTGTTTTTGTATTTAATTTCTGAGCGTTTTTGAATTAATACATGTTTTGATTTTGGCATACTGCACATGAATAATTAAAACAAAATTTGCATATGATTTTTTTTTTTTTTTTTTGGTTGAATGGTTTTCTCATAGTTTTTATTGGACGATTTTGATGAAAAAAAGGGGGAGGAGGCCTAGTTGCCTTCCAATTTGTAGTTACTTAAATAGGTAATTAGAGCTTTTTATTTATTTACAAACGTTACTGTTAGTTTCTTCATTAATAGGAAATAATTTTTGATGAAAAATAAATACCCCCCCCCCCCCCCAAAAAATGGTAAATTCGCAAAATCAACCATTCAGTTTCATCTGTAATTGGTTCACGATGCCAAATAAAGCCAATTTAAGCCAAAAACAACATAAAAATCAGTTAGCTTATGTACGTAATCTACTACGCCCATATCTGTCACTGCTAGGGGCAGGACTACAGTAATTAGAATAACAGTGGTTAATAGGTTTGTAAAAAGCAATGGCGAAATAAGATAAGTATATCGTTGTTCTTTTTTATCTGTTTCTGTTCTGAGCTATAAGCAAAAATCAATCAGTGACTGCCTATTTTATCATTTACGCCCACTAAGTAATAACCTGCTAAATTTTTCAAACAGGTAGCTTACACTAATATAAAACATAAGTAGCACCTCTATATCGATTTTGCATGTTAAATCATTCTTCCTAGAT
>JAAAKM020073195.1:131143312-131207946 GCA_010016025.2 Alatinidae sp. Z8VKAUB7J3
AACTTCTTTTGCTTATGTACCGTACACTTATGCCTTCTTATTTAGTGCATTGCAAGTTCCAAATGGTTGAGCTTATAGCTAAAATTGATAAAGAATCTAAAACACTGGCAGAGAAAAAGTAAGAAAATTATGTTTATTTACCTTAAAACAAACTTGGCCTTAGGCTAGAAACAAAAGTTAGCTGATTTTATGGCTTTATCATTATTTTTGGCTTATTTCTTTTCACAGTTGGTTCCTAATGCTTAATAAAGCCAACTTAAAAAAAAAAACTTTTGTAGATTGTGTAGGGCCATGTTTGGCTCAGTAAGAGGGTGAACGGGCCTGGAAGGTAATTAAAATGACTGTAATTTTTATTTCAGTAAAAAGTGTTGAATGGGGAACCATCTAGTATATTTTTTTTATTTCTATCTGATCTCTTTCTTTATCAGAAAAATAACCAATGACTGCCTTACCTTATTACCTACCCCGCTTAAATGGGGAATCGAATAATATATTCCTTCTTCTTTTATTCGATTTCTGTTCTGTAAGGAAAATTAACTAAGAAGTGTCTTTCTCACTTTCTACACCAATGTAACGAACTGATAATTTGGCCCTAGATGTATTTTGCCTAGTGCTAGGGCGCCAGATCGTAGAA
Source organism: Alatinidae sp. Z8VKAUB7J3 (assembly GCA_010016025.2). Lineage (NCBI taxonomy): Eukaryota > Metazoa > Cnidaria > Cubozoa > Carybdeida > Alatinidae > Alatinidae sp. Z8VKAUB7J3. Next base: position 131,143,947 of record JAAAKM020073195.1, read on the forward strand.
GCGAGAAATGCGAATGAGATCTTCCTGCGTAGCGCCCGCCGGAATTCTTGGTTTAAATTTATCGTGCTCCACGCCGTAGAGCCAGGCGGTAAACAACATTTGCTGAGCGCCGCCTCGATACCAGTTGCCTTGTTCGAAAAAACGACCTACGCGTCCCACGCCGCCGCCATTGCCCTGTGGAACCATCGCCGCATGCGAGGGGTGATCGAGAGCGGCGACCGCCATTTGCCATTCGGCGGTGGAAGAGCAGCCTAAGGTGCCGATTTTGCCGTTAGACCAAGGCTGGCTTTTCATCCAGGTAAAGGCGTCGTAGCCGTCGGTAAGCGGCACGCCGAGAATATCCCATTCGCCTTCCGAAAAATAGCGGCCCCGCTCGTTTTGAACGACATAGGCGTAGCCCCTTTTTACAGCGGCTAGGGCTCTGCTCATAGTGCGGGTGCGCATTTCGCCGTCGCCCCAGGAGTTAAAATTGTAAGGCGTGCGGGAAAAGATGATGGGAACGGGTTTGTCTGTTTTCGGGCGGTAAATATCCGTACATAAACGAACGCCGTCGCGCATCGGCGTCATGACTTTTTGATCGACGACGGCGAGTTCTTGTAGTTCTTTAAGTACGTCCTCCTGAGCGTTCAAACTCACGGGGCTTGAGAAAAAGTAGAGCAGAAGGAAAAAGGCGGTTAGGATTGAGTTTTTCATACGGATTGATATTGCGTTTTGAAATGAGTCAAGACTCAAAGTATTTCATGATATTTAGTTCCAAAGATAATAAAAAACGTTGGCGCAGAAGCTGCCGTATTCAAACTTCAAAAGTTTAGCAAACGTTTGAAGTTTCTACTCCCCAGGTTTTTCAAGAATGAAAACGCCTCCCTTCTTCCGCCATTTTCGTCAACAAAGGCCGCGGATTAAACCGGGCGCCGTATTTACCGCTCAGCGTCTGCATAGTTTCTACAATATTTTGAGCGCCCGCCGTATCGATATACCGGAACGGGCCGCCGGTAAAAGGCAAAAAGCCAATGCCAAAGACGGCGCCCAAATCGCCGTCGACAGGATTGGCGATAATGTTTTCTTCCAGACACATCAAAAACAAAATCCACCCTGGTGATGCAATGGATAAAGATCTTTACGATCTACCAGCAGAAGAAGCGGCTGAAATCCCAACTGTTGCAGCATCACTTGAAGAAGCATTGGCATCATTGGATGCTGACCGTGAATTCTTGACACAAGGCGGCGTATTCACTGATGACTTAATCGATGCATACATTGCTCTTAAGTCTCAAGAAGTTGAGAAATTAAACATGACAACTCACCCTGTTGAGTTCGAAATGTACTACAGCGTTTAATCGCATAAACATACCTGCAGTAGGCGCGGTAGAGGTTTCTAATTACTATGCTTGATCCCTTGTAATTTGGAATGATCTGATTTAAAACAACTGATGGAATGAAGAAGTGGAAGTTTCACCAAAAAAACAAATACAATCACAGACCACCAAGTTGCTAGTACCAAGCTGAATCACTGTGGTTTCGACTACAGGCGCAGCCGCGATTTATTTTCTACCTTTTACTTGAATCGAAACTAGAGCGTCAATTATTGTCCCTTACCAAACCATTTTAAAAGGACTCTGAAAGCTAACCAAATCTATGGGCTTAACTGGGGGAGGGACATTTTTGGCCTTATACTCCCTTCCCTTCAATTTAAGAAAAATTATACAAAATGTGTGATTTTCAGTTATATGACGGAGAGAAAGACAAAAACTTTTCTTTTGGACAGCTGGACATATCCGACAAAATTCCCCTAGAAGGTTGTCTTAAACCCAACCTCCCTGTGTGTAGGTATGGTCCTCTTTTATCTGTAATATTCTCCAAACTAATGTGCGCCTAATGGTTTATAAAACCAAATCAAAGGTATTATATTAAATTAAGAAAATAATTGACAATTTTTAAGCAACTTTGGTCGTTTCTGTTTCGATTTTTTTTCTTTACTCGATTTTGCTCATCACACCAAGAATGGTCTTGATCTTTTAATTAGTTTAATTAGTAAGTCTCAAATTAGGATTTTATAGGTCTTTTGCAGAGATTTAACGAGTTTTCCCCCTTAAGACCTAAATGCTTACATCATTTTCATGGAGAATGCCCTCGCCCCCAAAAAAAGACCCGTTAGATCCTGGGATACGAAGAAGGAGGATGGCTCCCGAAGTGGCCAAATCCAACCTATTCAAATATTATGATAGGCAGCCATGCAGATGCTGTTATTGCGGACGCCTTTGTAAAAAATTTCAGAGGATATGATTTAGATAAAGCTTATGAGGCGGTCTACAAGAATGCAATGACCCCACCGGAAAACGATACTAAAATGAAGTGGGGCGACCGTGAAATAACCAAATTATACGAAGGGCGCGCAGGCTTGACCTGGTACAAACAATTGGGTTATGTTCCTTCGGATAAAACGGAAGAATCGGTTTCGCGAACGCTGGAATTTGCCTACGATGATTATTGCGTGGCCCGTATTGCAGAAGGTTTAGATAAGCAAGATGATTACGATTACTTTATGACGCGAAGCAAGAATTACCAGAATGTGTATAATCCACAAAGTGGTTTTTTATTTTCAACACAAAGAAACTGAGCATAAATTTGATCGAACTCTGGTCTTGACGAGAAAAAAAATCATAAAACACAAAAAAAAGAAATTTCTTGTTTAGTTTGCTCAACCTACTCAAAGAGAAATCTAAATATACAAAGCTCTATACCTCCCACAAATATTTATTAAACAACAGAATCAGTCAGTTGACCTTGAAGCAAGTATTAATACGTTCTAAGTATGATGTTTCAATCTCCAAAAGCCTGAAGTTCAGCGCATGAGCATTTAAATAAAGGTATCCACGTGTATTACCTCAAGTGGTCATTATCAGGCAAACATGCAAGGGGTTTTTACGTTTAAATAAAATTATCAAAAAAACATATTTTTTCAAATGTTCTTCCCCTTTCTTCGGGAGATCCCTCTAATCCCCATCCAAAAACCATTTGATTTACTCCCATTGTCTAATCAATTTTAATCTCACTATTGTTTCAGATATTAGGGAGATTTTCGTCACTTTTCACCCCCCCCCCCTAAAAAAAGGCGGTGTGTAAATACCTAGGCTTTGTTGACTATATACGGAGCACTATTTACTTTCTAAAGAGGAATTTCGTAGCAGTGGTCTGAAAGACATGATGTTACGCCTTGTAGTTCATACACGAAAAAAAAAAAAAGATAAATTTTACTGGCGCCGGGCGCGGGCGCTGCTTCAGGTGTTATTGGATGAGTCGGAAGAATCGACAGAGCCTGATTAACTCAGTCGGCCGGGCGCGCGACCTGACTGGGGTCTTCGAACAAAGTCCAACGGTTGGCCGGAAGATCGGCAAACAGTGATTGAAAGCGCGCGTTTTCGCGCCGCTCCTGTGTGACGTTGCGAAGGTAGACGTGGCGGATCTGCGCTGGCCGGTCGCGTAACAACTGTGCGTATACCTCGGGATCTTGCTCGCCACTGTCACCGACGAGCACAAAGCTGCGTTGCGGGTAACGGTGCAGGATTTCAACGATCGCTTCCGGTTTGGTTTCCGTGCCAGGCTTAAAGAGATTAGCCAACGTCTCGTCACGAAACCGTATCGATTTCAGCGAGAAGCTGTGAGCCGTAAATCCGTGTTCTGCCACAAAAGCCAGTAACTCGGGATAGAGTTGCCAGGGTGAGGATGAAACAAAATGGACGCTGCCGTTTTCTCCGCTCAGCCGATGGATCAGATCAGCCATCCCCGGTACCGCCTGAAACGGACGCAGGAACGTATTGGCCATGAGCTGCTTGCGGTCGGTGACCTGGGTTACCTTGATGGTGTCATCGATGTCGCTGATCACGGAAACACCCTGGTCCTTCACCAGCGCTGTCCACCCCGTGAACTTACGACCATCTGGTGCTGAGACGGTGTAGGTCACGTCCGAGGAATCTTCAGCCAGAGCAGCGGCCGGTAGCACCAAATGATGATGAAAATGCCCGTTGGCGGCGGTCGCGGGCATTTCGTATTGTTGACCGCCGAGACGAAGCAACATTTTTTTGCCCCGCTCGTTGTCGGCGATCAGCAAGTTGAAGCGCCGCTCAAATCGCGCGCGCTGAGTGGCCTCCACCATCAGCTGCCACTTCTCTTCCAACACCTTCTCAAACAAGGCGCGGCGCAGCGTGCTGGTCTCACCCTCATAAACCCAGCCGTGAATCGGAATCTGCCAGGTGTCCGTGGTGCTGTCGAACCAGGCGCTGGTTCGGAAAAGCACCAGCTCTTCATCGGCTTTAAGCGGCGACGCCGACGCGGAGGATGCAACACACGGGAGGGGTTCATTTGAACAAAAAATTAAAATTTCTTGTGCCCTTTTTAAGTGATCGAAAAAATTGGAGGGCAACTAGCCTTCCTCCCACGACCTTTTTTCCCCAAAGCCGTACACTCAATATTTGAAAAAGCTATTTTGTTTAATATAGTTGAAACGTCCAATAACTATGGCGTTGGGGATGACATGAAGCCCCACAGCCCCCTGAGGAAGGACTGCAAGTTTTGGCATTTGCCCAATGTTTACATGTAGTATTTGCTATTGGGAAGTATACAGACATTTATCAGGGAGGGGGGGGACGGATTTTCTATGGGAAAGTTTTCATTGAGAGGGAAGTTTCCGAGGGCAAAGCTACCTCGAGAATTTTTACACGGGGGGATTTGCCAGAGTTTAAATATGAAATTTGTTTTATTTGTCTTACTTTCTCGTTGGCGACTCCATTTTACATGTGGAGATGTCCCGGAAACAATACCTAGGGGAAATTTATCGGAGTCGGAACTGTCTAGGGTATTTTTACGTGGAGAGAATTTTCCATAAGAGGAATCATCCATACTGGAAGTGTCTCCAGGAGAAATTCACCTAGGGGAAATGTTCCACGGGAGAAACCTTCCATTGAGGTGGGGGGGGGAGATTTCATGGCGTGATTTGAAAAATGGTCAGAAATTAAATTTAAATATTTTTTTTTTCAATTGAAAGTAAGGCACTAGGCCTACATTAAAACTTCAAACGAGCAGAAATTATTCCGTACATGAGACAGCTGCCTCTTGCTCAGGCATCATAGAACTTTAAGACTTTAGCGTAAAGAGCAAGGGATTTGAGAAAAGGGTAGCCTCGCTTATAATCGGAATAATTCCTGTTCCTTTTTTTAATGTTGCTCCTTACTTTCAATTGATTTTTCCTTTTATCTGATTATAAGTAATGATGAAGACCACTTTGTCTTTCCATCGTTCGAAAAACAAAAAGTAGTATAGAAAAAGGAATTTTTCCGAAGACAGTAATTATATCAACACTTAAGACAATCCTTTGGCTATGTGACCAAAGCCCCTCCGAAGCGAGATAAATGAAAAACTTAACACGGTCAGAGTTTTCTTGATCATGTTTTTTCTAGGTCTCAGATGCATCTATGTGTCTTAGAAAGTTATTTGACTGCAAGGTCAATAGTCTTGCGGGTCACTTGGAGCAGGCTGGCCATCACCATACTCATCGTGGTGGTAGGTGGTGTTTATACCCTTTCACTGCTTTGAGATGCACTAAGAGATTTCCTCTACCGCCTAGGTAGATAAGGTCGAGTCTCATTGCCTTTGTCCACCATCACTGCCATGGTAGAAAACGAGCTTAGCTCCACCTTTCAATATCACCTAGAATCAGCAAAAGCTCCTGGGAAGGAAAGAAGGTTGCAGGCGACAAATAAGGAGAGCAGTTTTTGGCGTAATCGCTGTTTGGGCTTCAAGTCAGACTCCTTCGGACAAACTTCTTGTACTAGATGACTTGTTGGATATGTCAGCTATAACAAGACTTTAGTAAGACTAGTAGAAAGAGCACAAAAAAAGTATACAAAATATGTCGTGGAGCACTAAGTATACTATGTCGTTGAGCACTATGAGGGTATTATCAGGATTCAAAAGTCTGAATAGCCACGTTGAGAGAACGCTTTGAAGGAATGACTGAAAAAGACGATCCCACTGGTCGAACCTATGACGATTGACGTACTGAAGAGCACAGTAATGCTGCTGCATTCTTCTACCGCTGTTGCATCTATACATCGGGCAGCTCAAAAAGTATACAAGCTCTGGAGAAGCACGGTAGAACATTGACATGATGTCATTGGTATAACATGCGCAATAGGTTAAATCCTTTGCAACTACGGATGGCAGTAGCCTCTCACGCTAACGCTAGTGGAGACTCTTTGCCTTCTAACCCTCACTTGGTTTTCATTTGTTTGAAGGACAACACTTCGAAAGCAGAACTTATATGAGAGATGTAAAACATGAGCTTATGAAGGCAATTGAAGAATCCAATTTTAGCCTCAAAATCCTTTTTATGATTGAAAGCAATGGACCTTTCGTTAATAAAAGAAGTTGTGATGCTTGATGAGCTGTAGAAAGTTCAAATTACGGGAGATCAGAGTAAAGGATTGTTAGATATTGGGATATGCAGGAGCACTGTTGTCCATAATTCTTTCCTGTCCGGATCACGCTCGTAATCGATAAAGCCTATAAATATAGTTACATGGAAATGAAATGAAATGAAAATATAGTTACATGGAAATGAAATGTGTAATTTGAAGTATTGGGAGGGGACTAACCTCTAAATCTCTTGTGTACCTGCTTCTGTCATCTATGATTCTAGTTTATATTTCTGACCTCAAAGTAGTCTCTAGTGAAACCATTAGGGGCTTAAATTACCGTAACATATTTATTGAAAAATACTGCTACTACTAACACTGACAACGTCCTGTAGCACCAACCTGTCTGAGGCCGACACAGCTTTGCACGCTTCTCTTCCATCCCAATCTATTAAAAGTCTTCCTCTTTACGCCCTCTCGAGAAGTTCCTATTTCCCTTGAATGTCTACTTACGACATCCCCCCCACCCCATTCAGGGAGCCCTGCTTTTCGTTTGGTCCTAAACGGTTGCCTAATAAAGAGGATCTTGGGTATTCTGTCATCCTTCATTCGCAGAATGTGTCCTAGTTATATCAACCTTTCTCTCATTTTCCCTAGAAATCGGGATTGGCCTGTATTTTTGTGCTGCTTACTGTTAGGATTTTGAAATTCTATTCCTCATTTTAAACAAAATTTGCTTAAGGAATTTGACATTTATATTGAAATGAATAGAATGGTATAATCATTGCAAATTTACTGTTTTTGAACCCTGGAGAAAATGCTCGTTCTTGGGAGTTGTAAAAGTTTTATTTCAGATTCTAAAAAATACTTCCGAAGCAGGGCCAGGGGTTCGTCCTATTTCTTAAGCACTTATAGATGAACTTCAGTTTGAATCACTGCCTGCTAGCTTGCCAGCAGAAACTGAGCTCTCCGATCAAAAGCAGAAACATGGCTCTAGAAAGCGGAAACTTGGTGGAACAATTTCAGATAGTCCTCTCTGGCATAGACGATAAAACTCGAATTTCAGCTTTCATACCGTAGGCTCTGACCTAAAGACAATTGAAATTCTTCCTTTTTGGCTCCAGGCAAGAATTATGCACATCTTTTGAAAGTGTTGTATCATATTCTTCAACCCGGGCAGATATCTACACCTTTTGCAAAACTGTGGAGTGTCTGGTGGCGGTCACGCGCCTGATCGCTCAATACCCGGAACTGACTGCGGCCACACCCGCTTCCGCAAGCGAACAATAGAAAAGAGCGAGTTGAATGAGCAAAGAACTTTTCTCCGAATATCGTGGCAAGATTCAAGCGATCGATTCGAATCTGGATGATCTGTTCTTTTGCACCATTCATGGCGAAACGGATACGGGTTATTTCTACCAGCTCGATCCAGCCAAGAACGAGCTCCTTGAAATTGAGTTGCCAAACCCCGCAACGGCGATTCAGGTTGTCAAAGACACAATCTTTGTCGGAACGAATGCGGGCACGATCTGCCTTCGATCTGGTAAATCAAGGTCATTCAAAGAACTGTCGAGATTGGCAGACACTGCGATCGAAATCGTTGTGTCCGTCGGCCAGGATCGACTTGCCTGCACCAGCGAAAATCAGCTGTGGTTGATCGATCAAAAGCGCGGAGAAATTCAGCAATCGATCGAGGTCGAGAATAAGATCACATCTATGGCAGCAGACCCAACCGGCGAGTGGCTGGTCATCGGTCAAGCCGATGGAACGGTGGCGGTCTATGATTGTGAAGAGAAGGATGAATACCAGCCAGCAGAAAGTGCGTCGCTCCATCAAGGTGCCGTGACATCCTTGCTGTTTGAACCCGAGGAACTACGGTTCTTTTCTGCCGGTTCGGATCAAAAACTGTTGCTTACTCACGCCCGTGGCAGTCTGGAGCCAGAAGATCGTGGTCGCGGCAACTCGCATCAATCCACGGTCACGGCCATGATCAATGTGCAGAGCGAACGATTGGTTACGGGGAGCAAAGATAAGACCTGCAAGAGTTGGGCCCGAGCGGGTGCTTCCAAGCCGCAAACTCTGTCAAAAGAAGTTATCTCTGTCGTCGATTTTGCGTTGGTCAAGATTCACAAACGCGAGCATCTGGCGGTGGTATGCAGTGACAACACGATCCGAATTATCTTGCTCGAGTCTTCGGGGCGGTTCGATGACGCCAAGTTCAAGATTTTTGATGCATTCGGCAAAGTCAAGAACTTATTGGGCCGCAATGACACGGCTTCGCGCGGAGAGGCGTTAAACCTATACGTAACAAACACCGACATCTTTTAGAAAACATTCCCTATTACGTAACAAACACAGACGTCTTGAAGAAATTTAATAAGACCTGCATCTTGAGGGAATCGTCATTAAACTTCTTCAGGGTTATCAGTGAAGAAGAAAGGAGCAGCGCCCATGGGTGCGCTTAAAACCAGTGTGGAATGGACCTGGCACTTTGATGATAAATCACCACAGTCAAGTTTTTTGTTAAGGAAGTGATGATTTATTGCGCCCTTGGCATTGTGCACCCCTAGGTCCACAATTGAAAGTGCTTTATATAGAATAATTTAAAGTGCGGGTGAAATTAGATACATTTTAAAAGAACCACTACAATAATTTTATAACTAGGGCCAGGGGCCATACACATACTCTGTGAGCTAAATGGCCACTACCGCGCCAGCATATCCGAATAGTAAACATATAACAAAAAGTATAGAATTCAAAATCTCCGATCATCTTTGCAGCAAATTGCCATTTGAAATTGATTCAAGAACTGTAACTATTATTTGGTTAATCTTAAAAGTAAGAGTTTAGGCTACTGATAGAACAAATTTTTAGGTAATTTTGAAAAGTGTCTGAAACCCCCCAAAAATGGCATCAGGTCAAAACTAAAGTTGCACCACTGGAATCAAAATTGTCAAAAATCTTGGATAGGGTAGTAGAATCCCCCACCTTGAACAACAAAGAAAATCACTTTTTGCATGGGTAGCACTGATGTGTCGTTCTTTTTCTTTTAACCAGGGCTAGCGAGCTATCAAAACAACATAAAATAGATGTTTAATGGCTCATTTGAACGGAAATTAAAATTGCTAGTGTCCTTTTTAAGTTACTAAAAGAATGAAGGGCAACTTCTGATAATGGGCTGTATAGCCATTGCGACCTTGTTTGGGATTTTTAAGAAGGAAACCCACGATATGTTGGAAAATAATCGTGCTAATACAGTAATGTAATGACTGAGCCTTGCTTGAAGGAGGGATATTCTCTTAATGTTGAGCAAATAGTTAAAATGCCAACTACTATGGAACGTGATTCACTACTACTCCTCTCTTGATATGATTAAATAAAAAAAGCTAGTAATTAGCAACCGCTCTTATAAGCACCATTCCCTAATATTTTATGCCGTGAATTTGCAATGTCTACTCTGATAACGCCCCTATGTGACCGGCCAGACGCTAAACGTGGATGGTGGCGTCACCACCTAGCGGGCACACCGCTTCCTGATATCCCTGGTTGAATTGCGTTCGGATTCCCTTAATTTTGGTTACAAGGCACAAAATGATGCGCAAAGCAGGTTGGGGGACGAAAAGTGATTTTCGGAACGGTGCAAAGTGGGGTCAATCTCGAGGCCGGCAATGGCGCGCTCGAGTTCGAGGCTAGCGCGCAAACGCAGTCAATTACGTTTACTTTCGAAGGCGATGAGATCGAAGTTCGGGTGATCGACTCCATTTCTTTTGCCATTATGGACGGATTGGGACTCATCCAAGGTACTTTGATGATGGAAGGTGCCGAGATGCAGGGCAAGGGACTGCAAGTTGTGATCACGCCATCTCCGGCACCCGTCAACAAGCAGGTCGGGAGCATTTTGTTCCTTTCTTTCGCTGTGAGACTTCTGGCACCCGACAGGTTCCAAGTGTACAGACACGGATAGCCGGGCGCTTGTAAGGTGACAGCCTGGGGACTGCATGAGCAAATCGCGTTGCTCGCCCGCTCATTCTGTTGCTGAGGACTCGGCTCCCTAAAGAACCGGGGACAGTATACCCTCTTTCCCAGCAATCACAGGCGCGCCCAAGGTTCGGCGGTGCGCCCTGTGCCGTCGGCGCTTGACAGCGACGGCCGGACTGACCACATGGCGGCTTCCGGTGCGGGCCTGCGCCGGCCACTCCTGGGCGCAATTTGATTTGCTTTGACCCGGATCAAGCGGCAATGTCCCGTTCTGGCGCGGATCCAGTTTGCCGAGGCAAGGGTAACAAAGTGAACAGCACGGCTCGGACAGCATGCCGTTTCAAGACATCGCCTTAAGACATCTTCGACCGCTTTTCGCTTGCACTGCGCTCCTGCTGCTCGCCGCCTGCGAAGAGCAGAGCGGTGCGGGCGCCCAGCAAGGTGCCCCACCGCCACCGCCGGTCGACGTGGCCGCGCCCCTGGTCAAGCCCATCGTCGAGTGGGGAATTTGCGATCGCTATATGTCACTTGGTTAATACCAAGTGTCATAAAAAGTCTTGGATAAAATAATTCTCAGAAACAACCTGTTAGTAAAGAACAACCCTTGTTATTAAATACCGAAATTCTAGAAAACACAACTTTCTTTACAATAAATAGAACAATCCGTTGTTTATGCTGATTCTAAATATGCAAAAATACATTATATCTGAAGTTTTTCCTCAAAAGCTCGTAGCATACGGAAATTGTACTAAAGAAGCGACTGAACTACCCCCAAAAAGGGGTACGATCTTGATAAAGATTATGCAATGAGTTTCAACATGTTTCAGAGTTCTAAAGCCACTATCTACACAAAAAAATGAAACATCTGTTTTTTTTTAAACGAATATGGTTACGCATGCGTTTTTCCCCCAGGGGTTGCTGTTTTTAACCAGTAGTCACTAATTGTCGAAAGAAAGTTCATTCGAATGATAATTTCAGGATTTTGTCCCCGAATAAGCTATGTCAACGAGGAAGAATTCTTAGAGCTGATTACGAAGCCTTTCAGTATCAGAGGCCATATTGGCGTGAGGTACAACATTTGTCTCTAAACCTACATGTTATCAATAAAAATATATTGTTAGTGACCGTTTATCAAATTAATAGCACACGATCTAGTTACACAACAGATTCCTTCGTATGGAGAGAAGCATTTAAGACCTCAAAAATTCGTTTTCGGCGCATGTTTTTACACTGTCTAGGGTGCTTCAAACTAATTGAATTTACACTCAGATGATTGCGGATTTAACGTCTGGCCTCCCATTGATTAAGAAGAATATGCATGGATGATTAAAGGATAAAATAAGTAGTATGAACGCTGAGGGAGACAAAAATCCCCGTTTTTGCGGAGAAGATGGTTGATTTTGGAAAACTGCATTTTAGTTTTGAGGGGTGCGGTAGGCATCATCATATTTAGGGCAAGTCTAGATATGTTAAAAAAAACGGAAAAAAAACTAAAACTTTTTCAAGAGTGACATTTAAACTTAGAACTAAGTTTAAAAATTTCGTTTATAAGGGGCCTTCCTCAATCCCCTCCCCTCTTTACAATAAACTTCGTCAAGAACGAACTCGATTTCAGGTATTCTATAAATTTACGTCATACTCAGCAGGAAATAGCGTCATACTTAGCAGCAGAATAATGATTGAATAACCGTTTGGACATATGATTGAAACTGAATGTGCACGAGTCTAGTCTTGTAAGAGTCGTCATGCTAATTGATTGAGGATTTTTGAGGATTTTGCTAAATTCTTATGGTGAATTTCTTGAATTCTGAGTATGCTGAGTTCTCTAATTTGGAATTTTTATTCAATATTAGGTCTTTTATATACTTATTGTCGTTCTAAGTATCTTCCACCCTTCGAATTCACCTTCAACCGTGCCTCTTGTGACTGTTAGCCAACGTTAGCTTTAAATATCGTTGTCCACAAAAATTTTGGGCCTAATGTGCCCATAATTTATATGAAATTGGTTTCTTGTTCTTGCGGAGACTTGTCCTGTGTTCGAGGTCTTAAATGAAAAAATATTTGTGAAAATTACAGAGTAGTGGTGAATAATTTGGCCTCATTTTGGTTTATACGGCCTCGTTTTGACATAAATTATTTATCGGGAAACAATTACCAGACCCCTAACTAAAGTGAATTTCACTTCAAGAAATTCTCCTGCTATCTAGTCTCTCATTGGAAACAGTAAGGTGATTTTATGTTATGATATGTATAGCTGAAATTAATCATATTAAGTGGATACTTTCATCGTCTCTTCTAAAAGCTTAAATAATGTCAAGTCACGTGGTGATTTTCAAATTTATGAGCGTCATCTTTTTTTTCTATGGTTGATAGTCTCAGTACCTGCAAAAGGCACTCAAGACAGCAATTTTAAGCTAATTTTTTCTCTATGTATGCTGCTAACATTATGCCGATTGGAAGATGCATTTATTTGTGCCTCGGCGCAAAAGTTTAAAGATACACGCGTTAAGAGTAATGGGCCCTCCCTTGATTAACAGATCGTGACAATTAAAAAGTGTCTTTTAGTGGTAGTTGCTTTATTTATGCAAACGTCTTTTATAGATATTGATTGACAACGGCTTTACCCCTCCTTGGGTCTCCTTACATAGGGAAATTAGAGAAGAGATTTCGGACATAAGGAAGCGTCCGGATACCCAGAACAATCCGTAGGCAATTTCTCTGGAAAACATCTAGTAAATTTTCATCTGCTTTTCGGAGTGCCCAAGCTTCAGAGCCATATTTGACCACTGTCATCACTGTAGCTTCCAATATTGTAATCTTGGTTTGCAGACTTATCTTTCTATTGTTCCAAACTCTTTTCAACTATGAAAAAACCCTGGGCCTCAGCTATTCTACTTTTAACATCTTGACTGCACCCACCATCTTCACTAATAATTAATTTTTAAAAAAAACATTAGCCACAAAACAAGTTTTTTTTAAAGAAAAGTAAAGAGCACCATTAAGCCAAAAATGAGCAGAAACAAAGTCAAATAATCTTCCAAACATAAAACTACCACAAATTACAATCAATAAAAAAATTGAACAAATGAACAGAAATTACAATAAATTACCAAGTGAAACAAAAAACAATCAATAATCAACACAAGTAAGTCTGACAACCCCCAAGCCTTCTCAAGACCAGAGCATAATTTACACTTTACAGAAAAATGACTGAGGATTGTCAGTATAATATACAAAGAGATATTTATTCCTCTAAGTTTTAATAAATTTGTATTTATTAAAGTAAAAAAAAAGTGGCAACACTAAAAATGTATTTTGTTTTCAGTAAAGTGCAAGTTATGTTCTAGTATTGAGGAAGCATGGGGTGCTCAGCCCTGCTCATGTTAATTTTGGCTAGTCCAAAATCCACCACAACATACCCTTAAAGGTCTAACATAATAATGTAAACTGTTCTTGAGATATTGCTTTGTCACCTTACTGAAAATCCACATGCTCATAGTTTGTTTTGATTTAGTTCAACATCCACCTAAATATTCCTTAAAAGCTTCAACCCTTAGCTTACTTAGTAGCAATAGTTGTTGCAAGATCAGTAGCAGCATGCGCATAGCACCTTTGGCTTCTTCAACATTCCCATTAACACACGCTCAAATTTTCAACTTAATACCAACCGTTCCTGAAGCATTTCTGATACGTCCGCTTGACAACTTGTGCGGGCACATTCAGCATCCCACACAACAAGCCCTATTAGTTTCAACTTCACACAAATCTTTCTTCCTGGTTTATTGTTTTTTTTTGTTGTTTTTTTTTTTTGTTGTTGTGTGGTTTTTTGGTTGTTTTTTTTAGGGTTGTTGGGGGGGGGGGGGGGGGGGTTAAAACTGCCGAAAAAGATTAGTATGACGAATTTGAAATAAGTCAAATTACACGAATAACAAATGAAATCATGGAGAAACTTTGAAAAATTATGGTATTTTTCTCCACATCCCATCGTCTTTTGTTGCCCCTGTTACTTTTTTTTTCTTTTTTTTTACCTGGCTGCAAAATTACTGGTAGCTTTGTTTCCTTTTTATAAACCAACATTCTAATCAAAGAATTTAACAATGAAGACATTATAAAACCGTGCTTTATTTTCATTTTTTTATTATAAAGATCGTTGTTTATTACTGTAACTATGGGTGGTGGACCCCGTGATCTATGGAAATTGGAGGTCTTCGTTATCGTCGCTGATTATTTCTTATGAACCCCAAATGAAAAATAGCTTTTACTAAAGGTTCCTTGGACTTTGGAATGGGTTTGCTAAAATAAATATTGTTTTTTTTCCAGGGAATTAAAATTTGATCGATGTTCAGTATCAAGAGTGATGGCTCGATTGCAGGAAGAAAATGATCGATTAATTGGTAAACACAGTCAAACCTCTAGGGAACTCTGTAATGAGAAAATTAACTTGCCGTCTGATGTCACTGAGCTGCAAGAAGAGCTGCTGAAAATGAGAGACGAATTGATAGCGGCTAAAATTGCCAGGGAATGTACCGAAGAAAAATTGTCGTCCGAAATCCAATATTACAAGGTACTACATTTTATCACGCCTTATTTTTCTACCATTGTTTGACGCACTTTTACGCAGTTATTTTTACACACTTTTAACACACCTTATTACCAATATTGCATCTTTTCTATGGACGTTGTGCTTTTTTTAAGTGCTTCTTTCGTCTTGACTTTCTTGAATTTGACGTAACCCTCTGGTTCAACAGGGTTGCCAGCGTAGAGGGAACTTGTTGGCAGTCCCGTCAGGGATAGGGATAGGGCCTCATTTGTGTTGAAATTAAGCTTAAGGAGGCATTAGTGTATTGCATCAGCCCATCTAGTGTATGCTACGATTTCTACTGCTACTACCGTGACTAATCCAGCCACAAGTACTTCTAACACGACTGCTCATATCTTTACTCCATCTGTTACACATATACTTCAAATATTGAATTTATTTCTTATTAAACATTTTGTTATGCTAGTGGTTTAAAATTTATGAATGATGCTGAGCCTTCACATAGCTCCTATAGGCTTTATGTTGCTTAGCCATTATGCATTATTTTGCTTAGCCATTATGTAAAGAACAAAATACGAGAATCTAAATGAATAAGAGGTGTAAATGTATTTATATATAATGAACAAAAACAACAATTAATTGAATTAGTGTTTATTTATCATGTGCATAGCCCTTTCTTGGTCAAATCGGCAATAATATAAATTATTTACCATCGTTATCTCGTTAGTTTCATGTTCTTCACCACCGTAGATAATAATTCAGGAATGTATCCTGTTTTAAAATCTTTCGCTTAAATTACATTTTTATGATGTCTGGAAATGAAATTAATTTGATATGAAAATGAAATAAAAAAAATGAATAAATGAAATAAATTTGATTTTTGGAAATGAAAATAAATAAATTTATGATGTTTGAAACGGAATACATGAAAAATCCTCAACTGGTGATCATTTCACAAGTTCCGTTTTCCTAAGAATTCTGGTTGCAAATATAATATGTTCAAATTTTGGTCAAAACTGTAGAAAAAATGCTGGTTGGGCCTCACCGATAAACTGGCGCAAGGTGTCTAAGTCTTTGTAGTCAATATCAGCTTGCTGCTGAGCTTGTTGCATACGTCGTCGGCTCATTGGGCTGGCTCCTCTTCTGCAGCGGCTTCTGGCTCTGGTGCATCGCCAGCATCGTCTGCGGCACTCTCATCTGGCGCTTCACCACCTTCCGCATCCTCTGCTGATGCAGCAGCACGAGCTGCATATTCTTCTTCACGGCGACGGTCACGTTCACGCTCTTTTTCCTGCTCCCGCAGCTCCTCTTCATAGATTTTGGAGTTACCGGTAACCGGCCCATCACGACGGATGATCATGCTACGGATAACCGCATCGTTGAAACGAAACGCGCTTTCCAGCTCGGCCAGACCTTCACAGGAGCAAATAACCATCCGTTTTTAAAAACCTAATGGGATCGTGTTTAAAATTTGAAGCCAGAAAAATAGGGAAGGTGAAATATCCCCCAAATGCTTCTTCTCAGTAAAGACTTTAAGACACTAAAAGAAAAAAATATTTTGGCTCAGTATCCTTAATGAGAATTTTCTCTACTTTTTTTCGTTATGCATCGCTCCACCATGAAAGGTATGTGGACCTGAAGATAAACAGAGCTAATGTCAGTGCTTCTAATTGCAGAGCTGCGGAGGTCGAATTAAAAACATGATTTCTTGAATGGAAGTCTTAGAATGGAATATTACCTATTTATTCCTCTTTATCTTGATGTCTGTCTTTAGTCTGTGTTCCACTGGTTCTTAATCAATAGCTTGATACTCTTATAGAATATGTGGCTGAGGATATTTGAAAGAAATATTATCACTTCCTTACTTTTTTTCAGTCAGATTCAGATTTCTAATCCGATCTATCAAAATCGACGTATCAAACAGTTCGTGGTAACGATAGGTAAGTAGGGAGCGACGTGGCCCAGTAGTAACTGAAACTCTAAAAAACTGAACTTTAAGATCAATAGATAGGTCGAAAGAATAAGCTTATTAGGCTGATTCCGAATCTATAGTTTTGTGTTAACCATCAAAAGTTACAAGCTTGAGAAAATTTCCCTCATTTTCAAAATGGGGAAGCAACCCTCTAAAATTCAAGGAATCTTAATGAAAATCACGCCATCAGAATCAGTGTACCAAGGATCCTCACCGTAGAAGTTTCAAGCTCCTATCAGCAAATATCTGGATTTTTTCTATTTTTGCCAAAAGACCGATCACGGATGCGTGTATATTTGTTTTTCATCTGTTTTTTTTCACGGTTGATTGTCCTAGAAGATCGGCAGAGGGTGCATTTGAACGTAAATAAACAGTTCCAGTGTCCTTTTTCAGTTACCAACAGGAATTGAAGGCAACTGGGCCCTCCTCCCACGCCCATTTCCCCCCAAAATTGTTTTATAAAAATTTTGGAATGTTTTTAAGTGTGAAATGAGCCCCACAGTCTGTCGGGAGATGCCTGTAAGTTATGAAATTTGCCACGATAAAATAAAATGCAACGTTTCATGGAGGAGAAAAAAATCAACCTACAATTAGTTTCACGAAGAAAAAATCTTGTCCCATTGGTCTATTCTTTTCCCAAGCCTTTTGGTCTCGTATGGCCCTCTTTTCCCGATGTAACTTTCTTTTACACGCTTGCGACTTCGTCTTGTCTTTTCCAAGACTTTAGGAGTCTTCTATTCTTATTTAGTCCCAGCTGGCGGTCCTCAACATCTTGTAGGTCACTCTTAGACCCAAAGTCATTTCCCACTGTTTTAAGTGTCTTCCAGCCTATTTTAATTTAATGCGACATTCCTCCAAGATCTCTTATCCCAAGAGGAGAAGTCCTTTCTGAAGTTTTTCTTGTCTGTACCCTCTTTTTGTCCAACGCAACGTTCCTCCAACTTCTTTTGGGATATTTAAGCCCAAATGTTCTTTTCTGGCGGTTTTAGTTTTTTTTCACCCACTTTTAAGCCAATGCGACGTTACTCCAACGTTTTCAGGTTATTTTATGATTAAAGTCTCTTTCCGGTGTTTTTGGCCTTTTCCACCCTTGTATATTTCCATCTAACGTTGCTCCACATCTTTTATGCTATTCCAAGAACTAAGGTCCTTTTCTGACGGTTTTATTGTCTTTCACTCTTTTTTTTACCCCATTCGATGTTCCAAAACACCATGTTCATCGTAACACTAATAAATTCCTATTATAACTCAAACCTTTCAAAAAGACGCACACTGACCATTCTCCCTTCTTTAGCGCTAAAACTTGCTAAATTATGTCGGACATTTTTAGAAAGAAATATATGACAAAAATTTGACCGTTTCCGGGAATAAACAAAGAATAGTCTCCAAGCGAATGCCGAGACCGTATTTCTCCTCTGTTCATATTTGGTTTAGTTTCCTTTTAGCTTTAATGCTGTCAACGAAAAATTCGAAATATGGGAAGGAACCGCAAAACTATCTTCTTTGGTTGTATATTGTTGAGAAAATCAAGCAAGATAATGGAAACAAGGAAGCAAGATAATGGGAATCGAAAACAAAAGAAATGTAGGCAAACTATTTGTATCAAAAGCAAGAAAATGTGAAATATTCTAGTCTCGATCAATAATTTCTCGAAGCTTGACAATTTCTTCTTCTTGGAGATCTTTCACACGCGTGTCACCGGATACTCCTGTCTTCTTAAGGATATCCCGGGCCCGTACTGGACCAATTCCATAGATGTATCGCAGCCCTATATCAATCCGTTTTCCTACGGGAAGGTCAACTCCTGCAATTCTAGCCATACAAACTCCTTTTCCTAGCTCTTATACACGGATTGAACCACCACCTTCACCCTTGACGTTGCTTATGTCTAGGATTCGAGCAGAGAACTCGAACAATTCCTTTTCGACGTATTACCTGACATTTTGCACAAATAGGCTTAACTGATGACTTAACTTTCACGACATATCTCCATTACATAAATCTGTAGGTAATTCTACCTCTTGTGAGGTCATAGGGAGAAAGCTCCACTGTAACCTTATCTCCCGGTAGAATTCTGATAAAATGCATACGCATTTTCCCTGAAATATGCGCAAGAATCAAATGGCCATTGTCCAATTTAACACGAAACATCGCATTGGGTAAGGTTTCCATGACGGCACCTTGAACTTCTATGACATCTTCTTTAGCCACTCGCTTACCTTTTATTTCAACCTAAAAAATCGATTTCCTCAAATATTAAAACATGTTTAACTGCCATGACGCTCTCAATAATCGTAAGCGAGGGCACCAAAAAACATTCTGATCACTCCAATTCCGTCAATACCCGTGCAGGACCATTGGGTTGAATGGATATTGTATGTTCAAAATGGGCAGAAAGTGAGCCGTCACAGGTTATCGCTGTCCACCCATCATCCAATACTCGAACAGCAGCTCCTCCCATGTTCACCATCGGCTCAATAGCCAATACCATCCCTGCTTTTAGACGGGGGCCTTGGCCTGGACGCCCATAATTCGGCACTTGAGGTTCCTCATGCAGTTGGCGCCCTATTCCATGCCCCACAAAATCCCTCACCACTGAAAACCCATGGTCTTCAACATACGATTGAACGGCATGGGAAATATCTGAAAGTCGATTACCAACAACAGCCTTTTCTATTCCCCTTCTTAGCGACTCTTGTGTAACGTTTAAGAGTTCTTCTACGTAAAGTCGTTGAAGCTCTAGAGACGCTGGTAAAAAGATCTGATTATGTTTCCTTTTTAATATAAAGAATTCAGTTTTCAACAATCTTCTAAATAACCAAGCTCTATCTTTTGTAAGGGCCAAAATTCTTAGGATCTTGTAAAACTAATTTTAAACTTAAAATTTTTTGATTTAATCGTATATTTTAGTTATTCGGCAGACAATTTAGTTTTTATAGTTTTATAAATCGTTACATGAAAACTATGAATATTGGAGAAAACTCGATTATGTTTTTGAATTTCATATAACCCAATTAATAATCTTTAAAAATTGGAAACAAAAAATTATTCCAAAGAAAACTTGACCGCTTCAAAACCGAATCAGATTGAGTGAAAAGGGAATAGACAATTTTATTAACCCCTTTAGTAGCAACCCCTTTGCTACTTGTTATGAGCAGCAACCACACTCAAGAAGTTTGATATGTTTAAAACCAGTTTCTTTTTGTGTACTCGGAGATAATCAGCTTAGCCTGAGTGAAATAAACTACTATGCAGGTATATTTTAATTAAATATTTAATATATAGAGTTGGTTAGGTAGTCAAGAAAGGCAGCAACTCAATGTGTGAGCGGTCCAGGAATGGCAGTTAAATTTTTATTAAAAATTTTACTTGGGGAAATTAAAGCTTTATGTTTGTTATTCAATTTATGTGTTTTGCTCGAGTTTTTCAGGATATTAAAAATAAATTAGGAATAGACTTATGTATTCGTAAAAAAATATGTATTCACTAAAAAAAAACATAAATGAGACTATTACAAGACATGGTTTCATTGTAAGTGAACTCTCGTATAACTGAACCATCGTGCATCTTACCTTAGGTGCAACTGAGCCCCTGTGCGACTTAATCCCCACTAAACTGAACCCTTATGCAACTCAACCCCCGTGCAACGGAATCCTCGGGAGACTCAATCCCCCGTTTAACTGATCCCTCGTGCAACTCAACCCACTGTTGAGCCCTTGTGCAACTGAACCCCCTTGCAACTCCATCCCATTCAACAGAAACCTCATACAACTCAATCTCCGTGTAACTTAATCCTCGTGTATCTTAACCCCCCCCCTCCTATAAATATTTTCTGACAACTGCCCTTCCCAAGGATCGAGCTGTGTACACTTATGTCCCTAACTAAGTTTCGCCTGATTTGTTGACCAATATAGTCAAGGTCAATTGAAAGAATCGATTGGTGCAATCTGAAGGTACATGCACAGAAATTTTTTGAAGGAAAGAGTACGACAAGAAAATAGTAAATATAAGCAAATTATATGCGAAATGTGAAAAAGTTAAGAAAAAATCGTTGAAATCTCTAAATTTCAAACTGGGTGGCCTTAGGGCTAGGGATTCCCTCCTTAGCCCGTTTTTAGATTTTGTAGAGCTCATAAACTAAAATAAGAGAAAGTTGACATACGTAGGTAAGGGACCTATATAGAATGGAGGCTCTTGGCTTGTGCCACCCACATCCTCACTTCCAACATTTTAACATTTTTACAATTCTCTCTATAATTCCTAAGCTGTTTCGTGTAATTATCTATTGTTTTTTTAAAGGTACTTCCTCCTTTCCTTCCAAATAAGCTTCCCCACACATCTTTTATAGTTGAATTTCTTTCTCGTTCTCAATCGAAAGAATCTACTGGTGCAATCAGAACTGTCACAAAAAAAGGTTTGCGCCATTTTTGTCATGCACAAGTTTTGTTCTTACCAACTGATTAACTTGATCGAGATTTGTCGAAAGAATCGATTGGTGCAACCAGAGCTGGTAAAAAAGCAATATGTGCATCATTCATGTCGAATACAAGTTTTTCTTATTTGATCTCCTCAAGCTAACCTGAGGAGCTATCCTGAGGTAGTAAGTTTGTTTTACTTGTTTAAGTAATTTCATTCCTTTAGAGCCCTGGCAGGGTTATTCTTCTCACTGGGCCAGCTGGATGTGGAAAAACTGCCAGTGTCCAAGCCATTGCTGCTGATCTATCGATAGAAATTGCTGAATGGATTAACCCTATAGAGAAATCTGTGGCAGCGTTCTCTGACTTTGAACACTACGTTTCAGGTAAATTATTATATTTTATTTATTTACTTCAAACACGTTAAATAATACAAAAAGTACGCACAGACGGAGTACAAAGTAGAGAAAATGGTAAAAAATAGAAACTCTTATGGCATGGCACAAAATTCTGGTTTTACTCAGCTAAGAGTGGTTTTCGTTGGAAGTGATTAAGTTTTAATGTTTCTCTTTACTTTCATCTGAGATTTTTTTAAATTTAAATTCTGCTCAATTTCCAGAGGGTACCCATGGTTTCCCTAAATACAGCAAGGACTACCGCCGTTCTGAGCCAACTCTTTCCATCAAAATGTAACACTTGCAAAGCAATGTTTCGGGAAAAGGAGCTCAATATAATTGCTTTTCAAGATGAAATCAAAATTTTCAAAACTATCATCCCCAGAACAAATAGTTTGTTTTTTTGTCGTTGAATAGAAGCAGGGGTTATTAGTGTGTTGGCAAGTGGAACGAATTTGTGGTAGGAAGGATATTGGGACGAAGAGCCGGGTAAGTACCCGATCTTTCCTCCTTCTTTATTTTCTCTTCTCTTTATTTATTGTTTTTATTACTTAATGATATTGTATATGTTTAAGGGGTTGATAGACTCCAAACAGTCAAAGTGAATTTGCCACCGAAAGGTATTACTTCCTCTACAAGTTGGTAGCTCTGCACAGAGTTTTTTGGTACTTTTAAATTGATTAACTATGGGCAATTGGAATTTTCGATCGATAGAAAGTTGGCCCTCTTTGGGCAAAATCGTAGTATAGTGACACAAAAGAACGGTAAACGATACTTTTACGTGACACAATCTTTATGGCCACTTTAAAAGGGCACTAGATTTTATAGTTTCTATGCAAATGGACCCCCTCTTAATTACTTAGGACCATTAGTTCGATATGAGTACCCCTAGTCCTAGGTAAATAGCAAACAAATATACAAGAAAACAAACAAATAAACACACATCCGCCCTTTTTCTTCTGAAAAAAAAAATGCAAAGTTCTGGATTTTCCTAGATAGAACCTTGAAACCTCTACAGCAAGTTTTATGACATGCTGAATGTGACGGTATGAATTTTCTAACGATCACTTGAGATTTCACGGGCTCTCCACTTTTTCCAAAACAGTGAGAGCGAGTTTTCAAGCCCCTCAGTGGGATGGCAAAAACGAGGATTGCCACACGCTCATATATTAATCTGGCTAAACTCTCTCTCTCTCTCTCTCTCTCTCTCTCGTGTATCTCTTTGTGCCTGTGTGTCTAAGCGGTTGTTTGCATGTCTTGGTGTCTAAATTTTTGTGTTTTTGCTTCTAATTCTGTTTGTTTGTATTTGTTTTGCCCCTCTTTGGTTGTGCATGTTTGTTTGAGCGACTGTTAGGTTGTCTCTGTGTTTGCCTTTGTGTTTTTGTGCGTCTGATTCTGTGTGTTTCAGGTGTTTTGTCCTTCTCTGTGCCTGCGTGTCTTAGCGGCACTTGCTTGTCTCTGTATCTGTCTTTGTGTGTCTGATTCTGTGTGTTTGCATGTGTTTTTGCCTCTCTCTTTCTGTGTCTGTTCTTGTGAGTGGCTGTTTGCTTGTCTCTCTGTCTGTCTTTGTGTGTTTGTGTATCGGACTCTGTTTGTTTTTTATATGTTTTGGTCTCTCTGTCCCTTTGTGTCATAGCGGCTGTTTGCTTATCTGTGCGTCCCTTTTTGTGTATGTGTGTATCTAACTATGTGTGTTTGTATTTATTTTTGTCTTTTTCTCTTTGCCTACACTGTCTCTCTTTCTCTAACTCTGTGCCTGTGTGTCTGAGTGGCTTTTTGCTTATCTCAGTGTCTGTCTGTGTTTTTGTGTGTCTGACTCTCTATTTTTTATGTATTTTTGTCTCTCTCTGTGCCTCTGTGTCTGAGCAGCAGCTTGGTTGTTTCTGTGTCTGTTTTTGTTTGTTTGTGTCTCTGATTCTCTGCATTTGTATGTGTTTTGTCTCTTTCTCTCTCTCTCTCTCTGTGTGCATGTTTGTCTGAGTGGTTGTTTGCTTGTCTTGGTGTCTATCTTTTTTTCTGACTCTGTGTGTTTCTATTTATTTTTTCTCTTTGCCTGTGTGTTTGAGTGGCTGTTTTTTATCTCTGTGTCTGTCTTTTTGTGTTTTTGTGTCTGACTCTATATGTTGTATGCATTTCTTCTCGCTCTCTCTCTATGTGATAGTGTGTCTGAGTGGCTGTTCTCTTGTCTCTATCTCCGTCTTTGTGTGGTTGTGCGTCTGATTATGAGGGTTTGTATGTATTTTCGTCTCTTTCTCTGTCTCTGCCTGTGTGTCTACGGCATTAGCCATGTAGGACAAGAACTTGCAACAATCTAAATTGTAGACGGTCCATTCGAAAATAAGCATCTAGCCCCCAACAAACCCCGTGTTATGCTCACATATTACGAATTTTAACCAGTGCTAGCCGGAATAAATAAAATTCACCAGTGAAAAGTTTTTCCATTTCGATTCCCCAAAAGGTTCTAGTAGGTACTTGCAATAATAAATGCAAAATACATTGAAATGAGAAATCCTTGTCATCATGCATAGCCTATAAAGGTGCTGCTTGTGATGTTTGAATCAATTAATGGGTAGCAGTTGCTAGTATGAAAGAAACCTTGGCTATATATATCACATCGCTACATGAAACGTGAATCTTTTTGATTTTTACGTCAGAAATACTATTTTGTAAAAACTTTATTGTTTATACGAATCAAACTTTAAGCAAAGGGAAATGAAACAAGGAAAATGTAAGACTTATTGCTAAATTACAAATTTCAACATGAAAACAAGACAGAGAGTCAATTACCTTGCATATTCCATCGATACAAACATCATTAGATCCTTCAGGGCAGGGGGTTCCATCTTCTACTTTTTCGCTCAGGACTGCAACTAAATTATCCTCTGATTTACAAGTCAGAGCACATAAATTACCACTGTCAAAGTACGGTTTCCAGTTTTTCTGCTTTCCATATTGTATATTTCCATTAAAAGTCTCACATTGGATCCCTCGAAGAGTTTTGCCATAGTCACAGGCCTGGAAAAGTTCATAGTTAGGGACATAATCATTGCGATGGCTTAGAAAGAATTATCCCCCCTCGAAATCTTAAAAGAGTATGCACAACAATGTAGTGTTTGCCATATAACGGCTATAAAGTATTTTCTCGGCAAACCTCTGTTGAAATGAAATTTACTAATTCCTTTTAGTCCAAAAATGAAATCACTCTAACAAGAACAGTTTTTATTTTTCATAATTTGTTGGTCATTCTGCGACATGAAGAGCTTAAACTGAATAATATATGTCTAACCCTATATAGTTGGAGTTAATTGATTAAACTTTCAAATTTAATTATGTTACTGTTCAGCCAGGGCCAAAACTTTAAATTTACACGACTTTATTTACAGCGGTTCCGACTTATACTAGTTAGAGAGTAGAGGGGATATAACCGAAAAGATGGTGTTAAATAGTCATATTATTGTCATAATATTGACTTATAAAAGGTACTTAGACCTTCAGTCCCCTTTTAAACTCCTTTGACTACGGTATTGACGCTGAAAATTATTACTGCTACTACTAACAGCTTACTGGAGCATCAAGCCACCTGATATCAAGTGAGCCACGCACGCTTCTCAATCCCCTTGATCTGTTCAAAGCTTCACTTTTTATCCCTTCCCATGAAGCCTGATTTCCCTTAAATCCTTCCGTCTGATCACTTCCCACCCCATTTGGTGATGAATCGCTTCTCATTTCGCCCCAGATTGATGACCTTCAATCTGCGCTTTGCCTTTTTTTTTGCTCCAGATGGATGACCAAAGTGCAATTGAACCTTATTTTTAACCCAAGATGGATGACAAAATGCGTTTCACCTTTTTTCGCCCCAGGTGGATGGCCAAAATGCCCTTTACCTTTTTCGCCCCAGATGGATGACCAAAATGCGCTTTACCTTTTTTCAACCCCAGATGGATGACCAAAATGTGCTTTACTTTTTTTGCCCCAGATAGATAACCAAAATGTGTTCTACCTTTTTTTTTATTACAATCTTAGAAAGGGGGATCAAACCATACAGTTTCGTATATCTTATTGTTTGATATACGGGCAGTCGACCACTCAAAATCATTCCTGTTTGGTATAGAACACTTTGTGCTAGGACAAAACATAATTCACCTTCATAAGAACCGATTGATTTTGATAGGCCGGCCTGCAGTGAAAAGCTTCCGACTAATCCATTGTTAGGATAATTAACCCTTTCTACTAGAATAATAAGTAACCCTTTCCCCTTAAAACCATTTCTGTTTCCGATTGGCTCACAATAATATTACAAAAAAGCCAATAGACGATCGGCAATTATAATTATTAGTAAGCAAAAAAAAAAAAAGATTTATGGTTTTATTGCATTGCTGGGATGATCCGAAGGGAATTTATCAGTAAACTCAAAATTTTTCGCTTATATGATTCTCAGTATTAAGAAAAATGTTACGGGAGGGGGCAGGAATTACTTAAAATATTTCTCTATGCAGCTAAAATATTACGATCCCATATCTGAAAGCCTATAGGTGGAAAAGACAAGGCAGGTCATCATCAGCCACGCCAGGAATTTTCTTTGGTGTGGCAAATACTGCTAGGAACTTAGTTTTCAGCAATTTTAAATGGTAATATTTCTCTTCCCTGTTTTAACGAATGCTTGTAATGTATTTATCGATAAGAAAATCTTATTGTAAAGGTTGTGATGACTTCTGTAATGCAGAAGACCAAAAGTCTCACAGAATTTCCGTCAAGAAAACAGAAATACTACTTTTCATCAAACCGAATTTGTTTAGTAATGATATTTAAAATGACTTTTCACAAAAATTACAATTCATCGCCAATTTTTAAAGTATATTCAAATTTAACCCAACTATGACATTGAAAATTTTGACGTAGGACGGTACTAATCAACGTACAATTATTGATTTCCACATTTTAAAAGTAAGTAACCAGAAATTTATGGACCAGTACCTCAAATTATATTTTGGTTAGGCTTGAATATGATTTGGAAAACAATCAGAAATTAAATTAAAAAAAAAAAAAGTTCAACTGAAATCCAGGAAAAGATTTGAACAGAATATTCGTTGTATGAAGGCGGTATTGCATGCTCTGTAGCTCCTTGCTCTTTACTGTGAAGTTTGGCTTTTTCCGAATATTTAAGAAAATATACAATTGAAAAAAAAAAGATTATTCAAAGCACTATAAACTTTTGTTTAATGAACAAAGCGTTGACAAGTAAAATAAATTAAACTATATATCAGTAGCATGATTTAGAATATAACAAACATCAAGATTTTATTAATAAAACTGAACATCCAAATCAGCTTCAGAAATACTTGGATTTTGCCTTGAGAAACTGTTTCTCTGACTTTCACAATCATATTTACCGGTACACGTGCAATGTAGAGGGTAGTCTCCAAATTATTCCATATGTCCTCAGCCCAAAGGCTCTTGTGGTAAGTAATAAATATATAGTTTTTCGACGGCAGTTGATAGCGCTTGATGAGCTGATCAAAGTATATGCCATCCACTTTTTGGTAGAGAGGTGAAATTCAAACTCAAAACTGACACAAACTGTTCTGGGCATGAGAGAGGTACCCCCCCCCCTATCTCGACCTTTACGGTGCAGTTTTATGGTGCTCTAAAAATGCTTTTTGGTCCAATTTAGCCACCATTACGTTTGAAAAGTCTCTCAAAGATGAAGGATTAAAATCCAAACTTTAGCGTAAACAAGAGGGCCTGACGAAGGGACAGCCACCCTCATATACGGAAAAATTTCTGTTCGTTTTTAGTTTTAATTTCGCTCTTTACTTCGATTTGAAAAAAAAAACATAACTTCTGATTTTTATATGTCGAATATTTAGTTCATCTTCTCGTGAAATATCTTTTTGATATTGTGGAGACTATCCCTGGCCTTTTAATTGCATGAGCTTTGGAATTTAGATTGTCTTACACTGTGAGATTAAGAAACTATTTAGAAGAAATATTTTTGTTGTAGCAATCCTGGAGTCTTATCATAAGATGATGCAAAGCTTTAAAATAATTTATTAAGATATATGAACATTAAAAGGTCCCTCTATTTTTATTTTATTTTATTTTTTTTTGCGATTACTAGAACGTTTTCCAGACATTGACAGATTAGGATGGGAAGAAAAATACCGAATTTTGGAATAAATTGAATGCGAGTAATAAGCTTTCGTGGAACATATAATGGCAGAATAGCAGATATAGAATCACTGCACTTAAAAATGTTTTCTTTTTTGGGAGACGGGTGGAGGTTAAAAAAAGATTAATACTGGCGAATTTCCTAAAAAATAAAAAAAGGTGCAGTTTAAATGGAAAAATATTATCCTTTTCGGAGGGTTTCCTGGGCCCAATGAATTTTGTAACTGCTTATAGCCTGCATGGCTTAAATATCATTAAATGAAAACCACAAAAACGAAAGATTCCTTTCAAAGGCTCACTTTTGCATCTATTTTTAATATGTTTTTTTCGTTGCTTATTTTTTTTTATTTGCTTTTTTTATGGTTTATGGTTATGGTTTTTTTATGATAAGTGACGATAAAACCTGTCTGTTTTTTTTTGTTTTGTTTTTTCTTAGTAACCGAATAAATAAATTTTACAGATAGCAATCCTAATACATATATTTGACCCAAGCACCTGTAACAAAAGCATACTAAGGCAACTGCAAGCAAGCACACAAGCATTAGCATTAATATATAAGCAAAAGCAAGCAATAAGTTCAATTAAGTTCAACTACTGGTCTAGCAGGATGGGGAGAGGGGGTTACACATAGTCTCAATGATCACAGACTTCTTTGGGAGGATTACCGTAACCCACAGAGCTTCTTTGTCTGTGTAATTTGGGAGATTAACGGTTGAACATGGTATATGACTATCTATGTGAAGAGAAGCAGTTTCTCCTCCATATTTTGAACTGTCAGTGTGTACCCAGTTTTGTCTGTGGCATGTACCATTGTATGGCAACCTTACTGCTTGGTATCTCATGGCTGAGATTGGTCTCAACAATGCATATAATAGCTGGTTTGACATAGTTCAATAAATAGAGGAACTGGTCAAATTCAGTTGTGAAACTTTATGTATTGCAGTAAACTACTGTAGATAAGACTGAATACATTGCACATGGGTACACAAAAGGTTTTTGACAAGAGATCAGCTTGGTCCAAGGCTTATTTTGATGAATTGTAACTAGATAAGAAATATCTTTGGGTGGTTAGCCTTTATGTTGGAGCTGGTGCCCCCATATAGATTGTATCCATGAAGTAGAGCATTTGGATGACAATTCTCACAATTCAAATTGTGGACATAAAATTAGCACAGCCCAAGCAGGGGCACTACAATCAGTTTGTCTAACACAACCTCAAATTGAAAACAGATTTTTCTGAATTCTATATCATACGCTATGATAATTCAGGATTTAGCCAATGTATAAGACCTAGAACTCTTTCTTTGGTATATTTCTTGTCCATGCTTTTTTCTGAAGGAAACAATATAGACTGATAACAAAATTATATATATTCGGTTTACGTCTAGAGAATATGTTGATTAATTATAATATACGTCTGAAAGTAATTTGCTTCATTTTATTTGTCGTGTCTTGACATGACGTGACTTGAAGTGTCAGTATTTGAATGAACCATATACCAGATAGCTTTCATTTGACAAAACTGACCTAAAATTTAAAAATAAGAAGATGAAGGCTTAATATTTATACACACAATCCATGGCTTAGCATGGAAGTAAGATTTAAACCTTCAAAAGAAGATATTTTAAATCTTAATATAAAAACTAACTTATCCTTTTGATCGCTTATCCTTATTAAAATGAACTAAACATGTGAAAAATCCCCCCTTTTTTTCTTTCATAAATAGCCCGATTTTCCTCGTCTTTTGCCAATTTCCGAGGTATGTCTGATAGTTATACTTTTGAAAGATTTAATCCACGTTTTTCAGTTTTTGGGCCAGGACCTCAGTTTACTTGGTGCCTTCCCCGATTCAGATTAACGTTAGATTTCTATCAGTTCAGTATTTTACAAAGCGGACACTTTTGGCCGCCAATTAATCCGAATTTTTGTTTTTGTATATTTTGAATATACATCACGAGCAAGCAGCGCAAAAACTGAAAAACAGACCTAATACTGCTTAAATTGCAGATTCATCCCATAGACCAAGCTCATATGAAACAGGCTCTCAGTTTACGTCGTTCTATATTCATAGTTACATTAATTATTTAAGCTCAAATACATCCACCTGATCTTCATTTTCAAGGGTTTTGCGGAATTTCATCCTTTTTGAAGATTCATTCAAGGGTAGAAAAAACAACGAGACTTTACCTTGGGTATTAAATTCAATGACAAAATTATTAACATTAGTTAAAAACTTCCTCGTGAAACTAGCACCATCAGCGACAAACCAAAGTGCCTTTGTGCGGTCACCGTCTTCAAGTACCAGTCTATTTGGTTCTGCTTCTGCTATGTATTTGCTATAGTGCGCCAAACCAAATTGGGCAATCTGAATAGGATAAAAGTATCCTCTTGGCTCCCATTGAGTTGAAACTGGTACCCCTGAAAGTTAGATAAATATACAACACCAGCCAGACAAAAGTGGTGATCTAAAACAACCAACTCAAAGGAACCACTCAGCCCCCCCCCCAAAAAAAAAAACGCTGTGTACAGTTTTATATTTTAAATAATGCGCACCAGGTATGTCTATTCGTAGTACATGGCACTGTTATTGGTGCTAATTTTAGACATTTTCTGAAGAAAGAAATATATTGGTTACCACAGCCTTTCCATGAAAAGGGAATGCAAAGGGAATGAGAAACTGAGAACCTGATTAACCTGTTACAAATTATTGAATTTTTTTCAAATACGTTTTTGATGAATTAAGGTGATATTAAAATATCATTACCCCAAAATTTTGTTTTCAGCAACAGGAAAATAAGGTTTTTTATTTCCAGTAGTAAATTTTCTCTCTGTTCTTAGTAAAAATTTAAATTTAGAAAAAACCTTATAAATTCTGGTCTAAAAAGCTGGTGAATTTGAATTCTATATGGTTTGGTGGGGCAGCTACTTCTATCGTTGAACTTCTTTTTCGAAAGTCCCTTTTAGCAAAAAAAGTACAATATTAAAGACGGGGATGGCTTTTCCAACTTTCTTCAATATTTTCTGCAAGGTCAACATTTGGCTATTTATACAGATAAAAGATAATGTGGCATATTAACATGCTTCCTATGAATTCATGCTGTTTAAAGAATCTGGTTAATGTTTTGCCCGTATTTACAATTTTTTCTTTTTACTTACTCTGAACACAGCTATTTCATTTCTTTTTTATTTAGCTCTGTGTAGTTTGTATTAAAGTTGTTCTTGTCATTGACAATGTGTTTTGTTTTACGCACATGTTTTATGTTGAAATAAAACCATTAAATCTCTATTTCCGCCCATTAGCTTTCGCTGAAATTTAACAATATAGCAACATTTCACTTTCAAATAGGTCTTTCCGACATCGTGGTTGCAGCGGTAGCTGCAACCTAGTAGAGGAGGACCCACAGCCCATTGTAACCAAAAAAAGCCTGAAACCCTTAAAAAGTGCAACGTATCGAAAGAAATGTAGACGTTGGATCAGCCTTGATTGAAAACCCTATACAGGAAACTTACTGTCTCTTGGCTTGAACAACATGGAACATCCTTTGGCATGAGCAATAAGGAAAATCACTTTTTTGCATGAGAATCACCATCAATGACCTCTTTTTTCTTCACAGCCAGTGGGGCACTGGAACATCATAGAGAGCTGTTTAAGGGCTCATTTTAAAGAAGATTGACACATCTATTTGCTTTTGTGATTAACAAAGACATAATATTTGAAACGCACTCTGTTTTTCGACTAAAACCTACTAACCTGGGCATTAAAAGCATCTAATACAGTATTCCAACCTTGAATCATATGTATTTGTTCCTGTAACTATATGTAAAATTCATCTGAAAAATAACTATTCCCCTCAGTCGGATATCCAGGGGCATATACCACCAAGACTGAGACCTTGCAGTTTCTTTCACAAAATGAGCAACTAGAACCCTATTGAATACCATATCGACCTATGCAAGACAAAAAAGAATCTTTATCCATCATTTTACTCCTGCCTTTGCACTACGTCCTTCCTACATGAATAAATAAGTTCAAAAGCATTTAAGTCCATGTTTCATACCCTTGGAAGATGATTATCTGAAACTCCTAACAAGTTCAGTTCAAAATCTCTGAATTCTTCAGTCGAAATATCAGTTAAATAGCCATTTTTAACATTTTAACGTTCCAAATCACAATTTTCGTATCACTCAAAACATTGGAATTGCTATGACTAAAAAAAAAACGATTGGTTCAATTTTCTAATCCCTAGAAATAAAGAAAGAGTAGAGATAGTGATTCACAAGCATCTTCCCACAGCTAAATCGAGACTCCGAGCTTACTTCAGAAAGTGTCATTTACCTAACCTACACACTTTCCAGAACGACAAAAACCCTATCATCTATAATTTTACCAATTATCATTAAAACAGCACAAAAAAACCCACACTTTTTCTGTCCTGGCTTTCCCACAGAACTTGCGTTACGCAACATAAGGCATCTTGAAAACTGGCAACATATCACATGTTAAAACAGATGAAATTTTTTAATACCATTCCCTTGTAACTGGAAGAAACTCAGACCATTCATCAAACCAGACTTCACACGGATACTCTTTATGAAGATCCAAAATACTTTAGTTTGCCTTTCAATACTGCAGAGACAACGAATATAGAGTTCATTACCACGACTTACTACAGTTCGTTAAAACGAGCTGTTTGATCTAAAATACTTTAGTTTGCCTTTCAATACTGCAGAGACAACGAATATAGAGTTTCTACATCAAATCGAAGAGGATGGGATATTATTTATCGAATACACCTCACCATATGTTTGAAAGAGGAAAAATTACGAGTTAGACAGTACCAATTTGGAAAAATCCCATCATTCACCAGGGTTCATATTTCCCATATTTGAATTCTGCAGGATTAAATGCAAATCTATCGCTCAGTTCGTAGACCATTTCCACTAATGCCACCTCCCATTTTCCATGTAAATGTAATTGTTCTTTAAGTTTTATTGCTGAATCCGAATCATTGGTACATGTAAGATAAAATTCATTAATCATCTTTGCTGAAATACAAGTCAATCTGACAATTGTCTTCAAATTTATCCGATATATCTTCCAACGTTTCCCAGTTGATGATTTTAATATCAAATGATTTTATATCAGATCTTGTTACTCTATACGATGCAGGATTTATAGTTGATCTGTGAATTGATTTCGAATCATCAATAGCTATAGACCCAATAGAGGAACAGCATCCTTACTTATAATGAAATCACAACAAACAGCAAACACTTTTTCATTCTCATCTTTTTCTTTTCGATATATCGTACAAGCAATCATGCTACATTTCCAACTTGTATCCACTGGAAGTGGATTAACAAAATTCACATGTCTATTATTTAAAGTTACATTCATATTACCGGTCTAATTCTAACTGTTAGTGATGTTTCTCCAATATATTGCTTTGCGGAATAGAGAGATGTTAATTTTATAAGATTCCCATCATCATCTACCAATCTTATTGGAATTTGTTGAAACTGCAACCTCTCCAGTGGTGTGAAAATTATATTCTTTGGAGCATAATATCTAACATATGTATCGAGATCTGAATCGTAAAATGTTAGTTTTCTCAAAACTCGCCTTTTCTCAATACCACCAAGATAATTGCTTTCCAATAGCTCACATTCTATATTTATAGATGTATGTTCATTTAAATGAACACCATCCTTTATTCTACTCAAACAGTTGATCTTTCCTCCAGTTAACGGATCTCCATCTGCCTTCTTCTTATATACAATCAGATACATAGCCTGGTGAGGTTATAAGCTGTCAGAAATCTTGTATTCAAAGTATGTTAATGTTGAACCATTTGGTTAAGTGTGATCCATTTGATCTTACTAACTGAGGAAATGAGCCAAAGGTCTTGAAATTTTCATGAGAAGGTGGCTCTTATCTCATCTAAAATAATCTTAGCTGCTGTTGCTATGATTCGATCAGCTTCCAGTTCAGTCTGCTGCTCTCGTGCCAAATACCATTTATCATTGATGAGGTAACTGGCCATGTTTCGAAAGCACACAACTTTTAATTTCCATTAATTTCAGCAAAGAAAACATGCCCCTGGTATCTTCTCTCTAGTTGTAACTCAAGCCACTTTTTGGAATAGACTTCACTCTCATCACTCAGTGTGCTCATTTTCTCATGAATTTCGCTCAGAGAATAAAGTTCGGCTTCCGACTCAAGCCATTCACACACAGCATTGAAGGACCGTAAGCACCCCGTCTCAACTGGTCTCCCGGGTGTTTTCACTTTCCCAGCCCCACACAGAAAGACAAAATTGTGATAACCAATACTGTGATACCGGCCTTCGGCTGCCTCTAAGTCACTGCAGTTTATGACTCTCTCTTTCACTTCCAGCACCCAGCTATCTCGTCTTCGTTCACACACATTCAAAACTCTCTGTTTGAGAGGAAGTGTTGTGACCTAAGTCATCTTGTGTCGATGTGGATGTTTCTTGTCCAGTTAACAATCTTTCCCGCAAAAAAACCCAGTCTCTTTTCCTATCAAATCCTACTTTCAATGACCTTGTGATAAGTTTGGGAATCTTTGAATTTTATGATTCTCCTTCTCTGTGGCTCCTTTTCTTTCTCTTCAGCCTCTTTGACACTGTCGGTGAATCTGCACTAGACATCCTAACTGCAGAGCCTGAAGAAGATGATTCTTCAAAGAACTGTCTTCAGAGACCTCACTGTACTCAATCAGTGTGGAAATACCTTTTCGTACTTGCACCAAAGTTTTGCGTCATCTGTCAAACGGGAGACAGTGCACTTGGCCTCGTCCATTTCCATCTGAATTATCCCACCTTAACACTATAAAGGAAGGAGAGAATTTGTATATCTTCACAAAAATAAGGGTAAATGCTGAAGGACAAGTAACTATTATTTTATGAATTGACAAGTTTTGGGTGATGACATCTTTCTTGTTGTTGAGAAGCGATATGAACTCTTTGTCATCCACTTTGTTCCACTTACAGTCCGAAAAGTCGAAATCGCAATGTTTATTTGCCGACACTGAAGGGAGCTGTATCGATCACTCATCGTTTTCTACGTATCGAAAGAATGGCAAAATTTCTCGTCAGGATTGGATCCTTGATTCTGCGTGCAGTTTACATATGGCGCCTGATAGAGAGTTATTTCATTCGTACGAAGTATTTAGAAATTATCAGAAGGTCAGGCTAGGAGATGATAGCTATTTAGAAGCCATTGGAAAGGGCGATGTGTTTATAAATCTTAAAGGTTCAGATAGTTATTCCGATGTAAAATTATGCGAAGTTTTACATGTGCCCAAGCTTGCTACGAATCTGTGTTCTGTAAGCGCAATTGTTGCTAAGGGTTTGCGTCTTGTATTTGGAAATGAAGCCTGTATTATTAGAGATTGTAACGATCTTGTAGTTGGACGAGGTAATCTCATTGAGAGTTTGTTTATTTTAGACACAAAACCTAGGGAAAACCTTTGTAATCGCACCATTGAGGTGAACACGGCGTTAATTAGTAATGTAATCATTTGGCACAGGATATTATGTCATTTGAATATAGGAAGCATGAGTAGGATTGTGCGCGAAGCATTGGTTGAAGGTTTCAGGTGTGATCCGAAGGAGATTGATTTTTGTGAGGCATGTGTAAAAGGCAAGCAAGCGCGTCAGCCGCTTATGAAGAAAAGTCAGACCAGCACTAAGCAAGTGGGAGAGTTAATCCACAGTGATGTGTGCGGGCCGATGCCTGTTCAAAGCTTAGGTGGAAGCAAATATTTCATCACGTTTATTGGTGACTATTCGCATTATTGTGAGGTTTATTTTCTGAAGGAGAAGAGTGAGGTATTTACAAAGTTTAAAGAGTTCGAAGACAAATTACAGAACTTGTATAGCAAGCGAATTAAATGCCTCAGATCAGACAATGCACGTGAGTACATATCGGGAGAGTTTTCGAGCTATTTGACACAGAAAGGGATACAGAGGCAGTTGAGCGTACCTAGATGTCCTTCACAAAATAGAAAATCGGAACGAATGAACAGAACTTTAGAGGAAATGGCACGAACACTGATGCAAGATGCCAGTTTGAGTGAGAGTCGGGCAGCCATTTTGAATTTCATTTTTGGTCACGCCAAAATCAGGAATTCAGCAGTCTAGCGATAGTAAGTCACTGTTTGCCACGTCATCTATGCAAAACCAACTCAACAGATTACATCAGTAACAGACTACCAAAAGTCACCAAGATTACAAATTTACGTGTCACGGTGTGAGTGAATGTGTAGGTCGCACATCACATAGGTTACAGGATTGAATTACACAACACATACCGGCCTTCACAAATAAGTAACGGTATGGTATAATAAGTATAGAAGGGTATAGTAGTCTGTAATACAGTTTCGTACATTGTCGGTACGTTTAGTGTAGTGTAGCCCAACAATTAGCTTTCTCTTTACTGGGTGATAGTAGTCTCTGTACGATTGATTCGGGACGCCCATAAATATTTTGACAGCTCAAAACCAGGAGTCCCAGAGAGAATTAACTCCTGACTGTCCGGGAGTTGTCCATTATGGTAACAATTAACATGTCCAGACGCCAGAATGTCATACATGACGTCACTTGTCTTCGGACATAGATCGTAGATTTCTGCATATAAAAGGCTTCGCAGATCTGCCCAAAATACACACACTCACACGTACATTAGAGAAAGAGAAAACACGCAATGGGCTTTGGACAGATAGACGGGCCGACGGGCAGTCCTTCCTTGGTCAAGACACATGGCGCAGAACGACTGCTCTCCAGTTGCGTAGAACGTGGATATCGATGTGCACTGGTGGATGATTGGGATATAATGTGGCCACTAGAGAAATAGAGTATGATAACATTGAAAGTCGCCTAGCTCAGTTGCTAGAGCACGTGCCGAGGTAGCGTGGATCACTCGTTCGACATATTTTTTTATTTCTCAAGCGTCTTTTCTAAATAAATAGACGTTTGGCAATTATAACCAACGTTTTCTTCTTGTTATAGTTTTAGTGAAGCGAACCCAAGAGCTCACTTCAGCGAGTGATGAAGATGCTGCAATGTTCAGGAATGCACTATCAAGTTGGTGGGAGGATGTTTGGCGTGACACAAATGAGCTATCATGGGAAATGTATTACAAGGGTGAATATATCATCATTACGAACCCGGACCCCCATTCATGCCTACGGCACCCTATACGGGACATTTTGATTTTTGGTCTGTAAAATACCGACATTACTATTTTTTGAAATTTTAAGTGCACTTTCAGTGTCAGTTCAATACATGATCTATTTTCTATACATGAAGTATAAATACGAAAGTTAAATTTGGGCATTAATGGGTTAATAGCAACTCGCTCTCACTGTCAAAAAGCGCGCTTGTTGTCTAAGAGTTTTAATACCACTAATGATAACCAGCGTATTTAGTAAAACTTTATTTGATTTGTGCACGACGTTTTGGGAATCACTGCGGCCACTTTTTGAAGTGAATAACAAAGTTAGTCAGGAGAAGATTACAAAATATCAGGGTAGTTGTTTGCTAAAATACTTTCATGCTTAAAAGCGTGCAGACAGGATATTTTAAAATATCTCATATCTAGAAAAATAACCAGCCTGGTCTGCGCGATGACAGGAAGAAACGTTTTTAACCCTATTCAGCATCGGCTATT
Source organism: Alatinidae sp. Z8VKAUB7J3 (assembly GCA_010016025.2). Classification (NCBI taxonomy): domain Eukaryota; kingdom Metazoa; phylum Cnidaria; class Cubozoa; order Carybdeida; family Alatinidae; species Alatinidae sp. Z8VKAUB7J3. The sequence continues at coordinate 131,181,518 of JAAAKM020073195.1, forward strand.
TGTATGTACGTTAAAGGCAGGGGGTGTGTGAAACTACCCCATGAGTTAATTTTTGATAGAAAAGTGGTAGAGAGTTTGGCACGGACATAGCCCTTCAAAGGTACTTTCGAAACCCAAGGTTAAAATTCACTATGTTGCTTATTTCTTGCTAACGTCAGCCAAAATTAACAACAAATGCCAAAATCAGGAGGACCAAAATTTTAAAATCTATTAAATTCTATCAGGTTGGTGTTATAGGTCCACTTGTCAGTCATTTCAAATAGAAAGGAAAGATGAAACACCGAGTTAAAGAACGACTTTATGTGTCATAATACACCAAAATACACCAAAAGATGAAAAATCATTGCTTGCTATTCAAAGGAGTTTCATATATGAAAAGGCCAGCTCAAATTTTATTCTTAAGAGAGTTGGCAAATACCTTTAACTCAGCCATGCAGCCACTCAAATCTTGATGGTTGGGCAAATTCAAAACAAAGCCTCTTTGCTCCCCTCCTTCCTTCCAAGCCAGCCCTCAATGGTTTTATTGGCTGGGGAAATTTTGAATTTTTACAGTCCCTAGAAGGCTCAAAATTGCATTTGATAGACTTAGACTATACAATCTCTTTTCAGGAAACTTAATACTTTTTTTTGCAAAATCTAAGAATTAAGTGTAAGGGTCGCGAACGGCACGACGAGATCCGAAGTGTAGCAATGAATAGAAACTAGCTTTCTTTGCTGTCCTTGACGATTCTTTATCATTTACAAAAAACGGGGACCAGGACACTCGCAGAGTTACCACTTCGAGCTAACTACCGATCGAAGAGAAAATCGGGACGTATATACAAACTATGAGATTGCAACGCTGTGCTCTTATGGTGAGCACAATTAAACTAATCACTAAGAATGTATGCTTTTCTCTACTTGAGAGATCGAGTAATTACTGTTAGGAAAGCTTGTTGTCTACGGAAGTCAATCGCAAGCATGTCTAACTGGTTCCCTAAAATAAGACAATGGGTCAGACCTAGACCTGAATAGACCGTTTATGTAAACAAAGTGTAATGCTTTACGCGCTGTCGCAAAACACAGTGCAATGTACGAATACCCTAACATTGGCTAATGTAGATTACTGCTTAGGTCAATTGCTGTAACTAAGCAATTAAGAGAAATAATTATCCTAACTAATTATAAACGTCCGAGGAAAGGACAGTGATTCCGTAACACAGGCATAAATTTTAAGTAGGGGACTACTGCATTTTACGTTTTTCTAAATTTGATTAGTGTGATACAAAGTTATGACTTTTTTACATTTGATTATTACGTTTAAGAAAAAGTATAGAGAAAATAAATAATGTGAAATACCAATAAGTGAACATTACTTTACGGTGGTTGCTTTACAGTTTTCTTACTTTAATAAAAACCGGTTCGTGTCACAAAGGAAACTGAAATACAGTTTCTTTTATTTGTAGGTAAGACAGGATAGGATAGAAATCGTGATGGGAGTAGGAGCAGGGCTGGGGTGGGGGCAGGAGTACGGTAAAATAGGATTTACTGCTTTAAAATAATGCTCATCACAACGCATACACATAGGCGCAATGGCCGAAAAATATCGAGGGGGCTGTGGATTATTCCCCTCTCCCCAAATGCTCCTTTACCCAAAAATCATTAGGACATGAAGCGAAAAGCCTTCAGTTCGGCAGGAATGCATGAGGCTCAGGCAAATTTATGTAATTCTTATAAAAGTGGAACAGTGTAACAAGAAACCAGTTTGAATGTTATAAGCATCATGTAGAAAATACTGTGCTTGTCGTTGTCAAGGCCGTTCTAGTCTTTGGTTTAGAAGCGTAATGGGGTATCTTAGAAGAGTGTAATGTTGTGCTTAAACATTTCTGTTGATAGACGTCAAATATTTCGAACTTTAACCATAATTTGATCTTACTGGTAAAATAATTTTCTTTTCATTTCTCGTAGTCTCCTTCCTGCCGATCGTTCGTGAATTGATTGGCCTGGCCACTGGGTTACTGTCATTCACGTTGGCCACATCGCTGGCCTTAATAACGATCGCCATAGGATGGATATTCTACAGGCCCCTGCTTGGTTTGGCACTCATATTAGGCGCTGCTGTACCAATTTACTTCTCGCGGCAAAAAGCCCGGAAAGAGGCAACAGGAAATTCAAAGAGAGACTTTTATTGAGCAGCTTTGCACAGGCGACTAACGATGTTTTATTTTCTCTTGCCCACCGAAGGTGCGTACAGATGACAGCCTGTTGCTAATTGTTAAGTTGTATGCATTGATTTGGTTTTGTGGAGCGTTGAAACTATGTTCAAAATGACGTCACGCATGCGGGAGAGTAGTTATAGCATAAAATGTGAGGATGAGATAAAGTTCGAAAAAGGAAGGAAGAAAGGAAATTCGGTTTTGCGTTTCGTTTCATTGTAATACTACGATTTATTTCCTGCTCAATCTGGATTTGTTAATCATCATTGGCGTTCTGTCACGCAAAGGCTAGTGGTCCTTAAGCCTGGTTCACATACAAGTAAAACTCGTCGCTAGACAAGCGTCTGGCGTGTTGAAGGCAGGTTTACTTGCATGCGAACGCCAGTACTTGGCTCTGAAAGTTAAAATTTGATTGACATTTGCCGAAGCAAAAGTCGTCGGAAAGTAACCCAAAATTTTGTTATTTTCGAACGAGTTTTCTTGGTTGGTTTCCGACTATCACTTAAATTGCTGGCGCCTCTTTTGTTCTGACGCGGAAATTCTATGATGACGATGACAGGTGCAAATTTTGACAGCTCTCCATAATGGCTACGAGTATGAGAGGCATTATTTCGGGTACGGTAAAACTGCTAAAATCTGTCTGAATGCAGTTCAAATTATTTAGAGAATGTAATAATGCTGTGTAGCTAAGCATTTTCTTTCACATAGGGATATACCCATCATCTCCTTTTATGTTTTCTCTTAGCAACAATGAGACCTCTGAGAACAATAACATTGTTTTCGTCCATGGAAGACATCTCTCTACTGTGCAGGTGTTTTTCTGACATGGCATTTACCACTTCAGTCTGAAATCACACTTTCACGTGGCATTTTTGATGTGCCATTTGTGACATACCACTTTGCTGTGTAAGCTCCCTTAGTATCTGTCACACAACCAGGTTCGCAACTTTTTTCTGTACAAGGACATGTTAAATAATGAAAACTGATATAATTCTCATTTAACTTTGTAATTTGACCTAAAGCATGTTGCAGGCTATCTTATTCTATCTATATCTACAGTAGTTTTCCCAGTGGCAGCTCGTAGAGAAAAATTTTGGTGGGGCTAATGACGTCATCATTAAAGTCAAAATCTTGTTTATCTAGGTCGCTTTTTATAGAAAAATTCAAAACGAGTCAAAAATCTGTGCTTTTGACCATTTTTCCAATTAAATTTAATTATGGCTGTAAATACATTAAGTACGGCAATACAAATAAATACAACTGAACCCAAAAGTCTGGCTACTAGGGCATGCACCTTCGAAAACATGCAACTTTCTGTTCTCTTTAGAACTAAATTGGACGGCTTCAATTTTCTATTTATAAAAAGTCTCGCCTGCCTTCCAAACGTATTTACGTGCTGTAGTGAATTCTTCTTTTCCAAATGTCTTAATTTGAAACAAAAGCTTTGAAAATAGGCAAGAGTTTATGAAAAGCAGCACACACTCATATAATAATGAGTGATTTATTTTTAGATAATACATAGTTAACCCATATTTTATTATCGATTCAGAATTTTCAATACCACCGGTTCGAAGCATAATCGCATAATTCCACAATAATTATTCTATTCTGAGGCCTTAGTGTAAGGAATGTATCAAATTACATGCCCTTCCCACCTTATTTGATTTGGGAGAGGTAAAGACAGCCACGTAGCTAGATATTCGTAAAATATAATTAAGAGCAGATTTTTCTTAAGGAGTAGCGGAGATTAGAGGGGTATAAAAGATCCTTATCCTTTAGTTTTAGGAGGTGGGGGTTGGGGAGGCCATGTTAGATTGACAGTCTATCAGGAAGGCATAGCACCTCAGTACTTCCTCCTGCTCAGTGCAGCTCAGTACATCGATCAAGGGCTTTACCCTTTTATGGTTTTGAGATAATGGCGTTTCATATTTGCTAGAAATATGATGTAGGAACTCGAAATTATTTCTTGGCCTAATCTACATTTCTGGGATATTGTGCAACTCGTATGCATTGTTGACAAGATATTTCCTGTAATATGCTGTGTACTAGAGCAGTCAGCGGTTGTTACGTAAAACTCTCGATGCTTTACGAAAGAAGCAGAGACACCAATAAAATTCCATGGAGGGATACCCCTCTGATGTTCTCCATTGTCTTTATTATGTATTTACAGTTTTATTGCTCCATATCACGTTACAAATTTTGATGCAACAAATGTTAATTACTCTTTACTTAAAAGAAGCATGTATTAAGTAGATCAGTCTTAATTTGCCTGAAATGTCTTTTCCTCCTTTACATTTATCCTCATCTCTCGGGGAAAAGTTCTGCATTTACCTAGGGCTAAGCAAGGTAGCACATTATATGTATGTCAAAAATCATTCTGTTTAATTTATAAATATTGTGGACGCTTCGGTAAAGCAGGTTGAACTATTTTTGCAAACATTAAATCGTTTAGTTCAGATAATGCTTCCAAATTATTGACACACTAGTATGTGAAGGGAGTTATCCCACTTTCTCAGACTTGACTCAATCAATTGAATTATTTCTTTTGTGCAAATTGGAAAAGTATACTTATTACTTGAATATCAGTTTGTATGCTACAGTGTTCAACCGGAAAGCTGCATCCGTTAGTTAAAAAGTCTCTAAGTGAAGTTGATAATAAAATATGATATACTAAGTTTTATCCAAAAAGATGGTCTGATCATGTCAGGACGGATACACAGCTGCCACTTCTGACGGCCGAGAGGAACGCAAGGGACATTATAGTTGTATTTATATTTATAGTTATATTTATAATGGTTTATGGTTATATTTATATTTATAGTTATAAAGGTTTATAGTTATATTTATATTTATAGTTATAAAAGTTTATAGTTACATTTGTATTTATAGTTATAAAGGCTTATAGTTATAGTTACAGTTATAAAGGTTTATAGTTATATTTGTATTTATAGTTATAAAGGTTTAAAGTTATAGTTATAGTTATAGTTATAGTTATAAAGGTTTATAGTTATATTTATAGTTATAAACGTCTATAGTTATAGTTATAGTTATAGTTATAAAGGTTATAGTTAAGAATAAAGTATGGGAATTTATGAAGATAGAGTATGATAAAACATACACGTGATCTAGTATATTAAAGCTGTTGAATATACACTTATAGTATCAATGTCTTATGGTATAATATTGGCATAACTAGATGGGACTCGGAGCTAGCAGAAACGTAATTTAGGGCGTCTAAAAACATTTGGGTGTTCATGGAGGTACATTTGCAGCCAAAGTGACATTAAGTAAACTCAAGCAGCGCCAATTTTAATAGAGAACGGATCTCCAAGGAAGGAAGACAGGGAATTGATTTGTGACCCAGAAGACACCTTATGGTGAAAAGGCAACTTTCAGTTTGTGATGGACCGATTTTGCCTATAAAAGTTACAGAAAGTCTCGAAAACCCTTTGACCATTCACACCAGGGAAGAAGGATCGAGAAAGTGGAATGTAAACTTTCAACAGTTTCTGCTACTACAACATTGGAAAGTAGCACTGTATCGTCCCAAATAGCTGAAGTGGTACATTTGACCAAGACTTGTTTCCCGCGACACATGGTTAAAGAGCAGTAGTAAATGCACCTTTAGACCTTGATTTGTATTTAGTCGTAGGTTACGATGTCCTTGGAACAATTGTTTAGGTGTTCCATAACCTATTTATGAATTCGCCTTAAAGTGTATGACAGATGGTTAATTAAAGAGCTGTAGTAAATTCACCTCTAGACCTTGATTGTATTTAGTCGTAGGTTACGATGTCCTTGGAACAATTGTTTAGGTGTTCCATAACCTATTTATGAATTCGCCTTACACATCAAACGCCTGCAAATGAGCGGCACCTGGTGTTGGACCACTCATTTATCCTTTATTAAAAGACTTATTTTCAAACTCTTCAACTCATTTCTCCAGGAGCACACAGAAAGGAAACAATTAGGCCTACCCTTCACAAACAACAAGTAGGAGCTATAGCATGAAATTAGGAAGAGAAAGGGTGAATTGGTGGAACAAAACAGCGGAAAGCAAGGGCTAACCGAAATAACATCTATTTCCATACTCAAAGCCTTAAAGGCATATCTGCTCCAAAGACAAATCCAATGGCCGCAATAAATAGAGTAGACGGAGCTAAGGTGTTCATTGACTGTAGCGTTTGACCTATTTAGTAAAATAACTAGGGAAATCCTATGTATGTTATAGCTTTATAGGTAAATTAGCATATGATGTAAGACTGTCCTGTTGCTACAAAAGCAAAACATAATGACGAATATAAACGAATATGCTTGTCTGTTTTGAAGATTCCCGCATTTTATTTGCTGTAGTGTTGTGGCATTGAGGGGCTTTATAGCCCCTCAGCTTTCTGTGAGTGCAATGTTCTCGCTGGCTTCCTCACTAGTATTTCCTCGGAGTAACCACTCCACGGTTGCAACTGTGGTAAATGACTCCCTTTTGCTCTTATGGTCTGGCGAAATGCACTATGACCGTTTGGTTTTGTTGCTAAATGACTCTGCTCCATATATGAAAAAGATGGCCAATGGTTTGGCTGTTCTCCATCCCAAATTGACCCATTTAACCTGCCTTGTCCATGCCTTTCACCGAGCTGGAGAAGCTGTTCGAGATTAATTTGCTGATGTAAACGATTTGATTTTAACCAGGGCGATCTTAATAACAGGCCTCCTCATCATGCAGCTGGAGTCAAAAGCTGGAGGCCATCCAATAATTTCAAATTTTCTCCAGCGAGCAGTAAGTTGTTCAATATACCTGCATAATCAGAGAGAACAATAGAAACTCGGACAAAAAGCCATCCTCGGAAGCAGGATCATGATGGCAGATTAGGCTCTCAACCGCCAAACCGTCATATTCAACATCAAGTATCGTGATGGCCAGGGTACCTTAGCGTCTAGAATGGAAAGCCTATACCTACCATAGAAGCCTTACATTATTGTTTAACAGTATCTGAGTTGAATTTTTCTGGATTTTAATTTGACCCAAAATAGGCATATGATAAGCATATTTTGAGCCTAAAATGGAGCCTTGCTTAAGCATACCCAAGCCTGTCTCGGAAAATTCATATGCTTGTGACAAAAACAACATGCAGGCTATATTTCTCTATTGTAAGGTCCATAAAGAGTCCCTCAAACTGCTTGAGTAGCCAACCCTATATCACCGAGGGATTATAGGTTACGTGAGTAATGTATAACCTATATAGACTTCTAGGGGCAATGGTAGTAGCAAGGTTGCTAACTTCTAGTAGCAAAACTATTAAAAACCAAACTCAATACTAACAACTTTATTTGAAGTCGTCGTGAAAGTGTGTGTTCTGGATTTACAAAGACCAGCATTTATCAGTAGGACAGATAAGAAAAAATGAAATTATTAAAAGTGGAAAGAGGGAGGGGAAATCCCTATCATGGTTGCGATAGATGATGTAAGATACACGATAGGATTAATCACTCCTAAGAAATTCCGTGCTTTAAAATAAATCATAAAACATCTAAGACAAATCTCAAAGTAATTTATGGCAATCCCGGTATTCTCAATTTTAACTAATAGCCTTTATAATCCAACAATCTCTAAGTAATAGCTTCATGAATTTGTCATCTCAACTCTTAAAATTTTCATAATCATGACTTTATCACAAAATACTGCACATCATTTATGTACCTATAAGCCGTTCTTCCTTCTCAAGGGTTTGTAAATATCTTCTTTTGATCTTCAAGTACAAACAATGTCTCTATGTATGGAGGGAGGTGATCATGACTGTTTGAGCACACCTTCTAAGAAGGGACAAAACCTCCCTTCGGGGACCTCTATGTCATTCAAAGGGAATCGAGCAACGATTACACTCCAGGGTATTGCAACCCTTGTGACTCTTGCTTGTGAATGAACCTTCGCTGCAACAGCTAACAGCTTTCTTACATCAGGCGTAAGTCGGCCCTGAAATTTGCAGCGAGACCAAAAAATGTAATTAGTAAATTAGAAACTGCCACTCGTATTTGCCTGTTTAAAAAGCAACTTGAGTTAACTGACAAGGAGACCAAAAACTGATGTCAAATGAAAACTGTAATAACCATAGGTCGGGTTTATACTTACCGGAACCTCGATTATTATAAGGTCGATTATCCAACTTTCGATTGCCCAAACCTTGATAATTCGAATGTCGATAATCCAAATCTTAATTATCCGAACTCGATTACCCGAACCTTGATTATACCAACCTTGATTATTCAAATCTTAATTATCCAAACCTCTGTTGTCGAATATGTCAAAAATATGAGTGTTTTCCTGTCACCATGCACATTTTGTTGACTATGTATGCCAACCTGAACTTGACAAACAAGAAGCTATTTTTATTCTGTCGGTCTTTTTTTCATATTGTGGATTGTGTTCGGCATTGCTTAAAAACTCATAACTTTTCCCCGATTTTAAAAGTCCATTTGCAAAGTTTTATGATGTTCCTGATAAACTCATGTTGCCTCTTTGGTGTTTTAGCACCCTGTGATCACTTTTGGAGAGAGGGAATGCAAATATTACCTACATTATTTCATTTAGTAGAAATCGTCAGTATTAACAATAATACACTTATTTACACAAAAGAAGAAATTCTCAAGGTTCCCTGATAAACTCTTGTATTGAGTCAAGTGGTTATGGTGTCCTTCCAAACTTTTCTTAAGAAATACTTAAAACAACTAGAGCTTCCTCTTTTTCTTTCCGTCTTCAGCTGATTTAATCAAAAACAGATGCTAGTTATGATCGACAACATTTGTCTCTTTGACAACACCATACTTAAGTGCCTCGATAAATGCTTCTAAAATCTAAAACTTCTAAAATCCAACTTTCTTCTCGCTGCCTGAACGCCACCATGTTTGATCCGTGTATATCTGCACAGTTACTTATCTTCGACCTTTTTTCCAGTTCCAATGTCTACATCATAGGTGCCGCAAAATTTATAATTGGAAAGCCTGGATTTCCTGGGCTTTTTGGATCTATTTTCCTGCAGTTCCAGATATTTCTACCTTAATATACTGATCCAGCCAGCCAATCGAACAACGTCGATGGACCAATCACATTGCGACACCATAGAACTTCATGATTCCAAATACCTACATATAATTTAGTAATCACCTCTCTCAGACTCATAACTTTCTAAAACTACAAAGACTTGAACAATTAACTCGTACAATCGACGACACAATCATAACACTGTGAGGTATTATCCACTCTGGTATGATTCAAAGCACATAAACAATCAATGCTTATTCACCGGGGGAATCATAGATACTCTTAGACTACGTAAGTATCAAAAAACCCGTATCAGGCCGACATTGCGAGCGATTTTTATACTTAGAGAACACAATGATATCGTCAAAATTATCCTTAATAGAAAGATAAGAGTAAATAGTCAAGTGATCATCTACTGTCGCAACTTACTCGAAACCGCTTCCAAACTGATAGGACCAGCCCCATTTTCCCCTCTGTCTGACATAAATCGAAGAGTCAGTCCTTTAATACTGTCCAACAATGATAAGTTCCGATGAAAATTATCTCTTAATAATGATAAGTATAACTTTATCGCAATTTCTTCGCTGTCCTCCGAAGTCAATCATGACATTGTGTGACTGTTTTCTAGGTCTCACTTAAAACTGAGGAAACTTGACAGACTGGAAACGAGACTGCTGGGCGCGAAACGTGGGTCTTCAGAATTTCAGATGCAAAACAAGTCCTTCTCTTTCCCCCTTCAGTACACGTTCTAGGAATCTTTCCAACTTTTATTTCACAATTTTCACAAGAGCCCTATACGTAGTATTTTCCTAGAAAAAAACACCGAGTTGTCTCCATGGAGACTAAAATGCTGAAGCAAAGGCCACGGAGAGAGGTGGCTAAGGGGGTACTAGACATTGATTGTGGAAAAGATCCGTCTAAAACAGGGGTTCTCAAAGTTGTCGATATCGACCCCCAGGGGTCGATGGGACCATCCAGGGGGTTGATGAATACCCAAAGGGTCGAATGGGAGTTGATGAATATTCAGGGGGTCGAAAAGGAGTCGATGAATAACCATGTTTGCATCCTGTAGTAAGAAAATTACAAAATGTACCCTCCCCGCGCTTTCCATCCACTCCCACGCCTCTCCCCACTACAGACAGGGCTGATACAGGAATCATTCATGTTTCAATTTTGGTATCGACTCCAACATCGACATTGCAAGCTCACTTCTCGACGTTATCGCTCTTTTATCGGAGACATTTTGTAAAGGAATTGTTAAAACACAAGCCGGTAAAGCCTAAGGCCGAACTAACAACCTTGTGTGGTGGAAATTCTCGAATCTTGATACTTCGGTCACAGTTGTTTTACCTGGGACATGAGCAGAGGGTATCATTCAAAACAAATGTGTATTGATAATTTTGATTGTCGACACGCACAAGGCATGATCAGTGCCGGTATTAGGGGGTGCCCACTGTGCCGCGGTATAGGGACCCGCACCTAAAATGGAAATTGGAGGGGCCCTGCATAGCCCATTCAGTACACTCAACGACACTAAAGGGCCCCCAAATCACTTTATGGCACAGGGTCCCCTCTCACGGAAAACCGGTACAGGGCTTGATACCTTTCACAATTACCTATATAGCCTAAGCAAACATTTCCAACTTTTCAAAATCTATTATAAAATGTTCATTGCCATACAATATTACTATGATTAAAAGCATTCTTATTGTCTTCATTTAAAGCCCAGTTGAAAGTACTAACCTGTCTAGATAATTAACGATCGAACTACACTATCATGAGTTCTTTTTAACGATAGTCATTTAATTTCTGTGTCGCTTTGGATAAAAACCTATTATGTATTCTCTCATGATATTTGTAAGTTTCAATCGAGATATTCTCTTACCATTAAATAACTACGTATTTTATTTCCCCTCTGATATTATTACTTAGATGTGGACGAATGCGCTAATGGAAATAATAATTGTAATCAAACTTGCGTGAATACCATCGGATCTTTTGCCTGTAAATGCAAGCAGGGCTTCCTTGAATTAAACAACGGGACAATCTGCGAGGATGTTGATGAATGTCGCTTGAAACTGAACAACTGCAGTCAAAACAGTCACTGCGTGAACAGCTATGGCGCGTATGAATGCAAGTGCTATGAAGGATTCCATATGGAAGGGGCCATCTGCGAGGGTATGCTATTGTATCAATATACTATAAGGAAAAAAGCAATTAGCGCAATATGTCTTAGATAAGCAGTTTACAGAAGGTAAAAATTTCATCTGCAAAGAAAACCGCTTTTGCCGAAACCCGTCGATTGGTACGGAACAAAATACGTGCTATGCAAGACACCTGCTTTAGTACGAAAGCTGATGAAGTACGAGAATACACTGAGAGTCACAATTACACAAACTCCTTTAGTTCCATTAAAGAACTCTATGGCCTACAAAGTAGGATTCCCACAACTCCCTGTAAATGGCCCATCACTTCTTAATGGAAAGTCTCAGATCTTAAAAAGATTGGCAGAGCACTTTTTGGCCGTACCTAACAGACCGTCCCGAATAAACAATGCAGCCATCGAATATCTACAGCAGCACGAAATCAACTATGAGGTTGACCATTCGCCTCAAGAGTACAAAATCAAAAAGGCCATCGAGCAGCTCCTGTGTGGCAAGGCTATGGGTGCAGATGCTATTCCCACAGAGGTTATCAAAGCATGTGGGGCACTGCTGCTGACAATACTCACAGCTCTGTTTCAAATATTCTAGGACAAACGACAAGGCACCACAGGATCCGCAAGGATGCATCTATTATACCATTTATGTACGAGAAAGGGTGATGGCCGATCCTACGATAATCAAAGGGGAATCTCGCTCCTCCTTTTACTGGAAAGAATTTCACTTAAGTGCTACTTGACCGCCTCAGTACCCACTTAGAACAAGGTCTTCTGCCTGATAGTCAGTTTTGGCCTTAGAACGAAACGCGGAGCAGTCAACATGATCTTTGCAGCGCATCAACTTCAGGAGCAGTTTCAAGAACCGAATCGCGAGCTTTACATTACTTTCATCAACTTGGCTCAAGCCTTTGACACAATCAGTCTTGAAGGTCTGTGGAAAATAATGGTGGTACGGTTGTCTTGACAAATTTATTACGACTACCCGTCAGTTCTATGACATCATGATGGCACGTGTTTTCGATAATGGCGACTCATCTGACGCTTTCGCCGTACCCAACGATGTTGAGCAAGGTTGGATTCTTGCACACATCCTGTTCAGCTTGATGTTAGCTGCCATGCTTACTGACGGCCTCATGAACTGCAATACAGGAATTAAAATCCACTACAGAACAGATGGCAAACTGCTCAATCAGCCACTTAAATAATATGCATCCAGAATGTATTTAGTTTGAATGCTCCATACCTGCCTAAATAAGCGTAGTAAATATAAGCAATTACAATAGGCATCAACTCTCTTAGTCGTTATCAATACCTCAATTGCTTAGAGAGACATAGCACTGCTACCTTTTACAAGGCCGAGTAAAGGGCAGGGTCCAAGGGCCCGGGGCACCTCACCAGTTTCTGGCGTCGTTATCGCAGAGAAAAATGTAGAATGGGAATTTTCTTGCCTGCTACAGATCTAGTTGTGTCCTCTGTTGATCAACATCCGCTAGCATTTAAAGATATATCAAGCCAAATCAGGGTTTTTAGTCATTGGGAAGAACTGTCTCTCGAGATTCGGGTCGTAGCTCAGCAACGCATAAGGTTTGCACAGATAACTCGGACATTACATTTGCTGCCAATATCTTCACAGATAAGTTGACAGAAGGTATTAGTACCGAGCTTTTCCTGTAAGGACTTATCATAGGTAAGGGTGTGCACGATAATTTCCCAAACATTGAGATAGCTCCACAGATATACCTCATTTTGATTGTATCAAACTCCATCGTCCAGATCTTCTTTTTAAAACGCAAATTAATTGAGAACCGATCACGAACATCCATGAAATAGGAACGGTTTATAACTCTGGCTATCATTACTACGGAGTCAGTTATGATGCTTGAGTTGGATATCGATGACATCGTCAGCAACTTTTCCACACGAAATTCACAAAACGTAGGTATGCGTCAGTATTGCAGATCGTTAATAGGTTACGAAGCTAAGGAGGAAAGGGTAGATGGGAATCTGCTTCAATGGAAAGGCTTGCCTTTTAAAGACGTGCTCATATCATACCCTTTCACAATTTACATATCTGATTGTGTATAAGAAGTACAGCTAGCTGTGCGATGCTCAGATCTATAGTAATAAGCCAGTACCGCATTTGTTGCTGATACTGATACTGAAAGGAAGGCATTGCAGTATTTATTAATGTGATACCCTGCTCAAGTTACGTACAAGATACCATGAATGCATCTAGGTCACATCATCAAGAGCACGTAATAATGTTGTAGTGGTGTCTATGGCGTTTGTTCAGGATGCTGGTACAAGGAATGCGATTTTTGTACTGAGAATGTTATCGGAAGGAACTATTGAAAAGGAGAGCGATTTGCAGATCTGCTTTATTGATTACAAAAAAGTATTCGACAAAGTAAAACATAAAGAACTTTTCAACTTTCTTGAAGATCTAGATCTTGATGAAAAGGAATTGAGAGTTCTGAGAAATCTATGCTGGGAGCAGACGGCGTGCATGTGATTACATGGGGACATAAGTTCATATACAAGCATTGGAAGAGAATCTCGTCAAGGAGGTTTATTTAGCCCAGATCTTTTCAACTTTTACAGCGAGATTATTCTAAAAGCTCCGGCATCATTACAAGGGATACTTATAGGACGTCAGAACGTTAACAACTTTAGATATACAGACGACACTTTCTTGATTAAAGAATCAGAAGGAAAGCTGCAAGAGTTATTGGACAAGGTGGTTGAATCCAGTGAATGCAAAGGCTTGTCTATAAACTACAACAAGACAGAATGCATGGTAATCTGCAAAGGAAAAGCAGCAAAACAGTGCAAGATAACGATTGTCAGACGCTAATAAAACAGGTGCAGAAATTCAACTATCTTGGCAGCATGATAACTACAGATGGCAAATGTGATATGGAAATCAGGAAACGAATTGGAATGGCAAAAAGTGCGTTTGAAAAGCTTGGAAGCACAATGAAGAGCCGCAAAATTTCCATGCCAACTAAGATCAGAATGCTTAATTGTTATGTGTTCTCCATTACTGAATGCTGGACAATATCACCAGGAATGAAAAAGCGATATGAAACAGCAGAGTTGTGGTTTCTTAGGAGGAGGATGAGAATATCTTGGACAGAGAGAAGGACAAATGACGAAGTGCTGCTGAGAGCAGGAACAGTGTGTTGCCTTCTAACAGTAATTCAAAAAAGACAACTCGAATTTCTAGGACACGTAATGAGAAAGGAGGAGCTAGAGCATCTTAGTGTTACAGGTATGATCAGCGGAAGGAAAAGCACAGGAAGGCAAATATTAACTTACATATCCAGCCTAATTAGATGGATGAATGTTACAGAACAAGAGCTGTTAATGACTAACGAATTGTGCTGTTAATTTTACGATGTCCCTACAACGCAGAAAAGAAAAGTGAAAAGTCACAAACTGAAATCTATCTCCAAAAATAAACCGTAAAATCCCGAATATAAGCCTTCCCGACTATACCCCCCGAATATAGGCCTCCTGTAAACTAATCAAAATGTACTTCCGAATATACCCCCCCTCCTCCAAATATAAGGTCAATGCATTTGGGATTCTGTAGTGTAGAAGGCAGAAATGCTAAATGAACATGGGTAAAGTATATATGGAGCCTCTGTATTTACTTTTGTTCTTTGTGAAAGCTTAAGGATTAAATGTTGTTATTAGTCTCCCTGACTGGACACCGAATGGTGAATTTTATGTAATACACAAGCAACCTGTTAACCCAAAAGATCCCTCCGAATATAACCCCCCTGTATATAAGTCCTCCGAATATAAGCCCACCAAAAAAACTTACCAACCTCTATAAGCCCAGGGAGAATATTCAGGATTTTACGGTATTCGGTAGGAGAGGTTTTACATCGGAGTGCTACGTTATAAGTGCCATGCCATGTGGCATGTGACTCGGAAACAAACTTATACAAACATAGCAAACCTTTCAAAAAGAAGTAGCATGCCACGTGGAGATGGCGACGTGTGTGACAATCGAGAAAAGGGCACTGTTTGACCGACCGACCAAAAGGAAGGGGAAATAGTATTTACTCGTGTGGGGACGAGAAGGTAACGACTCGCGTGTTTCGTTTTGTTTATTTAGAAGGGTACTCAACTGTCAACATTTTCATGGACATGTCACTTCGAAGTAAAAGCTCCCTAATGGCTACAAAAAATCTATGCAGTGGAATCAAAGAAAAGGCTCTTCCTTTGTTTCAGTTATTTGAGTTTTTTTCAGTTAGTTAAATTCGGCGGTTTTAACGTACGGAGTGCCATACGGACACCGGCTTTAGTTTCAGGGTACGACAGATTTGTCCGTTAGTTCGTCCTTACTTTTAAGTGTACGACAGTTTCGTTCGTCAGTTCGTCCATACGCCTATATATTAAATCATGACAACGAAAGAAAGCGATTGGGAGCACGATGTACAAGAGGTGAGAAGTACGGCAACTTGACCTCACACTACGGCTGCACAGCGTACAGACACTGATACCAGAGACTTGCAAGGAGAGTAGAAGAAAACCACCTAAAATCTGACGTCGTACACTCCCTCGGGCTCCGCATGAGTTATATTTGTCCTCTGTTACTGGGTGGGTGCTGCTGCCGACCGCTTTCAAATATAACAAGTTCGTCGTCGGCAATGTTCTACAAGGAACCGAAGGAATTAAGTCCAAGGTAGTCATGATTAGTATAGATTCGAAGGCGCAAAATAATGAAACAACGTATTGAATACACGACGTGCAATCTCTAGAAGACATAGCAATTCAAATGTTCCTTTCGGAGATTCTTTGATTTGGTACTTTGGCTTCCAAGCCAGTTGGTTGTTTCTCGAGTATCTCGAAATGCGTGCTTTGATTGCTTTGCAACTGAATGCAATTCGTGACTGATCACAGAAAATGCCTGTTCTGTAAAGTTTTGTCACACTGGGTAGATCGAGTATTTCGAGTACTCATTTAAAAATTGAAAAGTGAAAATAACAATAATGGACAGAATCAAATTACTAGTGCGAATGCGCCTTGTTAAACCTAACCCTCCCTCTAAAATAGTGAATTAAGTGGTGGGTTGAAACAGGTGGTGTGTCCAGTAAGTAGCGAATGCTTCTATTGCATTAAAGAGCGATAGAACCTAGAAAGAAAGCGAAAAGTTTCTATCGTTTTTGTCTGTCCACTAAAGATACGTACTATAGCTTTAAGAGCAAATACTGAGCTCGGCCTACTCATATATTTCCTGTTTGGAAATCTTTTCGGATAATTGGGATCATTGGGTATGCTTAGCGGCGTAACTGTTACACTGAAAACAGAAACGGAAACAAAAAGGTTTGTAAAGGTCTACTCAAGCAGGCAAAGATACATGATTTAACATCCTGGTTCGTGAAGTAAGGCTGTAAAACAGAAAATCTTTCAGATAAGTTATAAGGGCCCCGGGGTAATTTACAGCCTACACCCCCTCTCCTTGGCTTTTTTTCACAAACAATGTTTCAGTGTCTGATTCTTCTATATGTTCTATTTGCATGCAAACTTCCGACTGTAGTTTCCTTTCAAACTTATTACCGACTGCTAGTCCTATCATTATCAGCAGCAGACAAGCTAGCTAGGGAGGACCTTGCAAATTGGATGTATGTATGTCCCTAAATGGTAACTATCATAACTATAAAAAGTTTTGCAAGTCACAAAAGGTAACGTCTTTCAGAGCATTCTGGATCATTCACAAGAAACCAACATCTTAGATCATGGAAGACTGTTTCTTGACTACTTGACAATGTTCCTTGCTTAATGATGTTAAGTGGGAGAAAATCGAAAATGCAGAGTTACGTTATTTTTATTTGCATTTGTCCTTTTTTGATACTGTATGTGTCTGCAGTGGATTGTAAATTTTGAAAGTACTCTATACTAAACTATTTCGATTTGTGTCAATTTTTATACCGTCCAGTTTTATTGGTACCGATTTCTATAAAGATTACTTTGATTTGTATCAAGTCTTCACAAGGGATAAGAATAGGAGTACACTTGATAAAATGTTTGATTTCATTTAGATTGCGTGAAGCGTTTTCATAAAACTATATGTTAAAGATAATTTCTACTGTTGTAGACATTCTTCTGACTCAAACTAGAATGTTAAACAGTTCTGCGAAGAGGGATTTCGCTGTTTTTCGTTTGTCGTGTTGCCAAAAGCCGAGCAACAAAATTCTTCTCGGCAATTTGGTCTTGAAAAGTTTCGAAAGATTTTTTAATTGCTCACTTTCCACTGTCACAATACAGCCATTACTCCCTTGAAAAGTGCAATGGATTTTCATAAGGATATATGTCGTTGGGATATAATAACGAAATTTACCTAAACTTCAATATTCATGTTTTATCTTGCCTTGTACCAAAACCCCATTCAGATATAACATCTGTCCGGAAATTTCAAGGGGAATACCTTCCTTGTCGTGATTAATGAAAGTCCTATGCGATGTATCACTCATTTATGTCATAAGTAGGCAATTCGGACTTTAGGACAATTCCCCCCCTGGACAATGCCCTGGACAACTGAGTGAATATTTTTCAATTTGGGAGCAATACACTCTTTGCCTTCGGGCTGGTTCTAAAGTTCCGCCGGGATAAGTTTTCAGTGGGCGATTGACTACAATCAAGGTCGGAATGGGCTAGATCTTCTGTGTCTCTCCAGCAGTACCAGTCCCATTATTTTCAAATGGCTTTTCAAAGATCACTCGTGGCCCAAGAAAAGGGGTAGTCGCAAAGAAATCACAGCAGTGAAAGAGTCTGTTATGTGGCAACTGTTGTGATGAATTCTCGCCCTTAACTCAAATTTTACTTAAAAATTATCAACTTTTTGGGATCAACGCTGGTAACCTGTCAATCAAGGACATTGGCGATTGTGGTCTGACGCCTCTCAGGACCTTTATATCCCCTCAAGACGCACCAATCGCTTTTATTAGTTTGAAGGTCTTCATCTAGATCAGCGATAGGCCTAATTTTCTGTCATATGAGCAATCTATACAAACTTGAAACGATGTTTAACCTAAAACCAATGTCTGCAAACTAAACAACCGGTGTCAAAGTCAACAAACAATACTAACTCTGTTTACTAAAACTTGAGACTTTACCTTTTAGAGTGTGTGAAAAGGTTGAAAAGAATATCAACAAAACGAAAAAGTACATCAACAAAACGGTCACGTAATGTGACCATGATATCACTTCCCAATTACTAGCGCCATTGTACATCACACCCAATACTTGAGATTTGATGTTTGTTTGTCTGAAACTCTGGAAAAGCTCAAGAAGAAAGTATCTACAACGCCTATTCATTCATTAATGCGTTTTACAAATTCATATACGAAAACAACAGTTAGTTATTTAGTTGCTTGATGTAGTTAATTTGTCCATAATTTAGTTACTTTCTTGTTTGGTTAGTTACTTAATTCCTTGGTTGATTGCTTGGTTGGATTGGAGGGTTAATTGTTGGTCAGTGAAGAAGAAAATGCACTGAAGAAGAACAAGTAGGTAGGTAGGTAGGTAGGTGGGTAGGTGAGTTGATGGGTAGGTAGGTACATAGGTACGTGGGTAAGTAGTTAATTAGATAGGTAGGCAGGAAGAATGGTAGGTAAGTGGGTTGGTTGGTGGGTTGGTGGGTTGGTAGGTAAGTAGGTAGGTAGGTAGCTAGGTAGGTAGGTAGGTAGGTAGCTAAGTAGGTAGCTAAGTAGGTAGGTAGGGTTCTTGTTCCTTCATAAGTACACAAAAATGTAAGTTGAATTAATTTGGGGCTGCTAATTTGTACTGAGTCCATACCTACGTCGTTACGCCTATCACAAAAATTTTGTGCATAATAATTGCAAAGCTACTTTCTGAGCCATCTCTTAGGTAACTTACACATCTTATAAAACATCATAGAGTACACATCTTATAAAAATTGTTAGGTCAATGCGAGGAAATGCACATTTTCATTGGCTATGCTTTTTTTGAATCAGACCATTAAGAAGGCTGAGCCGTAGACATAATATCAATTATCATTGTCAGCATACGATCTTTAGAGTTTCAGAAGAGTAGTTATGGCGTTAGCCTGAAGACCGAAGCATTGAGGGCTCAAATACCGATCGGGTCACTTGACTAATTACAGATAACGAGTTGTGGCTTCTATTGCCCTTTACGGCAGTTATACGTTGTGCACTTGCTAAAAATACAGCTCTCTTTCGTATCTCTAAACTTTCAAGAGCCCCAATAAGATAAAGATCATTAACCTAACAAAACCCTTTACCAGTGAAGAATCCTCTAGGAGCATAAACACTTGAAACAGAGCAATACTTTAGGGCGGAGCAACCGAAATGTTAATTTCTATCAAATTTAATGGGGATAGGGGTAAAAATGACGCTACATGACCACTAGGGGGTGTCAAACCATAAAGTTAAATCGCTGTTCTATAGCATCGCTATATTTAAAACCACACCCTTTAATGCGTAATATGGAGGGGGTAAAGGAGGCAGAATTTCGTACGATGTTGGGTGTACTATAAATAACGCACGAAGTATTAAAACAAGTACACATCGCGACTAAATGTCGGGAATTCCGAAACAAATGGTTATCCCCGCAATAAAGAAGATTAAGAAATGACAAACGTTCCGTTTCGACTCAATAAGAACTGCCTAATTTATTAATGGAATACAAAAAGTATATGCAGAGCGGAAGGGATCATAGGGATACAATGCAACTACTTTAGAAATCATGACATCATGACACCAAACTGAACTTTATTCTTCTTCCTATGAAAAGTGGCAAACCCATTCTATGTATTTCGGCCTGTTCGCGAAATGGCCTCCGTGATTTCGCTATAGTGTGATTCAGTTGCGTGTCAAGTAAATTACAGTGAGCTGACCCCTCCAACGCTCATACGCCGTACTCAGCATCTCAACAGCGGAGAAATTAGGAAGAAGTAGGCAAATTTTAAAATTGGAGTTCCAGGATTTTCCTGCAAGCAAGCTCAAAGATGATTTCTTCTTCCTGGTAGCTGCTTCTTTAGGTGTTTTTGTAGATCAAGGTCTCTTCCAGAGTAACGCTGAAGTATTAGGATGGTCGTCATGTTAAAGTTTTGAGTTATATGTCCAGATTTTTATTTTACATTTTACTTTCAGCATGATGTAAAGGCACTTGCTATAGTTTGCTGATATCTGGTTTCAGAAACCATTGAATGCAGGATTCAGGTATTTTTTCTTGTCACCGGTAGGTCCTTAATTCGGTTCTGCACATGTCATGATCTTGAGTGAAGTAGCAGCTGAGTGTATCAGGAAGGTTGTTTATGTACATACTAAAGAGCTCACTGCACAAAATAATGACGTCCTCATTGTGCTTTAAAGTGTTTTCGCCAGACGCTCCTCAGAACAGAATGAATGAATATGAAAAGAATAAAACTTAACTGGTTACCCAATGACACATGACACAATAATAGTTCAGGAGACCTCATAAAATAAGCCAAGCAAACACCAAAACTTTCTTCTAAATGCAAACAATTACAGGATTTGGGTCAAAATCGTCCCTTGAATTCGCTGCTTAAAATCCGTCCAATTGCTGAAAAAATTGTGTCTGTTTTGCCATTATGATTGATGTTACGTGGGAGGGTCTCGCTACCCAGTTTGAAAAGTGGAACAGCTAAAGAGAGGAGCTGGAAAATAAACAGAAATCCACAAACTGCAATCATATTAAAAGGCTTGGCAAGGAGAAAGGGGAGAGTCCCGAAAATGCCAACGCGGGGACATCCGCGAAAATGAAGATTCGGCCATCTAATCCGCCGTAGCTGTGTCAGCAGCTTTGACCTCGAACTTAGAGTCAAGCTAAGCCACGGGTGCTGTATAGAGAAACTTCCCAAGTCAAATTCCACCTCAAACCCACCTGCAACTGAAATACTGCAGCTTCCTAAGCCAAACTTGAAAACTTTTCGTACCTGGTCTTTTAAAACTATTAACAGTACTTCTGGCTCCTGCAACCGTGACCCTTTACAGTCGTGTGATTTTCTCTCGACTTTTTGTCGTTGCTCGTTCGTTTCTTTAATATACTTATGACAACTTTATTCCTTGGACCGGTCAATGTTTACTAGAAAGCCAAATAGGTGTTAGCAAATTATGGTTAAGAAGGAGCGACCGAGGGTATACGATCTTCCCCAAGTTACCAAATGTGAGGGGTTAATCACTGACAATGCCACGTACACTGTTCTGAAGAAGGTGCAAAAGTTTTTAAAATTATAAAAAAGAGAGAAAATGCGTTGAGAAAGTAAGGAATGCCAAAACGCAAGAAAAAGCAGAATTAAAAGGTCAAAAAGTGAGAAAAGGTTAAAAAATCAAAGACATTGGAGGAAGATACGTACACGAGTTATTTTCTCTTCGACCAACCGTACCAAGCAATGCGTATAAAGTTCGTTTAGTTCACTTTTGTCTTTTGTGTAAAATTCCCTTACTACACTGCAAATCGTTTGTACTTCATGATAATTGTAAATACAAAGATATCGGCATACAATTATTGTATTATCTGTTTGCTACACCACGTGGAATTTTCTAGACCCATGCGCATGGTGCCCAGGGACACCGGACAAGTTGCGTTAAGCCCTGTACAAACGGGCTCGACTTTCAACTAGACTTCACACGACTTTGTACAACATTGTAGAGCCAAGTGTGGCCAAGTCGAGCCATGTCGAGCATTAGGTGTACAAAAGGGCTCAATTTTTTCCTCGACTTTTCACGAGACTTTAAACTCCTTCCTAGGACTTCACATTCTTTTGTTATCTGGTGAGAAAATGCCTTTTTGAATCGGATTACTCAGCATGCCTAGGTGGTGTTAATAGATATCAGATACATAATCGATAATATGTTGTTTTAGATATCTATGATCGACTGAGTTCTCAAATAGGCTAACTGAGCATGCCTGTTGAGATGTGGTTCTTAAGGAGGATGCAGAGAATTTCTTGGACGGATCGGGTACCAAACGAGGAAGTACTAAGATAGTTGCTGTTTTGTATTTGCCCCTAGGAAAATCACTTCATTTAATTACCATGTTAAAAATGTTGTGATACATTGATTGACTTGGAAACTTTGTAGTTAGATCTAAGTTGTGTGGTAATTTCAAAACTGTAAATAGAAATGGCACAAAATGTAACCCTGGACCTTAAATTATCCTTTACTTCCAGCCACCACTTATAACATTTTATCTATTCAATCCATCCATTTGCATGACTTTTATAATAATGATCTTTGGCACAGATAATATTAACATATTGATTCACATTACATCAAAGATTTGAGATGGCACTTTTCCTCCACTTAGGTTTTATTTAATATATATCAAAAGTTAGAAAATGGTGGCGGAAAGTAGGCATGTTGCTGTTGATCTAACTTATTATGGCACTTCCAACTATTATGCATCTTTTAAATACCCTTAATTAATTAAAAGCACATTTTCAAACCAATGGCATATATATAAGAAGCAATAGCTTGTGAGAAACTAGAATTGTGTTTTAACATATCTTGATGTACTTCTGAAGATTGAAGAATACCTAAGACCTGGGATGTGAATGTCCCATTTTACTTGTTTTGCTATGGAATTACGCCACAGTGATCTAAATTTAATTGCTTTTTTTTATTCAAATCAAATATTTGAATCAAAAGTTTCTAATACGATTTTGTGACTTTTGTAACTTGCTTGGTTTTCTTAGATATTAAAACAAGATACATACTTATATGTTTGTGTGTGTGGGGGGGGGGGGGGATATTCTAATATGCTAGAGTGTGTTATCTGTTAACAAGAAATATTTTTGAAACTTTAAAGTTAGAGATCATAATTAAAGATGTCCAAAGCCCAAACCACGTAACATTAATTCTGTTGTATACATTAATTAATTTCTCACTACTATTTAATAGAATGATGATACATCACAAAATATCATGAAGTCGGTGGAATGTCAGGAGGACAAGGAAATTAGGATTTACAAACAGTCTGTGATTGTGAGTACCCTTCCTTGCCTTTTCTTGTTTAGTTTAGGGAGAGGCCTGAAAACAAGCAACTGTTCTGTAAATGTGTGGTGTAGAAGATGACGTCCTGCGATTAGAGGGCATAGCTGAACAATCTAAGAAAGACCCCATACTTGTTGAACTGGAGAAAATGATTTTTAGTGGATGGCCAGAGACTGGGAATGAGATACAGCAATCACTGAGTCCGTACTTTAATTTTCGAGATGAGCTCACTGTACAAGATGGTGTTATTTACAGAGGAGAAAGAGTTGTTGTACCCCTGAAACTGAGAAAAGATATGATTCATCGAATACACTCATCCCATATTGGTATGGAAGGGTGCCTTAGGAGGGCTCGGGTCTCTCTGTACTGGCCTGGAATGGATGGACAGGTAAAGGACTATATACAGTTGGGTGAAATATGCCTGTCTACAGGCTCCAAACAGCAAATACAAACAATGATCCCTCATGAAATCAAGGACCACTCATGGTCTAAAGTTGGTCTTGATCTGTTTGACTTTGATCAGCGAACATACCTTGTAACTGTAGATTATCCCTTTAAGGACCGAATAACAGAGATGTGAAAAGTACTTAAGGACCGCATTTTTCGCGCGAAAATTCAGATTTTGTACTACTACTCATTTAATGTTGAATATTGTTAAAACTATTGCTCCAACAGAATAACGTTCTGAAAAGAAGTTGTAGAGGGGGAAATTATCTACGAATTGGTATAATTTGTTCAACTGTCACTCTAATATTGTAGTTTTTATACTTCTTCGAATTCTTTAAAGTTAAAATGTCAACAATAGTCGTAGAAACCTTATGGTAAAATTTCCACTCGAGTGTTCTTAAATTCGAGAAAATACGTCCCGTAGAAATGCCTGTAAGTTCGAAAACAAGGTAAAAATATCACATAACCTTTATAACGAATTTTATAAAAACTAAGGTAACATTAACGTCCCTCAAAGCTTTCAGGGCAGTTATTTCATCGTTCGGGTCATCGACGTTCCCAATGTAAACATGGAAGCGGCAGCGACGTCCTGTAGTCACAGAGCTCCCAAAGTTTAACTCCAAAACAACATGTCCCTTCAAAATTAAAGTTTATATTTTACGTTTTGATATAAAATGTACTTAAATCGTTTCAACTGACTCGAATGTTTATACTCTAGTGTCCACACTTTGTTACTCCATCTTATCCTGATGATGGTCTGTGAAGTAGCCCTCCGTGTTTTAGGCCTAGACGCACGATTCCTGGCAATGTTGTACACCAAAAAAGAGAAAAAAGGAAACGAAAATTGTAAAAAGTAAAAAAGATATCAAAAAGTAACTCTAATCCTAGAAGTGTCATCTGCCTAGTCTGGAATGAAAACAGTCAGAACAATTAACAAAGGCTGGGAAAAGCCAAGCCATGTAAACGCCATGATTGATATAGTAGAACATCTGAAAATGTTTTACAGAAAGTGCATTCTTGATTATATTTGTGATTGGAGTATGGGTTTTGCTATCATTCCATATACAAATTTACATTCTACTGTAATTGGGCTCAATTTAGTGAATTCTTGCTTTTCAAGATATATTTGTTTAAATTCGTCTATTTTGATATATACAAACTGCAGTTCTATACCTTGCAATGTTATTTTGTTATCTAGGATAAAGAAGATAGACGTCGAAATCTGTGAATTGATGGAGGAATTTAAGTACGAAACAGAAGAAGCTATGAATGCTTCAGATGGTGAAAAGGTTGAAGAGGGGGAGCGATAAGAAGTAAGCTTTTTGCAAAATGACCATCGTAAATGATTGTTACTAACTGTAAAACAGATATGGAGTAACTTTAACAGCTTGTACCAACATGGCCTTCCAAGTATCGCCAAACAATCCAAATGAAATAAATAATGAAGTAGTAAGTACTTTACTCGTGCACTCCGGACGATTTGCTGTGACCAGTGTGTGACAAAGCCCTGAACGATTAACTTTTTGAGTGCAATGCTAAAACCATTCAACGTATGGATCGATGAACACAACAGAGATATATAAATATTATTAAGCTTATGTACAAACTATAAACAAGTGAATGCTATCCAGTTCCTTACCCATTCATGTATCTAGCCACTGCGCATGACCTAGATATCAGGTAATTGTACTACACGTTTTTTTTTAATAAGCAACTCCATTTTCGGGGTCAGGCCTCGAGTTGCTTAGCAATTTCCAAAATCAGGTCTGGAGTTGCTTAAGTAGTTGCTTAGGTATCACTACAGGTGATCGTCTAGGACCTGACGAAGTCTTTAAGAAAAGACGAAACGTTGTCACAATTGTAGTTTCCTTCTTGGCGTTCTCCCTATAATTGATCAAAATTATGAAATATTACACTCTTTCTTGATTTTGGATAAATATAGTTCTTCGTATACATGATTTTATAAGAGATACATTTGGTGAAATAAGATGTTTAACTTGAAGCTAAGAACTGAACGCTTTTAATCAAAGGAAAAGAAAACATATTGAAAATTGTAGTGTCACAATTCTAGTTACATATGTGAAATGTTTCCAAAAGCGTTTGATGTTCACAACGCCACGATCTTTGGGGCCTCCACCTTTGATATAACAGTCTCCAGTGTGTTTCCTTGACCTTTCAATCTTTCTTGGTCTGCAAAAAGACGCATTTAGGCAAATATTAAAGATATTTTATTTCAATTTCAGATTGTCCAACCTTCTAACCAAAAGTTTCGAGACAGTACTCCGAACCAATTTACGAAGAAAGAGCTATGTTAAATACCCGCTTTGGAATATCATACAGATATCTTTCAGATTTAACATATTAATTACAAAAGTAGTTGCCAAACTTAGAAATTGGTAAGGGAGAAAATGAAAAAACCCAACAGGTTATGGGCACAAAATAACATGGAAGAAAGAGAGAGTGTAGTTTGATATTGACAGATTGTGGTTTTTGCTAATGTAATTGCAAAAGTAGTTGCCAAACTTAGAAATTGGTAAGGGAGAAAATGAAAAAACCCAACAGGTTATGGGCACAAAATAACA
>JAAAKM020073195.1:131208046-131282966 GCA_010016025.2 Alatinidae sp. Z8VKAUB7J3
TGGAAGAAAGAGAGAGTGTAGTTTGATACTGACAGATTGTGGTTTTTGCTAATGTATTATTTATGCAAGATTGCTTACTACGGAGTGTTAAAGTGATAAGGTCATAAAGATCGTCTTTTCGGGCAATCCCAATCATAAGGTTATATATGAAGAGTTCATTTGCAAAAACCGATAAATCCATATTTTGGATTTTGAGTTATTTGACATTTTCTATTTTTTGCCTTTGAAGAAGGAGAGGACATTTCAAATGAAGTAAATGACTTACAAAAGGTAATTTGTGTGGGGGTATGCATGCTGCTTCTTGGCTGATTCCATGAAAGTTGTGACTTTATTTAAGTGTGATTGCACATTGTTTCAACTTAAATTGGGTTAGTCTTTGCCTGTGTTCAGAAGTGGTTAATAGAGACACTGTTGTATGCGTGCCTCCGTAATGAAAGAGGAATCCTTTCCTGCTTGACTTTCTTTCTATGTATACTTTTGTATATGCCAGTGTTAAGTAATCAAACACTGCCCAGTCTTTCAGTCCTCATTGTAAACACGCCTTCAAAGAAACTTTTTGGAGGAAAATGCTAAAATGGTCTCCCTTACTACAAGTCAAAAACTATATGAACTCATTTATATTATTTGTACATTTGGTAGCTTATACAAGAATGGTAACTTAGTAATCAGGACAATAACAAAAAGCTATGATGTCCTGCAACTACGTGACGCCTTTGTAAAATATCAAAGAAAAAACCAGATTAAGTTAGTGTAATTTTTTCACAAATTTTTCGACTTCGGGTGCCCATGATTATCGTTATCGTTTAGAATATAGGCATAAAATAGCCATAGGTTGTTCAACGAAAAGATGTTGGGGTACTATAGAAAATGCGGCTGGGATAGATATTTACCTGCAAATCTTCAAGCCATTTGTAAAATAAATGAGCACAAATTTGTTGCTATGTAATGCTGTATAGTGTTTCCAAACAAAAGACAGAACTTAAGTGGAATAGATAAGTTTCCACAGTTATGTTATTCCAAGACTTGCACAATGTGAGCAGTAAGAGAACATGTTATAATTTGTGACTTTTTGTGTATGCGACTTAGCTTGATGCTTGTGCTACAACCTTTTTCAATGCCTTGATGCTTATATTACACCCTTTTTAGATTCCTTGGTATTTATGTTACGCCCTTTTTTGATACCTTGATACTTATAGTACACCCTTTTTCGATACCTTGATACTTGTGTTACACCCGTTTCGATACCTTGATACTTATGTTACAACCTTTTCGATACCTTGATGCTTATGTTACACCCTTTATTCGATACCTTGACTTTTGGCATTGTCATTGAAGTTAATTGTAGCTAGAATATACACCCTGTTACCAACGAGTTTCTAGAACATTTTGATTGTCCTCGCGGGCTAAAAGGTTTTGAGGTCGCTATCCTCCTGCGAGAAGTTACTCGAACTTTAAATCGATTATTGTCTGGGAGCAATGGAAGCACTGAAGCCCTTTCGTATTTTAGAAACAAGAAGAATTTTTTGGTACAATCTGGAATTTAGAAAAACATTGGATAGTCAAAATCTAATCAACAAACTGATATAGGAGAATTATAAAATGACATAAATAGGACACATCTCTCGGAATGACATCGACCCATCATATCCACCCCTTTATGGTGCTATTTGTATCATTAAAGCCTACGAGATTTTTCTAGTTTTAGTCAAACTTATGCCTCCTCATTCTTAAGATATTCTTAATTCTTACTTATTTTAAGGCTTACATTCCTGTAAGTTAAATTCGTATTTTAAAATGAACTTGTGCGATCAGTGGTCCCACCAAAAGCTTTTATTTTGATATCAGTGTATGGGATGGTAAATTACAATGTGCACTCCCCTCCCCCTTTTCTTTCGGATTAGTACAGTTATAAAAATTGGTCGATACAGGAATATGCTTACACAGATGGTAATTTAACTCAACTGATAACGTACTTACTTTACTCGACCGCAGTCGAGCATGCGTTCATAATATTTCGCCATTGGTCTCTGTCTGCAATAAATCTGGGTAGATCTTCCACGTCAGTGTTCGTGTCTTTGACTATGCAGTCAAGGTAGGTGAGTGGTCTTCTCCCCCTGCACGGACGTTGAAGGTGCATGCAGATAACATCAGAAACGATTTGGTCTTTAGATCTGTAGCAATGCCCTGCAAAACGCATTCTTCTTTTAGCTACGACGGAGGAAATTGAGGGATGTAACCATAGATTACTTCTTTGGTTTTGTGTTGTTTCCACGAGATAATTTGAACCCTCTTGAGAACGGGTGTGTATGTGCCGGCAAGACGCTTATAGATCTTTTGTCATAGTCCATGTTTCAGAGCCATATAGCAGTATACTTTCAACGACTGCTTTGAAGAAGTTCATTTTTGACAATGCTCTCTTAGTGGCCTAAACTAAGTTTGGCGGACAGCGCCAAAACACTTTTCTATTACCTTTTTTATCTGGTTTTCAAATCGAAATGAATTATTCCCATGCCACAGTGGTTTCAAGTATACCGGACATTTTTAGGTCCGAATCGTCTTCTTTGGAGAATGGCCTAAGTTTTGACTTAACAGTGACGTAGTGTTCCGATTCTAATTTGGAATCTGAACAAATCGTGATTGCGCTATGAACCAAGGTTTTGAAAAGATTCTCTTTACGTGTTTTGAGGGCGGAACTAATTCCAAGAGGTGTATTGGGCAGAAAAGGTAGATTTCTATGCATACTAGTAGTGAATTTGGTACCCTCTTTCTCAACCAAAACATCAAGGAACGATTGCGAGTTGTTTTGTTCATTATCAAAGATGGGATTTAAAAGTTGGTACAAACTGCTTAAATTTCTGAGGAATTCGTCACACTCACATTCTCTTTTTAATGGTAAATGGTCATCAGAGAAAACTAGTGGAAGTCAATGAAGATGTTGGTTAATGCTGAACCCAAGGGACTACCCATTCTTACCCGCTTTTGTTTTCTGTACATTTCACCGTTGGTACTAAAATCAATACCACGTGTTGCAACTTTCATTAATTCCATGAAAACGTCTTTAGGGAATTGAGAAGGAATAATGTGGCCCCTATACCGTGCATCGGAGCATATCTTAATTGTCTCATATAAGGGAAAGTTTGTAAACAGGTTGCAAATATCAATAAATACAAATGGTATTTGAAATCATTAGAACTGAAATGCAGGTTTTAGACAAGAGTAGGGAACGTGAATGAGTCTTGGATATAATTTTCTGAATAAAAATTAGGAACGAGTTGTAAAATTTTACGAGCCATTTCATGTTGAGAGGAGCCAATCATAGAATGAATTGGTCAAAAAGGCAGTCCTTTCTTGTGTGTTTTAGGGAGGCCATAAATCAGCGAATGCTGCTATCCAGAGAATCTAATCCTATCAAAATCCCATTTGAGAGACTACACTCAGAAATTGTTTTCGGATACGCCGTTCAATTTTTGCTGTATTGTTGTTCTTTTCAACATTTTTTGTTATTTAGGGAACGCAACGAATTGATCAACCAGGTTTAAGGAGCCTGAGAACTACTCGAGACCTTGAGGAAGGAATGGTGTTAACAATAGAGCCTGGAATTTACTTTATTGACAATGTAGGTATATTGCTACATGCTTGTTTGTTGCCAATTTAAGTCACTTCAGAATGAAACAGGGTTAGTTGTTTTGCGGAAACTGAAGTATCATGAGTCACTCCTGCACAAACAAAGCCTTGACACGCCCGGGAAGAGTGACTGGAGTATTACTTGTAATATGGGAGATCACTTTTTTGTGCTTACGTAGACACGATACGAGAGAGAGAAGAGGTTTCGATCAGGGACAGGCGTTCTACCAAGGTTGGGATTTTGCGTCAGAATCCATTCCCAAGAAGAGGTATTTTATCTTTTCCTATCCTTTCGTTCCTTGTTCATGATAAGACTTATCAAATTAAACATTGTATATTTCAACGTCGACCAAGCACCTCCAGGAAATTGAAATAGGTTTGTTAAACACCCAAGGTGTTTATTTCAGAGGATATTGCGTAAAAAATAAGGGTCTTAGTATGTAGACTTGAGGAACAGCAGCATTAATTATTCTGCTATGTTTTTCTCTTCTCTGTACTTCTTAGGTATTGCGTCAGGCATTTGATAATCCTGAATATGCCCGATTTTTGGTGAGAGAGGCAGTCGAGGAGTATTTCGGATCGGGAGGGGTAAGCAGACATGCGTTATTCTTCGAAACATAAATTTTGTTCCTTGTTGGACACATACGGTGTTGTTCCTCACCACCGATGACTTCTGATATCTGTAACGCACAAACTGAACTCATTTAGTTTGACCATAAGTGTTGTATTGTCTCCCGAAAGCTATATTTTGGAAATGTGTTATTAGATGTTGCTTGTTTCTTTTGTATTTGTATTGTATGCCATTTCCAAGTATCCCTCCAACGTTTATCTGTTAAGCATTGTGTCATGGGATGCTGCGCTTCTGCGGTTCTACTGGGGGGTTGAGTCTGCCTGATGGCTTGCTTCTCTATCCGATAGCCCGCTTTTACACTTAAATCTATATACAATATTCAATCTCATAAGTGCTTGTTGGTTCTTGCTACAGGAATATTGTGCCGTATTCACATAATTCGTAAGAATAACACCATTTTGTTATGTTGTGATTTTCAAATTTTGTGCTTATCTCCCTTGTCGACGACTCAGCCCTACTTTTGTCAGTGGTAAGAATTCCCCAACAAGTAAGGTATGGCCCAAGGTGGATTGGATCAGTATGGAAACCATTGGACTATGATGCTACACAAATAGTTAATGATGCTTCAAAAGAACACCCGGAATGTTAAAAAACTTTTAGAGTTTAATGGAAGGCCCTTATCGGAGTTAGTACGATTTTTGTATACTAGTTGAAGTTTTATCATATTCACTGTTAACATTTACGTCAAGTAATCCTCACTTTGGTAACTACTAAGCGATCAAATTTAACGTACATTATGCTAATGATGATAGCCTGATAGTACCTCACTAAATGACTAAGATAACGTAAAGTCTTTTCGACAAGAAATTGTTGCTATGAGAGGTTCATTTAAGAGGGGTGGGAAACGGAGAAATCGTGTTATTGTTGTTCATATACAGTCCTTCATTGGAAGCGGCATCTCAAATAACCTAGCGGTTACTTAATCTTACATTTAACACATGCGTTACATTTAACACGTCGAAATGTGCCCATTCCTGTTACGAATTTGGGTCGCCTTAAATGTAAAAGGCATTTTTAATTTAGCCAATTCCACAAGGAAAAGTTTTACAAAACGCTTTTTATTCCTTTTGTAACAAAGCAACAAGACTTGTGAAAAGAATTGCTTGATGACTGACAGATTTTTGAGGCGCATTCTCATCGATGACAAGGACTTTCAAGTGATAATTCTAAATTTCTGTGATACGAATGTACGCTCGTTTATAGATATGAGATATGTTGTCAACAATACTATTTTACAAAGTCTTGCCTATGAAAAACATTTACATAATATATGTGTTTAGGTTGATAAATGAAGGATTCGACGCCGGAATCGAAGTCGTACTAATTACTTATTTTATTGTTGGCAACTGTCTCGGTTGAACTAAATGATTGGGTGGAATTTTATACAAAAAGCAGAGCCAAATTAATGCAGACATCCTTGAGTGAGTGAGTGAGTGAGTGAGTGAGTGAGTGAGTCAGTGAGTCAGTGAGTCAGTGAGTGAGTGAGTGAGTCAGTGAGTGAGTCAGTGAGTGAGTCAGTGAGTCAGTGAGTGAGCCAGTGAGTGAGTCAGTGAGTGAGTCAGTGAGTAAGTGAGTGAGTCAGTGAGTGAGTCAGTGAGTCTGTGAGTCTGTGAGTTTGTGAGTGAGTGAGCGAGCGAGCGAGCGAGCGAGCGAGTGAGTGAGTGAGTGAGTGAGTGAGTCAATGAGTCAGTCAGTAAGTGAGTCAGTCAGTGAACGAGTCAATGAGTCAGCGCGTGAATAGATCTCGTTTCCAAACCTAAAAGTCCATTTGGTAAAATAGATTAATGCAGAGCCATACACTTTGGCTGTTGAATATGTACAACAACCTGATGTGGTATAAATCGGTCAAGTATGTCAATGCCCTAAAACTGCTTAATTACTTTCCAAGTGCCATAGAACGTCAACAAATTTCCATTTGTTTCTTGCTCAGTTCAACACGAGGAACTACAATGATCAAGTGATATTGGATTCGATTATACAACTACAAATAAATGAATGAGAAAACTTACCTAATCCAACCACGTCTCTCTCCAACTTGATAGTCTTTAACTCTAAAACCGAAAACTTGTCTATTTCAGTTGGCGGTAAGTTGGTATCCATTTTCTCATCTACAGCTACCATGGTAGTTTTGGCTGCTACGTTTGGGAAAGAAGAATAACAAAGCTATTGGCTAACCGCCAACTCGAAACTCAAAGATTAATGAAAATGATAACGATTATAAGAGTAATATTAAATTGCGGAGAATATAATTGTAAGATTACGATGGCAATAAAGACTGATACTACCGTTGTTGCTCCTGGAGCTGATGATCATAAACATAATGATGATAATGTTGATAAGGATTATGATCAGTTGTATGATTTGGGTTTGTTAATACTAATACATTATAATTATACATTATAAGAACACTTTAATCTTTGAGAGTTGTTTGTGTTAGGGATAAAGCCGATGATGATAATAATGATAATGATATCGATGATGATGACGATCTTGTTGTTGATGATGGTGAAGCGAAGTACTTAATTATATTACTCTGGTTCATGTTTTAAATAGCGTCAATATAACGGGGTAAATAAGCCCTGAAAATAGCTTATGGAAATCACCGTTTTTCGTCTCGTACAAAACCGCTACCGTTTTCAGAGACATGTTTCGCATGACACTTGTTATTATCAGTTAGAAAATAAAAGTGGCAACATCTAAGGAGAATGACATACGAAAGTTTAATGCTGTGACTCGCAAGTCATTGATCAGTTAAACTAACCTTTAAATATTACTAGATTTTGTCAGTTTATGAGGAATTGGCTAAAGGGAAAGTTCCTTATTAATTATAGCCAGGCATGTGGTGTAGCGACGTTACCCTCTAAAGTTGCTCTTTATTTACTAAGAGAAGCGACTTTTGCTGCCCCGGTACAAGATATGGACTGGTGGTCCATATATGGTGTCGTATGTTTCACCATTAAAGGGTCGAATAGAAGATTGCGTTTAAGATACAAGTGTATTGTAAATCTCTCTCCATTTTATAGCTAGTTTTATCTAAAGCTTGTGAAACGTTATTGTAGCCGTAATTTCTAGGATCGCTTCTCTTCCTTTTGACAATTATCTGTTCTCGTTGATGGCATATTCTTCCCATGATACCTGAGAGGCGATCCTACTGGACGGTTAAGCCTGCCTCGCGACTTGCTTCTCTTCCTAGTAGCCTAAATTGAGGGGCGTTGCCCTTTGACGTTCCAGCTGCACTTAACTTAGTCTGTTTGGTGATTTAACAATTATTTTGGGTAGTTTCAGAATTGGGCCACTGCTTATCAGGGACCTTTGATTGAGAGATTTTCTGATTGCCAGGACGAATTTATAGGAGGGGCTAGGTCACGGTTTAAAATATCGTGTAAATAGTACCGTAACTTTTATTGTTGAATTCTCCACAATATTGAGGATCGCATAAAGGTATCACTTTCCTTTGACACATTTGTGAGCTAAAGAGAGGACTGTGGACTAATGGCTCTTGTTGCGTACTCTGTAGAAAGACTTGCGCCAGTGGACAAAATTGTACCAGATAATGAGCAAGAGGCTCAAAGGGCTGTAACAACAGTGTAACACCTTGACATACATACATACATACATACATACATACATACATACATACATACATACATACATACATACATACATACAAACAAACATACATAAAGAGACTTTGGATTTTCCTAACATGCATTTCTGGTTTCAATTGATTGACTGACTTTCCATTAGTATTTATATGGATTATGTGTCCTACTAATTTTCAGAGGAAGGATTCTAGGTTTCAAAGGCATCCAAGAGGTCTGTTATTCAGAAGCGTGATGCCACTACTGATCAATGATCAACTGTATTTGCATTGGCATAAGGAATTGGAACATGCTGATGACTAAAATATGCCACGAAAAATATTTCAATTGTACCTGTTTTCAAGAGCATATATACTGGCTTTGTAACATAATCTAGAATTGTAAGGATTTCCAGGCATAGTGAAAATCCTTTGATACATAATTAAGTGATTAAATGTAAGTTTTCCTGTCCCTCTATGCCTCTGTTAACTTTGCAACTCTTTTAAAGGACTTGTTTATCCTCAATCTCAGTACATCTTTTAAAGTCTCCTGAATCCTAGCAATCTGGACTATCATTTGGATCGGTAATTTGGTGTAATGCCGTTACTTACCCATCCTTGTCTTCTTTTAGCTGCTTTGTTGGCGATACATGTGTCTGGTTCACTTGAAGATGGTCAAGTTGCTACATAACAAAAACACAAAGTGTCACTGGAGAACTTTGCTACAAAATTCCAGACTGACATGTGACAGTGTATATTTATGAGAACTTGTTTCGGTGTATAAAAAATATGCCTTGAGTAACTTTTTTCTGACAACCTCTCCACGTTTTCATCAGAGAAGCTTTCGATGGTTGAATCAAACCATACAATACAGCACAAAACTGGTCATAATATACAATAGTTTCAATCTATTGCTTCCAAGAGGCTACAGCCATTGCTACATCGCAAGCCATTTTACACATGACTTGGCTTCTTTCACCACCAGTACATATCTTGCAAGAAATAGGGTAAACATATTGTACTGAAAAGCTTTTTTTCGTCTGACACTCCTCAGAGTACTAACGTCAGAATGACCGAAATAGAATGTGTGAAAGAGTATACCCAACTGATTTTATGTTCAACAAATTTTGACGGAGCAAGATGACCATATCTTGAAAGTAATGAAGTCTTTCGTATATACATATCAAAATGGAAATATAGCAACCAGCAAAAATAGATTAAGCCTATCTTACATGGGCTTTTTGGCTGTTCTAATACATGGGGTCAGGGGTGGGTTGGGGTTGTCTAGTAGGCCCGCGGCAATTTGACACACTATAACTTTATATCGGCTAATGCTATTACAAAGATGTTTGGCAAGTTTATAGTTTACCTCTTCTCCAACAACTTGCAAAACTAACATTTTTAATTGGTTGTGAATGACGTCATCTATGGCTATGAAATGCTGCACAATATTCCAAAATTTCACACAA
This sequence comes from Alatinidae sp. Z8VKAUB7J3, assembly GCA_010016025.2. Classification (NCBI taxonomy): domain Eukaryota; kingdom Metazoa; phylum Cnidaria; class Cubozoa; order Carybdeida; family Alatinidae; species Alatinidae sp. Z8VKAUB7J3. The sequence goes on from JAAAKM020073195.1 coordinate 131,217,351, forward strand.
GTCTTGTAAAAAGGCCATAAAATGTATTTTTTAAATTAAATTTTGATTTTTGAAGGATTTTAGTATTCCTAGAGTATTTCTGCATGTATACGTTGTACTCAGGCAAGATACTTTAGATTTTGAGAAAATTATTTTCCAAAATCTATGAGTTTTGAAACTAGTGAAATGGTTTCTTACTTATAATCCACTGGTTTTTATTTATTTTGAGCATTATGACTAAAAAATATCCTCCAAACATTAAAAATATAACTCTTAATTCACTGTTGATACAAACTGTATCTAAATATGTTATTTTCTTATAATTGTTTTGCATAGATTGTTGTAAAAGGTTCTCTAGCAGACTTCACCTTATTGCACAACATATTTTTTTCAATTTTTTGAAAATTTTTAACAAATTTTGCATTTGTAACTTATCAAATTTGAGAATACAAAATCGTCGGTACAACTTCAGGAAAGGAATACCGTTATATAATGTACTTTTATATTACTTTACCGCTGCAGGTAATCCCCTTGATCCAAATGGTCCATGTTTCAACTATAAGAACTCAACCTACCTCTGGCCAGTCACACCAGGTATTAAAACACCTCAGAATTGTTACTGGTATTATCCTTGGTCGGCATGGTACCGTTTCAATGGGACAATATCGGCAAGTTGTCCAGCATTGTCTTATCGCAGTTGTTCAAGTCACCGTTACAATTCTTTCCTGAATGCCACAAATCCTAGGGTGGTCTCTTATTTTGTGGGGGGACCTACGATTTTGGAAAAAAAGTGGGGGGACCTGAACTTCTGGGGGGACCTGAATAATATCACCCAATTTTGGGGGGACCTGGCACAAAGAGTTGATAGTTTCCACAAGCTCAGTGTTTTGTTGAGAAGTCCACTTTAACTGACATTTCATTGTTGTGTGTGGCCTGCTGCACCAAACAGAATATCAACAGATTTCTCAATGTTACCAAACCAACAATTAAAGTACACTTTTGTGACTAATTGGGTCACTGAGGATTATGATTCCTTTTTCACTGCATGGACTGTCACAATCAAATACAGTCCAAAGTTAGTATGCACTGAAGAGGAATTGATCTCTGAACTTGACAGGTTGTCGTCCGGCTTCAATTGAAGTTAGGGACAATTAATATGCCTGCCTGATGAGATGCATAACATTTTACAGCGACATAATCAGTAATTGCATGATAGACTTTCCAAAAATATGTGAAATGTTTCACATTCTAATGTCAGCCTCACCAAACACGAGTCCACTGGAGAGATCTTACATCAAGCTGGCCAAAATTTGTTATAATGATAGAAACAAAATACAAACAAAGAAACTCGAGACTTTGTATTTGCTGGCCATGCACAAAATTAAGGATTTGACCAAGGAAGAGCTCTTTATGAAAGCATGGAAACTTTTAGAATAATGATTTTCTTGCCACAATCATGATGTTGCTTGATGGATATTTGGTCATGGAAAATTGACGTCAAAAGCATTAAGTTGTGCCAGTTATTATATTTTTATGTAGTCACATCTGAATCAGTTTTCGCTGATTTTTCTTTGACAAAAATTTAAGTTGACCTGACAACTGCTTGGAGTTATGGGTTCGAAGAAACTTTAATTCTTCTACAACTTAAATGTGTAGGAAACTAAAAAAAAGTGGGGGAGTATTGTATGATCAGAAAACAGTCCAGGGGCAAGAACAATGCAAAATCAGCCCAAGACCATCTCGGAGACGAACCTTTAAAGGTGCTGCCTTGCAGTTTACAGCTTTGTTGCAAGCTGAAGTCCAAAATAGTTAAACGGACACCGAACCAGACTCTTCTCTGTTCCAATTTATTGTTGCATGGACAAGGACATCCACTTAGCAGAGATGACTTTTGAGGCACCAGAGCTGGCCCCAGATACTCAAAATATTTTAACCCCTTACTAGTACTCCAAGATGTTGGTTACATTAGAACTGTTGGAGTTGGTGGCGTTTAAAAGAAATTGCTATAATATTCAGCGGTTTGGAGAGAATTCTGGATTAAAGTCCTCACTTGAGGCAATAGAAAAGTTTATTGGGTGCTATTTTCGGATGGGCATATTTCAGATAAAAAAAATGGTACCTTTTAAAGGTAAAAAGTACCTTCGCCAGTATTTACCAAATAAACTCTACAAATGGGGCTTCAAAACTTAGGGTCGTAGTGGCATTAGTGGAGGGTCATAGTAGCATTAGTGGAGGGTCATAGTAGCATTAGTGGAGGGTCGTAGTGGCATAGGTGGAGGATCGTAGTGGCATAAGTGGAGGGTCATAGTAGCATTAGTGGAGGATCGTAGTGGCATTAGAGGAGAGTCATAGTAGCATTAGTTGAGGGTCGTAGTGGCATAAGTGGAGGATCGTAGTGGCATTAGTGGAGGGTCATAGTAGCATTAGTTGAGGGTCGTAGTGGCATTAGTGGAGGGTCGTAGTGGCATTAGTGGAGGGTCGTAGTAGCATTCGTGGAGGGTCATAGTAGCATTAGTGGAGGGTCGTAGTGGCATTAGTGGAGGATCGTAGTGGCATTAATGAAGGGTCGTAGTAGCATTAGTGGAGGGTCGTAGTGGCATTAGTGGAGGGTCATAGTAGCATTAGTGGAGGGTCGTAGTGGCATTAGTGGAGGATCGTAGTGGCATTAGTGGAGGGTCGTAGTAGCATTAGTGAAGGGTCATAGTAGCATTAGTGGAGGGTCGTAGTGGCATAGGTGGAGGGTCGTAGTAGCATGAGTGGAGGGTCATAGTAGCATTCGTGGAGGATCGTAGTGGCATTAGAGGAGAGTCATAGTAGCATTAGTGGAGGATCGTAGTGGCATTAGAGGAGAGTCATAGTAGCATTAGTGGAGGGTCGTAGTGGCATTAGTGGAGGGTCGTAGTAGCATTAGTGGAGGGTCGTAGTGGCATAATTAAAACGGTCCCACTCTTTCAATGGATTAATTAATTCTACGAGAGGTGGATATAAGGCTTGCTGTTTATGCTTTCGTAAATTCTATTATGTTCTCTTCATCTGACACAGATTCGAACAAAATTTTACGTGTTTGTATACAATGCCATTCATTTATTTCTAAAGCTAGTTTTTAAAACGAACCACTCACCTTCTGCTTAGCATGTTTATCAATATCTCTATAATCTAGCCTGTGTTACAGACCCAGACAACCTTGTTAAAGCAATTTTGTTGGAGTGTGACTCAGGCTACCTTTAATCATGCTAGCCCCGTCTGAAGTCATGCCAGAATGACAAATAGTGACAAAAGAATTATAAAGGTATGTTTGGTTGGTTTCAGAATGTTCATAAATGGCAATAATATTGGGGATATGAGCAGAAAAACTATGCATTCCAACTTGTAGGGCGTTAAAATCGGCCCCTCTGAAGTCTCCGCCCCTACAATCAAATTCTGCCCAAAGGACTCAGGCAGTGCTAAAACCCCCCAAAACTGTCGGGTGCTAAGTAGGAGGGGTGTTCTTAACCGAAAATCTTGGTTACTGATCTAAACAAAATCTTGCGAGTGGGTGCTTATCTCCACACAAAATATTTGCGGTGTTTTTACAATTTCTTGAACAGTGTCAAGTGATGCACACTATTAAGATGTAATTGAAATAACCTGCACTTTCGAGTGTATGCAGTTTCATAGCGCCAGGCTTCGCTACTATCGATAAAACGCATTGGACGTAAAATAAGATTGTAAGTGTGACGTCAGGAGCTTTGCATTTGAGCTAATTCGTCTACAATGCGACGACTCAATCCATGTAGACTTTTGTAACATTGATAAAAGATTTTTATCAAATTCAACTGCATTTGGCTGAAGTCAACACAAGTCTTGTCTTTCAATGAAGGCTTTAAGCCTTTTCTCTACAAGGAAGAAAGATTGCCTATTACCAATCAAACAGTTGAGGTGACTGAATTTTTCCAACTTTTGGGTATACTAAAACTCGTGGCTGTAGCGGCCGATTTCAATACGCAAACATATGTTTTGAAATGACGTCTCCACTCAAAGGGAGAATCAGTACCAACCTCTGAAGAGACATGAGACCTGCCTTTGGTCAACAAGGACAGGAAATGAGTATCCAACACGTAGTATGCAATCAAGTATCACAATTGATGCATTGTGACTTACCTTGAATTTTCTGGGCTGATCTGTTTCAGTGTTCCCCTCAATTTTATAATTTTATCTAGGACTATGTTGGTTTCTGTTTATATAGTAGTGTCTGTGGCTTTCTTATTAATTTCTTTAAAATGAAGGTGTTGTTATAGGTCAGAGGTTATCATCAATTAATTATCAATCAAGTTGGTTAATATCATTATCAATCAAGACAAAATCTTTCTTCAATATTTCTTGAGGATAAAGGCAGAACTGCAGATTACTATCAGTATGTGCCTTGTTTGAAAATCTTTTAAGCAATATACAGGAACAAAGAGTCATTAAACTTGAATTGACTCATAAACTTTTGAGTATGAGTTTTATAACTTTTAAGAAAATTTGTGTATGGACAAAAATATAAAAGTTTCTTGTTTAGGGTTCATGGACATTTTATTTGTTGTGATATGTTTCCTTTCTATATGTTTTGTCTCACTTTGTGTATTAATAATAAAACTTCAATAAATCATATTTATTTAGGCACTTGGCTTTTATTTGGTCAAAAATTTTAGCTTAGGGGGTGCAAGGAAATATGAAAAATTATTAAGGGTTATGTGCATAAAAGGTTAGGGAATAACTGCTCTTAGTGATGAAATTGTTGAGGAAAATGAGAAACCCAAAAGTTGTTGAAAGATATCAACCAAGGATTAAAATTTGAAAAGTCTTGAAAAATCCACCTTCAGGGTTAATTCCAGTAATATCACCAAGGTGCCATCCTGCAGGTCCTCAGATTTCCTTCAAATTGTTACCATTGGTAATTACAAGTGAAGAAAAGTTTGAATATTTCAACTTTATGGCTTGTACATGCCACTTTTTGTTAAGATTTTTTTTGTGGAAAAAAACTAAATTGTGATAAAATTCAGATTGTATAAGGCCTACATTCAAATTTTTGCTTGTGTAGAGCTCCCTCTTTCTGGATAAGTTAAAAGTGCTGTTTGAATTGTTTTGAGGTTTTTCTGTTTATTTAGGGTAGTTTCAATGTCGGACCCACTGCTCATCAGGGGTCTTTGATTGAGAGATTGCAAATGTGGTGTAGTGAAATAGGGTATGTTAACATTGGAGGTCACCTAGCTCGGTTAGTAGTGTGCATGCTGCAAAGGCATGGGTCACGGGTGCAATCCCTAGCGATGACATACTTTCTATTTTGCAAGTGTACTATTCAAAACTGATATAAAGAATAGCAATAAATTGGGAGGCATATATATCTTATTTGTGCCTTATAAGTAGACAAACATATGCTGCGGTCACACTGCTGCTTTTGACCGCAGCAAAACAGTGGGCTTTTGATTACGGAAACAACGATGTTGAGTTTCCATAGTAACATCAAAAAGAACAAAGGAGTTTTGGATTGCATTCACCATGTCTACTGAGTAGTGTGTTCCGAGCACCTAGATGTAATTAACCAGTCATGTAACAGCCTTTGACAGATTGTTGAAAGGTTCTGGGTAAACTCAAACTGAAAACAGATTTCCCCGCCAAATACAAACATGTTCAAAGACATTGCACCTGGAGAACCGTGCAAGGAAGGCACAATCTGACCAGGGTGTTTGGATCCTGCTGTGAGTCAATTTTGCAGTGTGACCCCAAGCCCTGGGATAACTGAAATACAAAGACAGATTTGACACCTGGGATTCCGAAGCGGAAAATCCATTTTACTCTGGTATGTTTGACCGCAGCTATGAGCATCATTACATTTTAATCTTGATCTTTTTGTTCTCTGGGTGGGCATGTAATGTGTAGATCTACCTGTAACCACCCAAAGAAAGGTGTGTATTTGTATCAATACCTTAGGCACATCATTTTCCGTTACCTTTTCATTGATGGTGTGTTAATCACATTGCTCCAAATATCATAAACAGTTTGATTGATGTTGCACAAAGTGAACAATATGGCTAGTAATAAAATGGCTTTAAGTTTTAAACTGTTAAGAAGCACCTTCATATTATTTGAATAGGGCTAGTTAAAGTGAGCATAACATCACGCATCACATTGATACCAGTGGCGCACCTGTTGCATCAAGACCACGACGCCTAGCTCTTGTTGTGGTCTTGGAACACTATGTACCTGGACTTCCGCTGAGTTTCCTTCTATTGATGTTTCTTTCCATTTTTGATGTTTGTTTTATTTTAGGTTTCTTTCCTTTGATCTTTCCTTCCTTTGACCTTTCCACTGACCTACTCTTTCACTGAGCTATACTTATTCTGATTTTTCCTTACATTTATCTTTCCTTCCACTAAACTTTTATTCCACTGATCTTTTATCTCACTGAAAGGTCCTTTCATTGGTCTCTCTTCCCTGATGTTTTCATCCGCTGATTATTTCCTTTGTTGATATTACTTTCCCTTGATCTTTCCTTTTAGTGATAGGCTCTGCTTTTTATTTCTTCCGATAATATATCCAAAATGATTCTTCTACGGGCATTACAGAAATAAGTCATACGTTTAAACAGAATTCTTGATTTAAGTATTATAGGCAAGCATATGACATACAGGAAAGAATTCTTGATAGAATGCAACATAGATAGGGTTCTAAGTTTTCACTCGTCCGAAGTTCATCCTCAGGGTGTGTACAGCGTCTATTAGAAGCTCGTAACAAATACCCAATGTACAATATAAAGGCTTCACGATTTAAAAAGCTCTATTTTTCACTGACAAGAAACCTAAAATCAAGTAATATTGTTTAAGAGAGATTGTGGAACACGGAAAGTTGAGAGTATGAGTGGAATATGGAAGTCTTTGGTATGATTGTCTCGTTTATCTTTTACTCATAACCTTCTTATGCCCTTGCTTATAACGTGCCTCGTTTTAGAAACATGTATGATCTGATAGTGCGGCTTGGTTATTCGAGGAAACGTCGAAGGCATGCAAGAAAATCCAATTACTTCTCTCTACCCAATTACAAGAAGTTGTTCAAAGAATGGAAAATTTTGCCTTCATTTGCTTTCCTCTTAGTTTTATTGTCGCTTTCATGTCTTTATCGACACCATTATAGAATTAACAGTATGACAGATATTGTATTATGGTTTTGATGATAAGGTGTTATGCATTGTTTGATAAGAGGCCATGTTTCTCTGATGAGAAGACAAGAAACATGCTGTTAACTTTGAAGGCTAACCCTTTTATTTTTCATCTTCAATTAGGTAGACACTATACTAGAAATATGTGATAATGTGTACGCAATGGGAAAAGCTATACAAACTAGGATTACCTAATTAGAAAAGCGTACAAACTAGGATTACCTAATATTAAAGGGCAAACTAATAAAAAGGGAAGTTTTACTACAGAAGGAAAACCGTAGGGAACGGAAATTGAAAGAAGAGGCAAAAGACCTAAGACAGAACATTTCTGAAACTAGAAACGAGTTATTTAAAAAACCCCAGGGGCAACAAGCAAAGGGAAGGCCATCGCTAAGGAATTGAAAACTAAAAGTCAGAACGTTGTAACAAACTTCAACTTGAGAAATATGAAAGAGTCTTGGAGAGGGAAGTTGAGGTAGAAAAAGGTTAAACTGCAAAAGTATGTGGAGGGAAAAAAGAAGAAAACATGACAACATCATATTCCAGCGTGATTAGAAAGGATTCTTAGGATGCTGGAAGTGGATGGTGCCAATGAAGGGGAAATGCCAGCAATGAAAAAAATTGTGGATTTTGGGGGAGCTATATGAGAAAAGAAAGAAAGAACACCGTACACACCATGGATGGAGGAGATAGGAAGGCAGTTGAAACTAAATGTAAATAGGGTCAATTGTTCTGCAGTGACCTTTGACGAAGTCAAAAATGAAGTAGCTAAAAGAAACGCGTGGACAGCGGCAGGAATAGATGGCATACAGAACTATTGATAGGAAAAGCTCGACTCTGCTCAGAAAGCACTCACAAGAGCAATCACTGAGTTAAAAGAAGATAATGATATGATGCCGATGTAGCGGCCAACCAAAAGGATGGTATAACTCCCTAAGACTAAGAACCTAGGAAACAAGGAGAACTTAAGACCCTTAACGTGTTTAAACATGTCATACAAGATCATGACAGAATTGGTAGCAATGTATATGGAAGGACACACCTTGATTAATGAAATACGGGATGAAGGGCAATTAAGAGCAACTAAAGGTGCCCGGCGAACGGTGGATCAGTTGATTATTGATATATGTATCATTGAAGAAGTTAAGCAGTGCCATAGAAACCTTGTGGTATTTTATGACCCCAAAAAGGCCTATGATAGAGACCATACAAGGCTAACAAAAGCCACTAAGTGTACGGACCAGAAGAGAGGTAAACAATGTCAAAAGTTAGCAGAGCGAGAGAGAGGGGAACAACTAACCTGAAAGAAAGGAACTCACGTTTGATTTAAAAGCATCTAAGTTGTAGGAAGAGGGAAAACAATCAGACGCCAGTGAGTCCCACAGCTCAGCAGTTCGCGGAAAGAAACTAGTCTCATAGAAAGACTTAGTGGCATATGGAACCACAACAACATAAGGATGAATATGTTGGGAGGACTGGGTTATTTGAGATGGGACAAACCGGGCTTGAACCAGTGACAACAGCTTATTGGAACACTTCCCATGGTAATATCTGTAGAAAAGGCTCAGACAGGCCACGTTTCTCCGATGAGATAGATCTTGAAGGGTGACAGCAAGGGTACGGCCGAATTGCTTGAATTGGCTACATTCATTGTAGAATTGTGTACGACATGTACCTCGTCAAACTTGCAGATGTGCCAAAAAAGCTTAGCAAGCAAATCAAAGCCTTGCATTAGAGATGCCTAAGATGTGTATGAAGAGTTAACCATCAGACACAAAGACAAATGATGATCTATACAAGAACCTATAATTTTGGACTTAAGAAAATGTAAACTGACCTACCCCCTGTTTTAACTGGTAATTAATTTTAAAAATCATGATTTCGGTGACTTGCATGCACACCTTGTTGTTGGTCGGAGGGGAGGGGTAGATACTAAGTAAACGGGTGGACCTTTCCTGTACTAGCTGTATTACATGGTTCCGGCCAATTTCATGAAGATTGTTAAACTTTTACATTTAAAAAGTCCAAGGTGGTAGACTCGACTTATCCACCAGGCGGCAGCCTACCGACGTATTAGGTTAGCAGGACATATCGCACGCAAACTCTCGGAAAAGGCTCTCTTTCTGGAAACACACAGCCGGCGAAGGAAGCAAGGGCGTGCAAGAATAATATGGAGAAGGTCCTTCAAATTGAACCTACAGTGTCGCTGTTTGTCATGGGGAGACACAGAAAATAAGACGGTGGAATATGGAGAAGGTCCTTCATACTGAACCTACAGTGTTGCTGTTTGTCAGTGCATAGCGGTGTCAAGTTGGGAGATGCCGAGTCTCTTGTATAGGGTGTCTGTACTGACTTCGTCTTCGACCCTAATCCTACATATCCATTTCAGCATACTTCTTTCATTCCTATACAGCCGTGCCATATCTTCCTGTCGCATAGCCCAACTCTAACTTGAATATAGCATGATGCTCCTTACACAGGAGGAGTAGATCCTCCCTCGCATCTGTAGTGAGAGGGTCCTGTTGGTAAGAATGGGGAGGAGTTCCTTGAACTTTCCCCAGGCGCTTCTACATCTGGTGGTGATACTGGCTGTGTATTAATTGCAAAAAACCTATTTTAATATCAATTTAATAAAATTGAAGCATCCAAGTGGTAGATTGGCCATAGAATTGGAAACATGCTAGAACTGTAACAAGAAAAGATGGTAAGGTAAATAAAGGCTGGCATTTTAATCCCTACACTTTATAACTTAGGATTACATCATCTATGCAGCAAGGAATCATGAGCAGTAGAGGATTACACCATGATATGGTGATGACTGCTACTTATCAAAGGAGCTGGCCCGAACAGAATTAAGTTAAAATTGAGTTAATTCAAAATAATCATGCTATATCTAATGAAATGGTCACATAAACTAGTGAACGAGTAGCAGTTATGTCTTTGAGTAGTTTATTAGAGTTTGACTCTCAACAGGTAAACAAAATATAGTTGTTCAAAACTTCCTGTAAATCAATTCAACCTTTAAGAACAACTATCAACAGTCCTACACAAAAGGAAGTGAAATAAAGCAGCCTCCCAGGGCAAATTAAAGTGAGCTAATTATAGATAAGTAAGGTGTCTACATCCACCATGAGAAGGAACCTTGCAGTATCTATTGCAATTATCACATTGAGTATTTGGTCAGATTGACCAAACTTCACTGAAATGTGCAATTTTTAATGCAACCTGAATAGTTGGAAGGACAGGAGGAAAAGATAAAATCTAATACCTAAAGTGTCCAAAATGTGGCTACTAACAACAAGATTCAAAAATTTAACCATGAAGGAACCTGCTTATACCATATTACACAATCACAATAAAAATTATAGCAAGATTTATGGTGAACGACTGAAATGTTTGCTCACTTATAATCAACCGGTTTTTAATTATTTTGAGCATTATGGCTAAAAATATCCTCCAAACATCAAAAATATAACTCTTAATTCACTGTTGATACAATATTCATATAAAGATGTGAGTTTCTTTGAATCATTTTCCATATATTGTTATATAAGATTCTCCAGCTAACTTCACCTTATCGCACAATATAATTTTTTCAGTTTTGGCGGAATTTCAAAACATTTTGAATTTTTCACTTCAAATTTTGATACTACAAAATTGTCAGTACAAATCCAGGAAAGAAAACATAAGCTTAAAGATATAATAATCATGCTTTTTAAAGAAAAGTAACAAAACAGAAAGGCAAAAAACTTCACTATAGGTCAACAAAACACCAATATCGCAAAATTTCAAAAAAAAAGTATTCATCATAAGACTTCCCAGTATATTTTATGAAAAGTCAGAAAACTTCGTGTCAATCAGGCCCGGCCTAATAAAGATATGAGCTGAAATGTGTAGCCGCGGGCCTACTAGCCCCCCCCCCCCCACCACGTAAGATACGGTTAAGAGCACATTGCGTTGGTTTTCTTGTGGTATAAAGGAACTGCAAGTTGGTGGAAGTTTAGTGACAAACACTATACGTGACAATATTCAAAGTGTGAGTCTGTATTCCGGCAATTTCAAATACTAACAAGGGTCCTTGAAATATCTGTGGTCTACAAGTCTACTTTGAAGCATTATAGATATTTGACATAATTTTAAATTTTAAGCAAGGAGAAAAATAGCTGAAGGGAGAGAAGGATACAGTTAATAAAAATTCCAAGTAGCCTTTCGATTCATTTCATTTTAGGATGTTAAAAAGCATTTTTAAAAAACTGGTTTTAGGGAAAACTTTTGAGACTGGCAGGATTCAGCCTACCAGTAAAATAGTTTTAAGTCAGCTTGTTTCTATATTGTTAGAAATTTGTAATCAACTTTCTCAGCTACAATCTTCCAAGGAAGAGAAACAAAAAGTCATTTAAGAGCATATCTTCAACTTTTTAAATATATTTGTCTTAGCTCCTTGTAAGATCTATAAATAATGCAAAGACATTTTTCACCTTTTAAACTTTTCCAAGTAAATGTTCGGTAATGTTACCCTTTAAGCCAATTTTAGGTAAGCATGACATAAATTTTACGGAAAGAGAACACTGCGGCGAAACATATTTTGTTATAGTATTTGATTTTAGTCATTCATAAACTCATGCATTAATTAAAGGTGGCACTATTATTGTTTGATCGTTGGAAAAACGTTAAGTAATGTCACTCAAACATTAAATTGCTGATAAGACGTTGATTAATGTCCGTCCAGATGCATTTGTAGTTTAAAAAACGTTAATTATATCAACGTTAATAAAAGGCGCGTTAATTCGTGTACATGTTAATTTTATGTATTAAGGTATATGGAGAACGGCTCAACATAAAAACAGTGCTAAAAGTTGGAAAGTTGCAATTTATTGGACACATGGGAACACATGCCAAATGCTCCTGTGTAAACCAAAACAAGGAACAGGACGAAGGGGAAGACCAGCAACAACCTATGTGAAACAGCTAAGAAGAGACATTGCTTTACCGACGGAAGAACGAGACCATGAAGGAACGTAAAAATGGAATGATGTCCGAGCGAGATCAAAAAAAGTCAAGTTAGTCAAACGTTTGCCGCCCCTGGTGGTAGACATCCTCGTAACAAGTAAGAGTAAGAAATATAAAATTTAATGGACTAATCATTCAATGAGAATGACAAATTACAGATGGACATGAAAGTTGAAAACCCGGTCATCAATGGAGGGGTGCAGAAGAAATGCGAGACAGAAGTAACAATGAAGAAACAGAAAGAAACAAGAAACAGACGGCTACTGTGTAAGGCCAAACAGATACCACAAAGCACAGGACAGAGTAATATTGATCAAACATGCTGCCACCCTTGTCCAGTAGTGAACATTGTCGATTGACTGACTGATAGAACATTAAGAACGAACATGTTCATAACAAGATTTTAATGGCAAAGTAAGAAATGTTTCTTTTCTCAAAAAATGTTTAAAAGGCGTCTGATTACGGGCCCTTTGGTGTTGGAATACTCGAGGTTTGCATAATTTATCATTAACTTCATAAAGACTTCAAGGTCTTTCCAAAGATGACACTGAACGCTACATACACAACTCTTTTACGTACATGAATTTTTCGCTAATGTGGCGACTAGAGTAATAGAAGTATGTTAACATCGGAGGCCACCTAGCTCAGTTGGTAGAGCGCACGTCGCGAAAGCGTGGGTCACGTGTTCGATGCCCGGTGGTGACATGCTTTTCTTTTCCTCTAGTGTTCTTTTCAAAACTATATGAATTTTATTTGATTAACATGGTCATTTTTTAAAAGTAGACGTAGTACCATACAAGGCTAACAACAGCCACCAGGACCAGAAGAGAGGTAAACAATGTAGATAGTTAACTGAGAAAGAGAGAGCAACAACTAACCTTAAAGGAACGAATTCACGTATGATTTCAAAGCATTTAAGTTGTAAGAAGAGGGAAAACAATCAGACGGCAGTGAGTTTTGCAACTTAGAGGTTTGCGGTAAGAATCTAGTCTCAAAGAAAGAAAACAACAACAGCGTAAGGATGAAGATGTTAGGAAAACGGGGTCATCCGAGATGTATCAGACCAGGCTGCAACCAATGCCAACAGCTCATTGGAAAACTTCCCATGGTAATATCTGTACAAAAAGCTAGACACATTTCGCTGATGAGATAATTTGTGTATTGGCATTTACGCTAGGCATTTTTTTCAGGCTTCTTATTGCGACAACAATACATTTAATATTTACAAGATACGATTATATTTACAGAAGCTGAAGGGGGAGGGGGAGGGGATTTAAATCTATTTGAATTTTGCATTATGTAAAGTCATTATTTTGCCAGGCACTGGTTATAGTAATATCATCTGCCGTAAATGAAGAAAACCTTTTGTGATTCGTTTCTAGGAAACAAGTAATTAAAAATGACGCGTACATGCATGGCAGGTCTCAACAATGAGTATGAACACAATTTTTTTTCTCGATTTTTAAACCATTGTCGTGCTTCGAGACCTCACCAATTTTGATTGACGGAGAGAACTCGACTCAACCGTTGATGATGATGATGTACTACTACAATGTTGTAACAAAACAAGGAGGAGCTAACATATCTCGCGATCACATTGTAAATTTAGATGTGGAGAGACGTTCGAAACATCGTATTCTCAAGTTTCAATATATGCATTTCTAAGGGTGTGTTTTAAAGTCTCGTTCATAGGAAAGAAAATTTTTATTTCTTTTGTTGCCTTCTCTTTACACAATAATTACCTGATGTTCAAAAAATAGCCATTTATTTATTCCTTTTGGTAACAGGTTATGGGCCCCGAAATTATTATTTGGAATTCCAGCGACCCCGTCTTTCTAATTCCTTCCCTCGCCTGCTTTGCCATAACAAATATAGGATTGATGGATAGGATTATTTATTCCTATTTGGTAATAGGTTATGGGCCCCGAAATTATCATTAGCAATTCCAGCGACCCCATCTTTCTTTTACGTGGTGAAAAGTCGCTAACTCCTTTCCTCGCCTGCCTTGCCATAACAAATATAGGATTGGTGGCCAATCATGAACTCAAACCATCCTTCTGCTTGCTACACCAGGTCTTCACCCTCAGAGCTATCTCCGTTCTGCATCCTACCAACGTATAAGGATTTCTAACCTTTCCATCTTTTTTTTTTCATTAGGGAAATCGGAAGGACCCAATCACAATCCAGACATGGTAAGTGTGTGCAGTGTTGTTCTTTGATGTCGTCGTTTAGACGCGAGTAGAACTTCTCCCTCTGAGCGTTTAAAACACTCAAGAGGGCTATGTAAAAAATTGGGGTAATATGCATTACATTGCAGAGGAGGGATTAATCTCTGACTTTGTTTCACTTTTGATCCTGAGCGTCCTATTCCAGCTTAAAGTGTTACATTCTGTATTTATTCATTTGCACGTCACAAATACCAAGCTCAAATCATGTGACCTTTTTATCTTGATAGCAGAAGGCGTTGAGGATGTACATGGGAAACCCTGTTTTGACAGTTATTATAATTTTCGTAATTTAGTATAGTATAGTAAAGTGTAGTATAAAATGATGTAGTATAGTAAAGTATGGTATAGTATAGTATAGTATAGTGTGGTGTACTAGTATAGTAGTATAGTATAGTAAAGTATAGTATAGCATAGTATAGTATAGTAAGGTATAGTATAGTGTGGTATGGTAAAGTTTAGTATAGTATAGTATAGTCTTGTATGGAATAGCATAGTTAAGTATAGTTATAACTGAAACGCTGCAGCTGGCAGATACGGTTGAAAAGGAGTTGAAGGATAAACGATCAAGTTATGAGTCGGCTCGTTCACTTGCGAAAGAATTTGAGGGAAGTTTACAGCGATGTGAGGAGACCATTATGAACTTAATGGAGGCATGTAGCGTCTCAACGCTAATAGAAAAGGTAATAATAATAATCATTTTAACCACCGTGTAATCTGTATCTGCATTTTTGTATTGGCGAAAGTTGCTTAACTGGAAGAAAGACATAACGTTTAGTATTCCCCCTATTTGTATAGATAGTTATGTGGTGTAGCAGTTGTTTTTAGTTTGTTGTGTTCCGAAGTGTATTTTGCTAAAAAGAGACTGATTTCGCAACATTTCTTCATCATAATTGGGTAAGTGCTTCAAAACTACACTTCATGGCTACCAAATAAGACTTTCAATAGATTTTATATATGTATCTATGGTTTCGTTTCAGGGATAAGGTTTGTAGTAGACTGAGCTTTAAAAGGTGCACTATTGCTAGGCAAGGTTTACCCCTTGATGAGGAACGTGTGATGTACTGATTGTAGTGGCATGATTACCTAAATGATGTTAAATTGGGGAAGTTAGGTACTTGTAATTTCTCCATGAGCACTTCTTAGAGAAGGATTGGAGTGCCTGTTTAGAAACTGCCCTTGTCGACAAAACAGACTCAATCATGCCCCCGCGACATAAAATATTGGATGGTACTACTTCAGAAC
Source organism: Alatinidae sp. Z8VKAUB7J3 (assembly GCA_010016025.2). Taxonomy (NCBI): domain Eukaryota; kingdom Metazoa; phylum Cnidaria; class Cubozoa; order Carybdeida; family Alatinidae; species Alatinidae sp. Z8VKAUB7J3. The sequence continues at coordinate 131,232,987 of JAAAKM020073195.1, forward strand.
ACACCAAACGTCAAATAAATGGTGTAAATTGCGCTAAATTGCTGTGTAAATTTAGTCGACGCGTGGGCAATAAAGAAAGAAAATTGGAAATATTCTATTATTGAAATTTTGAAATTTGGAGAGCGTTTTTATACGTGGTGACGCTATATTCCAAAGTATCAAAGGTGAAAGAGGCCCTGTAATCGATCCTCACTAGTGCTATAGGCAATCGTGTGTCTATAGAGAAAAATCGTTTGATCGCAAAAGTACTAACCTGAGAGGAGATAGTACTCCAAGGCAATCTACCGCCTGTCTAGTGAACCGGCCATTACAATTGTTTCTTACTAATTTACCTTTTTAGAACGGCCACTTCCAGTTTCCATGTATGGAACACTGAAAGGGTTATTAGAAGCGCTAGGGGCGGCTCCTGGTTTTGTGGCACAGCCCTTTTGACACCCCTACCATTGTTACATGGATGGGTTTTTTTCCTTTGATTTAACTGTTCAGCTACTCTTGACAATAATAAACAAAATTATTTTTTGCAAGTATTGGAAAGGTAAAGGTCTAACTTTTACCTAAAAGCAAATTTCATTCGTCGTACTTAGAAGCTTCTCTGCATTTTTAGCTTTAATTTTCTATTACTTAAAAAAATGTTTATTGAGCCTAGGGACCATGTTATGGAGCTGAATTTCTCTGACAACCGAACGCCTCCGCTGATAAATGCTCAAATGCACCCATGCACCAAGCCATTTAAAAAATGTTATTACTTCCTGCCTGTTGATTTCGTGGATTTTCCTATACCATTATCTCACAGTTCCTCACATTCACATTGTTATTGCCATTAATATACTTGCTAAAGCCGACAAAACTACTCGATAAGACTATCTATAGTCAGAAGGGTCAGCCAAAATTTATTAAGGATCCTTGGTAGGGGACTGAGGCCAAAGTAGCCACTAGCTATAGCACGTAGTAATTTATCAATGCACGTAACTACACACTTTTGTTTATAAACAACCCGGTTGCTAAGGCCTCGGCCCTCAAATTAGCCAAAATATTAAGCAAATTGTTTAACAACCCTCGGCCCTGACAGTTAGTTAGCACCTTTTTTTCGCTGAAGAAAATTACCAATTATTTTAAAAATAAAGACAGAAGAATTCTTTGCTGATATGAAAGAAATATGTTATGGTGCCTTATTACTTTAGTTTTGGTAATGTGTGGACGAGTTGAAAATTTTCGGAGACTTCATGATTCTGTATCACAAAGAAATAATAACCTTAGCAACCTGTTAAGCAAGTTTAGCCCTGAACGTGTGTCACACCCTTACCAACCTTAGTCCTGACCCTAAAAATCGAGTTGCTTATATAAAAAATGTCTACAGTCAACATAAGATGATTCATTTTTATACCCTTTCCTTATAGTTTTCCTTAATGTATATTTTTTTGAAATTTTAGTCTTGGTGTTTCCAGGAAAAAGTAAAGCATTAATTTGCATCAGTTAAAAAAATCCCTGAAAACTTCAATTTCAATTGGTATAAGTTTCAATAAACAGACTTGTTCGATCGATCAATTACTGTGAGGTCAATTCAAATGTAGATTTGCCAATGTTGACAGCTGCCATATTGGTTTTATGAAGTGTTTAATTCCTTTTTGGAGGGTAGTGTAATGTTGTAACGAATTGCTTCATTAGACCGAGCTTAATAAAAGGGGTGGAAATATTATTTTTCACATGGTACCAATAGCTGATGAATAACGTTCGTGATTAAAAATTCAAAACTCTCCATTACAGGCCATAGGTTTTGGTTCCATATTGATCTCTAGCATAACTGCCCTATAGACATGCGTAACAGCCAGGGTTGGATTAAGGGCAAGGCCTAAGGGTCCCGGGCCCTGAACCACCCACCAAGAGGGGGCCTCTAACCAATAAACGGTTGGCAGTCTGAACTCATCAGGCATAATTGGCCTGAAATAGTATAGAATTGTAGTCTGGGCGTTGAACGCCTAAGAATGGTCGAACAGGGAAAAATTTCCAAACAAGCTAAATTTGATATTATTAGACAGATAGTTTCATGATCAACAACATTAAAAATCTTTGTTGTTACCTTTTATGGCATTTTTTTAATAAAAGTTTTTTTTTTGAAGGCTAGTAAAACGTAAATCTTCTAAAGAACTTAAATGGAAAATGGTACTAAGAGTATTATCACATTGTATCTATTCCTATAATTTTGATCCTTACTATATGGTGATACCATTTAGATGCCGGAGCGCATATAGTTTGGTTCATGAGGTAATGATTTTAATTAGTTTTAACGTTCAAGAGATGTGAATGGTTCTATTTTAATGAGACAGTGACATTTTTTGACGTATTTAACAATTGAATCTCAATAATTGGAAATGGAATTTTCTCAAACATCTTTCGCAGTTGTTACTAAATTGTTTAGCTAAATACTGAATATATATTGTCACAATACCTATGTTCTTTATTGTGTTTAAGATTTTCAATCACTCCAGGCTCCACTAATTTGTTTAACAAGAGCTGCAAATCAACCAAATAGTATATATAATCGTGTGAAAAGGGGAAAGTTATTGCATTGTATGAGATCATCAGGCGTAGCAATAAGAGTATGTTAGGTTGATAGAGGATACCTACGAATGAGTGTAAAATCAATAACCTCTGGTGTATACGAGCACATCTCGATTAGATCTGACACTGGAAGAGAGGGTAATCACTAACCCATAAAAATAGCCACCTTCAACTCCTTCCTTATGGGAAATCATGCGTAACTCCAGTTTAACCTGTGGTGTTTACCGATAGTCATGCAAAAACATCTTCAGGATTACTCCTATGCACCCCCCACCCTTCCCTTCACCTTCATTACATACTGTACAGTGCCAGTACCACTGTGAATTCAGCTCCTTTCTCTTTCTTTGGCCAAATATTGAAACATGAAAGTAAAAAGGAAAAGAGAGTCCTACACCATCTCTAAATTGTCAAAAGATGCCAAATTTTCTCCGAAGATCAAATAGAACAATAACTCAAATTTTGATTTGATTGATCCACTCTGATCTGATCAGCCACAAAGCGAATCAAATTTTGAAGGAGGGGGATTCAAAACCAAACCTCTTCCCTCCCCTCCGTCTTTCTAAGCAAACCCACCACAGTTTTGTTGTTGGCTGGGGAAATTTTGAAGTTGTGCAGTCACCAGAAGTCTCAAAATAGCATTTGATTGGAAAAAATCAATTCCATGGTCCAATCGATTGAGCAAACCATTGTGTAAGTGAGTTAAAATACACAGATGATGCATCTTTAAATACCGGTAAGGATTTTCCGGGAAGGAGGCAAAAGCGAGCAAGTTTTACCTGTTGGGGGGTTACAACACCCCACGTTCGGCCTTAACTGCGTGCCTGGACCTGATGTGTTAACCCTTTCAAGTTCACAAGGTTTCTGGTTGATCAAAAGACATGATTTTTTTATATGTTTCAATTCAGGGAAAATGATGATAATTAGTTTTTATTTGAGGAAAATCGACCCAGCCGTTTCAGAAATAATTTTTGGGTCACCAGTGACCCAATCGACGTCAACGGATAAAAATTCTGAATTTTTGGATCATTTGGTTTTAAGGTCAGTCCCCATTCTACGATTGCTAGGAACAAATGTTGCGTTAAGTGACTGATATAATATGCTGGACGTTTTCGCCAAAACACTTCTTACTCCAATGGTCTGGAGTAGATGAAAAATGGATCCTCTCCTCACTCCAGACAATGACGAGACTAAAAGTTATAAAGGGCAAGAGAAAACATAAACCAGATTTATTTTGCTAGACTTTTCGCCAGACACTGGTAACAGAAACCTTTTATGGTAAATCAAAAAAAGCTTTTCTTCCTACATCAAGACATTTGCTGTTAGCAGTATCTGGCGAAACCACTTAGCAAAATAAATTTGTTTCTTCATATATCAATGAATTTGTACTACAAACTAATTATTAATGAATCTGAAATAGCTGAGTCAAGAAAAAAAGGAAGCAGATTGTATAAAACTGAAAAAGTCCATAATGCAAAATGATGATGACATTAAGGTCAGTGTGTAATATCACCAACCATTGATGCAAGAAAAATGTGATAGTTTTGTTCAACGTAAGATAGTAACATACAGGATACATTTATTATTATTAATTTTATGTTAATGTTTATTTCGTGTAAATTAGTATCTGTTAGTATGTTTGTTGTACCACGCAATTTTAACTTGTATTCGTGTTTGTTTTACTCCGCTTTATGCTATTAAATTCCGTCATGTTTTGTGGGTAGTATAAAGGCCATTGCCTTGGGAAACTTTTAGGAAGGTTTAGTCGTGCTGTTTGGGACGCTGGTTTGGTTTATCCCAAGAATATCAGAATTTAAGAGGTACATTTTTAATTCTTATTTCTTTTTTATTTTCCTTTCCTTCCTAAGCAGTTGTAATAGGTCCCCTTCTCCTCTTCCCAGCTATTCCATTGGTGCTGCTGGGCTTAAACTGTTTTGATACAGTATGCCCACTCCACCTCTTCCCAGCTATTCCATCGCTTCTGCAGTGCTTAAACTGTTTGGATACAGTATGCCCACTCCACCTTTTCCAGCTACTCCATCGGTTCTGCAGTGTTTAAACTGTTTCGTTACAGTACGGACAATTACCTCGGATTTACACTTTCCGAGTACAGAACGCAAATCAGTAAATTTTCTAGGATCGAAAGCAAACCCAATTCGAAAGCTAATATAACAAGTCTCTATTAAGTGTAAAACGGAAGATGTTGGCGACATACAGATATCAGTGTCTCGTCACAAATCCGGAACAAATTTATATACATTTTTCGGTTATTTTAGCCAAATTTTATAAGATTCGTGTGCAATCCAAATTGTAAAACTGTAGTTGATAAATACGTAATGATTTAACTGAATTATCCTATGATAGTTCTGTTGCCTCTTACATTTTTACGTGCAATTGCAATATCACTCGATTTTATAAAATTATAGCGATGAAGTCTAAAGATACGCAAGACTGGTATTCCAAACCTTTTTTTCTCTGCATTTTATTATCCTCTCCAAATTCTTCAACTTTAAGAAATATTTACAATCATTGAAGATCTTCCCTTATGTCTAGTCTGTATACATCCCATACGAACAGTATAATTTTGATTCACTCCCCTCATCCAAGCAATGTAGACTATACAGATCAAAGCATGTTGTTGTACTTTCAGGTTGTCATTTCTACCAACTAGCTACAAAAACGTCCAAGAATTTTTCTAAGAATTATTATCAAATTTGCAGTCTTTGTTACATCATCTTCCTCCTTTTCCAGTAGTGATGCCACTTCGGGATAAAGCCACATTAGAGTATAATAGTAAATATTTACCTTTAACTACTAATAACAAACTCCAACAACTCTATAAGGAGTAAGTTGAATAGAGGGTTTCCACTGTATAGAAAGACAACATTAACATTAACGACATCATCATCATCATCATCATCATCATCATTATCATCGTTGGTAAGGTTTACCCTTTGTGGGTGGTTCAATCAAAGACGTAGTTTACATATAAAAAGAGATATTTGAATCTGTAAGGATTATTGATTTAGGAAAAGCTAATATCTCTTTTAAATTTCACAAAGTCGCCAATCATGAAGAGAAAAAAGCATAGATATCTGTTCAATGCAGGTGTGAGAGTGCAGAATGAGGTTGGAAAATACAGTAATATTCGAAGAGGAGTTAGGCAAGGTTCTATTTAATCTATACAGCGAAAACATCATGAGAAGTATCGAGGAAAAAGATGGTTTTGTGATCGGAGGTTACAACCTCGTACTGTAAGATGTAGCGATATAATGGTTAATATTAAAGGGCAATCTTCCAGTTGCATTGCCAATTTAGAGAACATAGCAGTTCCCAATCCTCCGCCGGTGCCCATCCACATCCATTTTCCCGTAATTTGAAGGTCAGCCTCTCTCTGACTCATAATTTGACCCTTAAAGGGCAGCCTTTCTGCTAAATCGTCGATCAAGCAACTACGATAGCTTCCAATCTTTTACTGTTGCACATCCACATCCAACTCCGCACCATTTGAACATCAGACACTATGTGGTGCCATGTGGGGTAATCCTCAAAAGACAATCTCCCAATAACAAAGCTGATCTAGACACGACAACAGTTCCTCCACCTGTGCAAACATCCAACTCTTAGTAATTTGGAAGTCAGCCTAATTCCGCCACAAGACTTGATTTTTGAAGGGGAGCCTTCTAGGTGCATCGTAAATGCACAAGAAATCCGAGGGTATCACGGACAAAAACCTTCACTTTGCTGCTCGTTCTGCAATTATTGAATACGTACAGAAGGAACACTTATTGTAGTCGTCGTAAAAATTACAACTGAGTGCTCTTGGCTGAGCAGTTGCATAGGAGTTAAGGAATGGTTCGTTGAAAGATTGTCTCCCAACTTTCGAGGCAGGGAGATGTAAATTTCAAAATGTCGTTTCTTAATTTTACCAAAAAGGGTTTTGGAGACAGAAGTACTTCTAGAATTCCCAAGTAAAATTGTCCGTTATTGATCCTGCTATTTAGACATCAACCTCCCAACGGTAAGCATTTGACGGCGCTATCTCGGGCACAAATTTGCATTGCCTTAGGTAGGTATGTTGCATCTTATTTTATTAGAAATCAAACTCAGTTGGTCTCAACAAGACTACAGATAGAAACTAACATACGACAAACTGATACATGGTTCTCAATTTAACTTTGAAACTCGCAGAGAGAAATTTTACATCTCAACCGTTTAACGAAATACAAAAATACATGTAGTTACTTAATTATAAACTTGTTAGATGCTACAATTTACAAAAACTGTTAGACAAAGTCCGCCCTTTTCACAAAACATACTGCTTTGTATACATACAACATTATAGACCCCCAACTCCTAACCCTGGCCAAAGGCCTGTTACCTTCCACTTCCCTACTCTGCTGTCTAGTCGTACAATCTTCCCTTCTCTATCCTCCGCCACAGTAAAATAATTTAAGTTGTTGTGCGTCATGTGCCATAAACCGTGATTAGCAAATTAAATAAAAGGAATGGAGGGGGTATACTACACTAACGTAGTGTTTACCTAGCCATTTAACGCAAGGTAGCCCTGCAAATTGTTATATAACAGCCACTTAATTACAAGTTTGTGCGGTGCGTCATTGGGATAAAACTCAGCGAAGAAATCTACAGACACAACATTATAGCATACAAATAATCCATTGGTGTACGTTCACCTTCCACTTTAAGACTATTTGGGTTTACTTCGCTAAATGGTTAAGTTGTTTTGTCTGCAAATGTGACTAAAAATGCACAGGCTATGCCACAACAACGACCGACTTTTTCAGTTGCCACAGTTACATAATCTTAGAATTATGTTGGTGGCCAAACCATCAATCTCGACGAATAAGTAATCCCTTAAGACATCTCAAACCAAGGATGGTCTAATAACTGTGGCAGCTGATGCACACAACTTCCTTGACCCCTGAAAAGCAATGTTGGTGTGTCAATTATTCGAAGTGTTGGGGGATAGGCCTATGGGATGAGCCAACTCACTCATGTCACCGCAGTGAAGGTTAAATATATACAAGCTCACCCTTGAAGCTCTTGCAAATTCTGCCAGCTGTTCACTTGATTTATCTCGGCTTGCCATCGTTTCTGATTGCTTGTTTATTCGTGATTCTCTACCTTGATTAAAAATTCCTGTTAGGAAGCTGCGATCGTTAGGCCACGCTGATGCTTGTGTTGTTGTTGATCAATCTTGTGATGGAGGGCAAAGGCTATACCACAGGGAGCTGAAACCCATGGAGCCAGGGTATAGAAGTCACAGGCTGAACAGGCAGCCAAGGCAAAAGAGCCGGGGGGGGGGGGGGGGGGGGGGTGAAAAACTTCCCCGGGAGAAAAAACTTACTCCTCTAACAATTGGAAAAAAATCAAAAGGACCTTTTAAAGAATTATTTTGGCAATTTTGGAAGGCAATTCCATATAAAGATATAATTCCGAAGGTAGGCAGGCCTACATAAATTCATCTGCTTTACGGTGTCGTATGAGCATTTAACTCAATATTGCGTATGTACGCGAATAGGAAACTCCTGATTTCTCTAATTCCGGGAATTTTATTAAAAACCTAATTTTTTTATTAAAGACAAAGTTATACTTAGGTAAAGCTTATGTTTTGAACAAGTACTTTGTACATTGTCGGAAATATAAAACATACATAGCGCTTCAAGCTAAACTTCTTTTCAAAGATGACAAGATTTAGTGGCTAGAAAGGGCCATCAAAATAGACATGGATCAGCTTGCTGATTTACGTTTTGATACGATGACCTCAAGTACCTCTTTCGTCGTAATGACCTGATCAAAATTTAAGAGGTTGTAATCTACTATGAGCTGTTTGGCAAAGTCAAAATATGAAGCTGTGCCGTGACATCTAAAGAACTGATTGTCCCGTGACATTCAAACAACGACGTTTTATAAGCGGGGAAAATGTCTCTGACGACCTAAACGTTTTAAAGTTGAAAAGCGCAAATAATGACAGAAACCTTACAAACGAACGAAGTCCTATCTGAGCACCTGTACAACCACCTTCTCCACTATCAATCGACTACTTATCCTTGACACGCATTTATTGGCATTTTGCGAGTGTAGTTCTGTTCGCATTCCAGTTTACTCTAAATGTGAACGCAGTGCATTGGTAGCAGTTCTTCTACGCATTAAAAAGAATGTATAAAACGTTGAACTCATCTCAAGGTCGTGCTATTTTGCTGCATCGTGACATTTACGATAGTGGAGACTATATCTTTACTGATTCACAAGCCCTTACACAGTCGATCTACAGTCAAATGAATACGACATGAAGAAGCACGACAGCTGACGTGGCGATCGACGACGAAATAATAAGATGGTTATGGTACTAATGATGATGATAATAATAACGAAAAAAGGTCATAACGATAAGTAATAACAATGCTGGTCATACAGACGATGAGAGAATATGTTGAAGACGATGATGACAGACTATAGTCAGTGGTTTTGATACATAATAGTGAGTGTGCAAGGTGAAGAAAAGTGCTGACAAAAATGATATGTATCTGAAAGAAGGCGTTGTCTGTCGTACCTAACCATAGTCATTTGGATAAGTATAAAAACGTATATCGATTCCCCATATCTATTTGTTGATTTACATAGAATACGGCGAGGAATAAAATCAGCTGTGTATCTACGTCAGAGCTATTTTATTATATACCCTATTGGACGGGATTTGGAAATTGAGAGCCTGAGCCGGGTCAGGCATTTTGTCGGTCATAAGGAAAGAATAACGATATATTAAAAATTATAACAAGCAAAATGATAAGTGAGGTTTACTCGTACTGTTTATTCACTTCAAAAAATGCAGAAAACATTATTAAAGATCTTTATTCGAAGTAAGGTATTAGCAGTACAGTTTTAATCCAGGCAATAAAATGAGAGCACATCAAAAGGGGATGAAACTACTTTCCTCTTAAAACTAATACATATTTTTAACATAGGAATACCAAAAAGTGCATTAAAAGTGACTTGATAAACAATACCTAGTAAAGAAGTCTTCCTTTCCTTTCAGTATAAGATGCTAAAAAGTATATCTTGCTCACAAAATGTTGTGCCCCTTGGAGATGAAAGGGAAGGAACATTCTGGTCCTACTTGTCCGCTGCACCATATTCCCTCTTCAGCAGGCGTAAATCACGTAGGGTAAAAACACCTGTTTGATTTGCATGCTCCAGCTAGGGTTTTGTGCAGAGGTTTTACTCCGAACAAGAGCGGTGGCCTTAAGCTAGTATGAGTTACAAGCATATAGGCTGATATGGCTTTAGGACACTGGTGCACGTTGACATCCCCATAACTTTACTAGCCAATTGGAGCTCGCGCCATGGTTATTAATATCTACAAGTCAACAAGTTGCTTTTCCCCTCGTCAAATGTATGGACTACTTCTTTTGCTTTTGCAAAAAGTCGCCCTTCTCTTTATCCGAACCTCGATTATTCGAACCTCGTTTATCTGAACCTGAAATCGAGAGAAGTGTTCATTACAGGAACATCTTTATCTCTTCTCATTCAGCCAGAATAACACTTAGCTGATTTAATGTCTACAATTGTGACTCTTTGGACCTTTATTTAGATTTATGTTTTTGTTATGTTAATATTTATATTTGTTTATGTTTATTGTTTATTAATGTTTTTGTTTTTGCATTGGTTTATAGTTATGTTTTATATGCTAGTAAAAAGTACTTTTGCAACCATTGTAAGAGTGCTCGAAACAGTAAGGCAGGGGCCAAATACTAATGTGCAATGATCAAAAGACGAAAGGCAAATTACCCCAGCTATATAGGTTTCATGTCTTGTGATTTTTTAGATACCCGGTACAGAGTAGTAAATATCCCATAAGCAAAATAAAGTTATCGTGTTTTTTTCTAGTTATATTGGACACAAATCGTTGGTTTCATCAAACAGACATCATTGGAAGTGACATGAGCATTACCATCGGATCAGAGTACGACTAGATGGGCGTATCTGGTGATCATGGAATTCGTAGCATCTTGTTTGTACAAGACGTATTGTGTGGATTACTTAACTTCTTGGTTTTCTTTTGTGTGGTAGTAACAGGTAACTGCTACGCTACTAAAGGCCACGAATAGATAAAAATTTGTGTTCACACTTAAATAAAACCAATCACTGACAGGCGCGTAACAACGGTAGTTGGGGGCCCTAGGACACTATCCCCATGGGGCCCCCCGGGTAAATTAGTGCAACGCGAGGACTTCTACTCACATAATGAGTGGTGATACAGCTAGGGTGTCTGGGGGCGTTGTAAGGGCTTCCATGGGGCCCCGGAAAATTTCACAATTTTGACTATTTCGTAGCCCTGAAACCCCTATTTTGAGCCCTTTTTAGGGCAGTTTTACTCTTTTAAAACATACAGCTTTTAAGAAAAATTATGTATTTTAAAACGTTAGATTCTTCTCGCTCTCCTGAAGATTTTTGATAAATATGAAAAATCGCATTTATGCCTTCACGACCAAAGTTTTGTCTAATTTTTTTCAAATTTCACATAAAATATAAATTGTATAGAAGTGCTGGGGCCCCCATTATATCACAATCTGGTCGGGCCCCCTAGGACGTGCACTCCCTGAACCCTGCCTGTTACGCGCCTGATCACTGATGCCATTGGACGTTCTTTCCCTGGTAGGAGAAACTTTTATAAACTACTGTTCTTGCAATTTCAAAATCGATGGCAGCAGGAATCTTAGTCTTATCACCTTACAAAGATGTTTTGAGGTTGAACTTCAGTCCAAAATTAAATGTATCGCGTGGCATTGTCACCGTATAACGTGCCACGTGTTACTTCCAACCTGTAAAGTTTCTGTAGAAGTTGCCGCACAGAATGTATCAGGGTTAGTAAAACTAATCGACCACACCTTAGCCATCCTGTGTCTTTGAACATGAGTATAAACTTCCATATCGGGAAAAATAGTGCAAACTTTCTTTTACGCACAGTTTGCAGCTTGCCCCTGCTAACAATTTTTTGTTGAAGGGGTTTGCTCTAAAGCATCTGAGTCCAGGTTATGCTATAGGTTGAAGTTTTTTTCACGAGACCGAGATCAAATCTAACCCTAACCCCCTCTCTTGTTGTGACCTTATCTTTTCTGAACAGATATATTCATTCCATCTTACCTTCTATTTACATCACTAATCATGGCAAGATGACAACAGCTATTTTGACATTATCTGTATGATACATAAAGATAAATGGATGTAGGAATTTTAGTATATTTAATCAGATAATGCAGTCATATATCTACAAAGACAAATTAACCCCTTTTGAGCCTTGACATATGACCTGTGTTGATCAAGGATATCGAACTTTCCATGCGCATTACAACGTGTGTTCCATGGTATGCGGTGTGTGTAAAGTACTTTAAAGTATACATAGAGTTTAAGATTGTAAAAAAATTACTTAATATTTTTGACATGATATTCATCACGTAGAGGAAGAGTTGCTTTGTAATACAAACTTAAGGCAAGTGACAAGCCTAGGCGACCAACCTATGAATATAGAAACAACTAGGTTATCCATGGCAGTGGTCCGCAACCTTGGCTCCGCAAAGTATGTCAAGGTATCTGGATTGGATTGAGTTAAATGAGAACTCAAGCTGCTAGGCCGTAGTGCAAAAAGAATCAGTAGAAGACGTCATAATAAACATGAGGTTGAATCTATTATGTGTACATGTGAGACACAGATACGCATATTGTATGAGCCTTCACGATCTAAAAATTCTAGTTACAAATTTCAGTAAAAACAGATAACTAAACATACATGATATTCCTATAGAATAGATTGAAACATAACGTTCAATCAATCAATCAATCAATACATCTTTATCTTCCTCCGTATCATCATCTAAAAGCGTAAACTCTGGAGCTGCTGCATCCACATCTTCGCTGTCCAGACCTGAGCGCTTATTTGGACCAGGGCGTATATTCTGACCTGGGCGCTTGTGAGAAATATTTTTCCCAAATGTAACACTTATTTGGACCTGGGCGTATATTCGGACCTGGGCGCTTGTGGGGAATATTTTTCCCAAACTGCACGCTTATTTGAGCATGGGCTCTTATTTGAGTCTTGGAAGCTTAATCGGTAATTTACGGTGAGCGTTTTAGTGCCAGAAATAAAAATAAAATTATAACTTACAGGTTGTGCATTTTTTTACAATCTCTAAAATGAATCTTGAGTATCCTTCCAATCTGATTGCTATTCAGCACTCTAAACAAAAACAGAGAAAGAAAATTAAGCTCCTTCAAAATATCCATATATAGTTATATTCATTAGAATTGGGAGACAAGGGCCTAGTCAATAGTGAAAGCACCAAATGTGTGACGCCCCAGTTCCAGTGTACTCAAGTACAAAGCTAAACAGACGTCTCTCTCTATTTGATCTAGCCTGATGAAGGGGGCTTTCTTACCATCTAGAGTTTCCCTACACTGAGTGAAAATATCTGTAAATTGTTTTCCCCAAATAAGAGGGAGCACACAGCCCTCGTTCTGGATCTGACCTTGCTATTCTTTATTCCCAATCACGTGACTTGAGACACAAACAATACAGTTGTCCGCCATGTTGGAGTACATCCTAGTCACGGTTATAACAGCCACGCAAACACAGCATCTGTATTGCTTCGGTAGCAACAGAAAGTGAACTACGCTTTAGTGCTATTTTGAAGATCAACCGTGTCTAGCAGTAACTTTATTAATCTGTAATCTATTTGTGCCCTTCGAAATTATCATATTCTTTCCTCTGATCTTGTTACTGCCGAAATAACGAGTGGAAACTTCCTCGCAGCGATGGCATCAATCAAGTACTACGTCGAATCTCTTGATCAGAAAGCTAATTCGCTTTCCGATGCTAACAAACTTCCATTTCTCTAGTCGCCACATTAGCTCCCAATCATCCACCGGTGGACATCGATATCCAGCTCCACGCAACTCGATTAAACTTAAAAATACTGTATTTCTCTCGCTGCATTCCAATATACTTACGGCTTGCATTTATGCACCTATAGTTAATCAGTTCCCTGTTGATATTCTGTCAATGCCAGTTGAAACTTCCAGCAATATATCATGGTACCAGCTCTTTACCTGGCTTCATGTGGCGAGGGAGATGGGGAGCATTAAGTAAATGGAAGATGGGGTGCGCCTGTCGTTGCACTCACTTGAAAATGTGCCTGTAAATACAAGGCTCCAATATTTCAGGATCAGAATAACTTATTTATAACGTCCGAGGTACCAAACTGGATCTCCAGTCGGATAGAGGTTATTTTCTCCTTAGCCAGTTGCTAGCAATCTCAAGTAAATTGATTTCCCTTCATCGCACCGTTACTTTTACACAACATTTTATTAACTGCCATTCCCTTACCAATTTCTACCATCCAAGAGAGATGGTCTACCAAGATGACTGTGACCACGTCTTTGCTCCCTAAAGAAACTACGGCAAGTGCTTCCTCCCACAAAATGTGCTTGCGAGGCATAATTTTCTTATTCGTTTAATAATAAAGATTTGGCGAAGGCCAATATATACTTATCTACTGTCCTTCTTTTACTCTTGAGGATATTAGGTGAATAGCCTGCCGTTTGAGTATAAGGCTCATTTATTATGGTCAACGTCCAGTCAAAGGCATCCGGCAAACACTCACCACTCTTTTGGTGTCATCATGGAAACCAGTTTTGGAATATCTATATAAGTCAACTATACTATCTTCAACCATGCATTTATTTTTATCACCAAATTAGCGATTTATCACCATGACATAGAACTCTTACTGTGTTGCACTCTATCTTTACATCTTCACAGTGCTTTACATGGTGAGGAGGATCTCATATGATGTCTTGATTCAGTTTTAGCCATAGGTGTGATAGCTAGTACAACAACTTATTGGTCATCCTCCAAATTGCACCAATCAAGTGTTCTCATATTTGTATTTTTAAATAAATAAATAAATAAATAAATAAATAAATAAATAAATAAATAAATAAATAAATAAATAAATAAATAAATACATTAACTAACCTGAATAATAAGGTGCTCAAAACTCGATCTTTGCAGATGAGGTAATTTGCACGGGGGTGCTTTGTAAAAGGCTCAAACTATTTTATCTTGTTTACAAGGATCTGTTCAAAATGCACAGCTTTTCTGAAAAATGTATTTACGAAACAGTTCAGATTGAAATGCTACAGCTAATGAATCGACATTTGAATGAAACAAAATTTATATCAAACAAAGTTAAAACATCCTATGGCATTGAAATTTTATGGGCATCACCATCCGGGCAGGCAAAACCACCAAATCATTAGTACAAGGAATGGTCGAAGGTGTACAGTCGAAAGGAAGGCCTCAAAAAATCTGGTTCGACGATATTCAACTATCAAGTGGTCTGGGATTGAAAGCAACGTCAGAGAAAGCAGCATCACGTACGGAATGGAAGGAAAATGTTACCTCGCCATTTCTCTTACAAACAGCTATAATTTCTGCAGAATTCTTTGTTTTCTGTGCTTTACCCCTCTAATTTAGCAATCAATCAACAGAATAACTGATAAATTGTGGTTGTAATTACAAGAATTCGGGAATTTCTGAGAAGGGTGTAGTTTTGCTCCTCAGTTTGAAATGACTGATCCAGCCCCTGACAAACTGGATCCCCTCCTTAAATTTCTCATACCTTACAACAGATTCCATCACTCTCAACTCAAGCCAAATTTTAATACTCTTGAAAGAGATGTGCTTCTCTATGTCACCGGCTTTTGGGAATATGATTTTACTACTCGAAACAGCTTTCAGCAATGTCCCAAGAGCATATTATTTTTACTTACTTGCACCATATATATGAAAATCACAAATTTATCAAATTGTTATTTGCAGGACGTCGTATCACATTCCGTAACCCACAAAATCGGTGGTTTTCATATTCTGAATACACTTTTGGGTACAAAGTGCCATGTTATTTCTCTAAACACGTTAAAATTGGCTGGAAAATGTAGAATCAAAGTTCCTATATAGTTTTTAGAGTGATCACAGATCGTACATTTGTAACTTTCAGCAGTGATTTCCTGGCTCTCCTGTCCAAGAGCAGCCCAACTCCGCCCTGGGAGGCCTGACCTTCATTCCTCCATCCTGAAGATGCTATCAGGTACCTGTTTCCAATCTTTTTATGTTCCACGGGATCCTGATGGATGATCCTGTGCTCTTGGATTTCAAGTATGTCTATTCCATACCTTTCTGCACACTGAGATAGCTCTTCTGCGTTGCTTTCAGCCCTCATTGTGTTGACATTAAAGGTAGCTATCTTGAGTTGCTTCCGGCAACGTAGTAGTGCTTTTGACTCCGTCCTATCATCGGATGACTGCCTCCAAGACAGGTTTAGGGAGCAACCGTCATACATTTGTTCTGTACTTGTTCAAGATCGACTAGCATCTGAGACATCAGCAAGGTTCCTGCTTACTCCCGGAGCTGGAAGTATAGGATTTTGTTTGGTTGTCTTCATGTTTGAAGGATAATTTTTAGTCATAATGCTCAAAATTAATAAAAACCGGTGGATTATAAGTAGGAAACCATTTCGGTAGTTTCAAAACTCATACATTTTGTAAAATAATTTTCACATAATCTAAAATATCTTGCCTGAATACAACGTATACATGGGGAAATACCCTGGAGATACTAAAATCCCTTAGAAATTCAAAATGTAATTCAAAAAGTATGTTTGAAGGCCTTTCTACATAATTTTTGAATTTTTTTAATATTGCGCGACATTTAATAGTTACTGATGACGTCATTCACACCAAATTAAAAGGTTTTTTTGCAATTTGTTGAAAAAGATTTATACTATAAACGTGACAAAGTTATAGTGTGTCAAAGTGCCGCGGGCCTACAAGCGACTTAGAATTTACTTATATTGCCATAACAATAATAAAGCCAAAACAACTAATTTATCATTAATACCCTACTTTTCCTTTCGGCATAAAAATTCAAGGTATATTTGCAAAGATATTGTGTATTTAGACTACAATAGTAACAAGATGCGATGAAAGTTACGGTAACCCAGCTAGGCTGCAAAGCATTTCAGCCAAAACACTTGAAGGACACAATAGGTTTGAATTGTTAAACAATTAATAGTGTCCTATTCTTCATAAAGAAGTGAAGTGGAGGGGTGAATCCCTGTGGAACTCCCAAGTCGACAAAAATGGACGATGAAGACAGGGCTGGTAGTTGGATTAAATGTAGAATGTTCTCTATGGATAGTACCATAACACTTACACAGCTGTAGCATTGCTAAGAATGACTTTAAAAACGTTCATAACATTTTATATTTTTGTGATTGCAGACATTTTCAGGTATGGTCATTGGGAGTTACAATTACGCATAACGCACCGTCATTCCAAGCACAAAATTCTTCTATATACTCTTCATTTCGTCGTCCCCTTACGCAAAGAGCGTTTGGCAACTGAAACTTCAACCAACGATCAAAAATTTATGAGACCATCGTTTGCTAATACATCATTTTAACAATGTACAGATGTGCCTACTGTTATAGTCACAATTTCAGTGCTAAACCCGTTCTTGTAGGAAGCACTGGCGTAGGCAGCGCTTCAAGATGCTTCCCATCGTGACTTGCCAGTGCCAGCATTGTCAGAGGCACACGGGAGTGCACCGCAAATAGACTTAAAAGTTGGTATATTTCCATTTTCGGTGTCCACCAGGCGTTTTAGTTTTCCAAATACGCACCAAAAATTGCTGGCTAGTCTTGGCAGCAATTAGTGCTGGCACGTGAAATCCGCGATCTGCTCTAGTGGTAACGATAATCTCTACACATCGGCTGCCTTTCCTTATTACCACACGTTCAATCAACTGCGCTTCCATTCTGTATTTGTTGTTAACGTTTTTCGAGGCGTAGTGTCCTGTCAACCAGACACAAAGAGCCATCCCATGGTCTCAATACGATAAGCAGACGGTCGGTAGAGGATTAAAGAACCATAGTCGTGCTTCCTTGTGACAGGCATCGCTGTGTGGCTTGGTCGTTCTCCTGCATGGGCTGCTGTAACTCTTTTAATCACAATTTCCTGCTCAAATTATTTAAGTTCTATCTTCCATTTCATCTTCATCTGCTTCCATTCGTGCGATAAGTCTTTTTGAAATATATTCACGAAGTTGTTTATTTGAGCTTTCCAGTTTTGCCACCTTTTCTTCAAGTTCCGCCCTACTCATTTTCACATCGTCTTTCCTGTTGCACAGAGAGTCCTATGACTAAAAAGTATCCCCCAAACATCAAAAAAATAACTGAAATCTAAAGATGTGATTTCTTATAATCATTTTGCATATATTGTTATATAACGTTCTCTAGCAAACTCCACCTTATTGCACAACATATAGTTTCATTTTTGCGGAATTTCCAAAAATTTTGCGTTTGTCACTTCAAATTTTGAAAATACGAAATCGTCAGTACAAATTCAGGAAATAAAAACCTAAGTATAAAGATATAATAATCATGTTTTTCAAAGAAAAGTAACAGAACAGAAAGGCAAAAAACTCCACTATAGGCCAACAAAACGCCAATATCGCAAAATTTCAAGAAAATTAAAAAATATATAAATTATTTATCATAAGACTTCTCAGTAAATTTAGGAAAAGTCACCAGATTTCGTGTCAATCGGGCCAGGCTTTAAAAAGTTATGAGCTGAAATGTGTAGCCGCGGGCCTACTAGTCCCCCCCCCCCATGTAAGATAGGGTTAAAATCTCATTAGGGGGTCGACGAGCCAAAAAGTTTGAGAACCCCTGCTCTAGATGACAACCTTATTAAAATATTCGCAGACAAGATTTTCTAATTAGTAGTTGCTTTGGAACATCAACCAATCGCTGATCTTAACTATAAACATTAAAATATAGTCTGGCATGAGCTGTGCGTAGAAAAATAAAATTGTAGAAATCTGAAAGAAGAGCCGCAGATTTAACGCGCAAAAAAGATATCAAAATGATATTTGTTCAGGTTTAAAATAGCCTTGAGAAGAGAATCTGTTAGGGAAATGATAGAAGTATTAGGACAAAAAGACAAAAGCAAACATACTTGAGTAAGAATGAATGAACTGTAAAGATTAGCGATAGTGAGTAAGGCTGTATTGCACTTAAAGATTTGTTTGGGCGATAACTCAATGGCAGTTCTTACATTTCAAGGGCAGTGTATATGAAACAAAATGGGATGTATATTCATTTATTGACAAATCATGCTAATGTACACATCTCGAGTGCCACGTAACTACTGTCTCACCTGTGTTAAGCTGGATGAAATGATAAGTATGAGCCTTAAATGTTGATTTCGCCCGCTGCCACATTGCTTCCACCCAATTCGTTGTTACTTGTGTAACAGGATCTACAAAGCTATAGCGACAGTTAACAGTTTTGTGCTGAAAATACCCAATGTTCTGGATCTGGCTATATGCAGCCCACATGTCTGACCATATTATTGTCCCTGGAGCAATCCACTGCTTAATAAGCGGAAGCATCACGGGCTGGAACAGGCACCAGAAAGCCATGTTTTTTAGCAGGTTCGTACCCACCGAAAACCTATTGTTCTGGTACGATTCGTCCAACATGGTTTTTCCTCCGAGCAAATAAAGATTCATCGATTTCAACAATTGCTCCCGGTTTACCCAGCTGTTTGTGGGTGCCTTCTATAATATTCTACTACAACATCGCGGGAAAATTGGTTCCAGTCGACCACAGTGTTGGGAGACAAAATTCCCATTTCATGTTTCAAGATGTCGTGGGAGAACGCCCGGTCCTTTCCACATCCAATACACCAACAAAACGTGATTCCAATCACTTGCCAAATTTGTAAATGGGACTTTTCGAAAAAACTGTTCTTCCTGATGTTGACAGTCTTTTTGCAGCATTTGTTTGAACAGCGCCAGATTTTGCTGTCTACCCCACGGACATAATTTTGCTCTCGACAAACAGCATTGCACTTTGGGCATTTCATTTTCAATGCCAAGAGGCCATACTGGCGACACCAATCAATCACACCATTCAAGTTATACTTGAATAAAGCACCGATCTCTGTCAAGGACAACTGGTCGAACACACCCTGCACTGCTCGATGTACAATTGCAGCGGCAGCCATGATATAAATCCAAAGAAAGCGAATAACAAATCAAAGTGAACAAGCAAGCAAGGTAATCGTAACGAACTAAAGACTAACCAAGGCAAACACACATCTTATGCTGTAAACGCCTTAGTTTCTATTGTTCTGTCAGCCAACCAGAAACCAACCATTGTTATTGTTATTGTTCTGTCAGCCAATGAAAGGGGAGGGGGTGTGCGAAAGTGTAGTAGCGCCTCCAATCGCACTTCACCATTTCCAATCCAAAAGAAAATCACACTAGATGCAAACTATCCACAATTAGATTTTAGGTTTGTTTTTTGCTGAACATAAAAATTGCAGTTGTTAGCTTTCTCTGTTCTGTTTTGTTCATGCACATACTTGTCAGCATCTACTGAATTACAAAGCACCTTAATTGTAATTTTGTTTTCTTTGTTTCGTAAATTATTCTCATTAGACCCATTTTATAATTTATATCTTCTTTAAAACATTGTCTTTATATTATTGTTAAATTTTCTCTCTAGAGGTGATGCAAGATAGCTTGGAAAGTTAGATAATACATAGCTAAGATGTCTGTTAAATTATGTGTCATTTCCAGTGTTTTTATATTCCTTATAAGTATGATACATAAGTATCCACTATCAGTTTCTGGCATGTACATTTCAAGCAGCCTGTTTTACGTTGTGTAATGTGTCCAAACACGTTGAAGCATACCTGTTTTGATTGTATCCTCAGTTGGAGTTTGCACAGTTAGGTACTCTAATTCCGCACTGGTTGATCCAATTTTATAATTTATCTATGTAAATACTTAAGGACTAGTACTCTAACTAGTCTAACAGCATACTCTGAATGACCAAGACTAAGAGTAAAAATTAGGAGTCACTCTAGCAAATTGGGGTTAACATTACTCTAACTCTGTAGGTCAAATCCTTCCCTACCCCTTCCTAACTTCTGTGCTACTGTACCCTACAAGGGAAAAAACCAGGTTGCTGTGCTTTTTATACCACTAACCTGAGTTCTAGGAGTAGAAAATTGATGTAGGCCTAATAGGACCTACTGCCATAATGCCCATGGAAGGTTTGGTTGGAAGGGGAACTTTGTTGAATGTTACATCAGCAATGAACTCATGGAGTAAGTCCTTAGCCTTATCTACCCCCAATTGTGTCGCAACCCCTAATGAAAGAGGTAGTAATGTACACACAGTCTTATCACCTTTTTTGTTGAATTCAATGTGAAAGCTTTGTATCACTGTGTACTTAGTATGCCATGCCTGTGCATACGTATGTACATACATACATACATTCATATATACATACATACATACATACATACATACATACATACATACATACATACATACATACATACATACATACATACCTTTTTACATCGTACCAAGAAAACCTTTTCTTCTTCTTTTTCTTCTGGCTTTATTTCCGTGTTCATGTGTGGTCGCCTTTGCGGACTTCCTTGCTCAATTTCTGTCTGTCCATGCCTTCACACTCCTGCAATGCTACCCTTTTCAAGTCATCTCCGATACAAGTCCCTTCCTTCCCCTCGGCCTCCTCCTCCTCTTTCAAATTTCGACCGCCTCCCTCTTCTTCCTAAGTAATTCCCTTCCCGTCTCGTTACGTGTCCCAGCCACCCGTGCCTTGCCTCTCTCAACTTTTCCCTAAATTTACCGATCTGCAGTTAGAAAACTTTCACTATGCAAACAAAAAGAATTCGTTTTCTCTTTGAGCTTCTTCAATTAATCTATAGTTGCAGCGGACGCAGAATGGGCCTAAAACACAAGCCATTCAGGCAGTTGGAATTCTGATCGTTTTTTTCAAAAATACTGTTGGGTTCAGTGTTTCGAACGTTTTATTTGGATCATTTTTGACGATTGTACTCCGAGGAGTCTCTGACCAAAACAAAGCTTTTATGTACAAAATGCTTCCGCTCAGTTGTGTAGTATTAATGCCTGTTTCATAGCTCACTTAGGTTTACCCAAAACTAGGAGATGGGCCTAAATCTAGGCCATTTTCCCTAACCTTAAAATCATCAAAACATTCGAGTTTAGTGCCATGTGGCCAAAAACCGTATTATAGGGTAATAGCAGCGTGGCCTCTCTCATAGCTTTTTGGTGATTTATTAGCCTCGTTGCCATACCCTTACGGACTTACTCGTCTTAGAGCAACGACAAAGTCCACATGATACCGGTTAAATGTTCCATAACACAATCCAGTCCTCTGCCGCTGAGATATGTATGCAAATACTACTACATAGGGCAGATATACAAGTGGGTTTCATTCTCTTGTAAAGTGAATTCTATCTATATGTTACATAATGTACAGAGGAAAGGTCCCATAATTGAAATAACAAGAATTGCCAATAGGCATCTACCTAACTACGAGTACAATGTGAACATTAAAGGGCCAAACTGCACTCCAATGAGGCTATGACGATCAGGGCGTGGCTATTTTCTACATGACATGGCATGGCAAGCTAATTGGTGTAACCGTAGGACTTGAGGCATCAAAGCCCGTCCTTCGTTGCAACTCCTACATGCTACCCATTACACCATCGTCCAAACCATTAAGGCAGAGAAATTTAGGACATCGTTTTTTAATTGACGTCGCTTCACAGTCCCCTGGTACAAGAGAAGACATGAGTTTCAATTGATATCTTGTCTCTGTAGGCCTTCTTGGTTCTAAGTCTTCCCATTTCTCTTAGGTCTATGGTAGCCAGGTGAATTTAGCTTTGCTAAGGTTTTTGGCTAAGAGTGTTTCCAATAAATCTTGATCCCAATAAACAATAGAGAAGCACGTACTTAAAATCCAAAAGAAGAATCATGAAACCAATGGACGGTCGTGACGGAAAAGCAATGATTTATTTCAAACGAACCTTTAAAGCAGAGTACAGAGTACTAAAGTGATGACGCAACAAGACCATTTTCTCTAGGGAAGTCTATGGAAATTAAATCATAGTGATAAACCTGCTACCAAATACCGGTATACAAAATACAGCTTTTAAATCTTGTATCAACTGCGAGAAATGGCTGCTCGAATTTGCAGGAGGCCTTAAGGAAATACTGTTCATTTTGCTCAGTTCAAAAAAATATGAACTTGGTTCAAATAACAAGGTTTTGATAGGCATGATTCAAAGTTTGAAAGGGCGTATCTTGACGATACCTCACCATATAGTTCTCAAATTTGGACATGTTATCTACATCAACAAGCAAAATGCAACCAATGCAAAAAATTATCTGTTATTCATTAAATTGTGACGTCACACTTTAGTATTCTTAACATCCCACAGATGTAAGTCAGTGATCGAAAACGAGGCTGCGACATTTACTTGAAAGAGGTTACTTAAATATGTACTAATACGGGAAAGAACCCGTAACATAAAACTTAAACTACGGGAGTTTAAACAATAATGAAAACGAGACGACGAAAATTATTCTCTTGTATAAACCGCTTCATGCTGTAGTTGAATAGATCTCTAGGGGCTGGAAAATCTGGAGACTGGAAACTGTGCAGTTATGACACTAAATAGTAAATTTCTATTTTCTTGTATGCTTAATGGAGAAATCTGAGAACGTAAACGTAAACGTCAACTTAAGGAGCGAACGTTTCCGTTTCGGTTAACGTTCTGCTTGCTTAAACTCCCTATTAAATCTCAATAGTTAGGGATTGCACAACATTTTCTCCGCAATGCAGTCTGGGGTTTTTCACTAAGTTGTTTCCATGTGTGGCAACAGGTTGACTCTGAGAATAATTTAAAAGTATCGAAAGCAGACTATATTTATGAAGATATACGAGACAGAATTTTGCTGCGAAAAGCAGTTTGTTTACGACCTGTGATTATTTTGTGCTAGTTACGCCTGCATTTTTTTAAAGCTAAGCGCATTTGTAGTTCTCGCTTTTTTCAACTATAGTGGGTTTTCTTGAAGTTGGCTTCTGACGAGAGTCAAACTAAAAATGCGTGACAGCCTCACATTATGAAGTATTTGCTCAAGTAAACGTGTGTATTTGTATCACGAATAACCTGTTGAAATAAGACGCACTCTGGGTTGTTATAGACAGTTCTAAATAAAGTTTTGTTGCAACTCGTCTAACTGTTAAAGTTTTGCTCTCCTGCTTCATTTCATAGTTTTATGTATTATATTGTTTCTGTTTCTGTAGTTGCAAAGTTTTACTACACAGTTACATAGACTGTCGAGCAGGTAGGTAGAAACTTTGAACTTCGTACAACGACGAGAAAATATACTCCGTAAAAATTTCCATGGTAACAAGATATTTCATTGACTATGTAACTTTTCTAGATGTCAGTGGTCTTACTAATGATCGCAAGGAGTTGATCTAAACCAAGATGGCGCGCATGACATTGTCTGCAAGGGATTGATATCTCCAGAAGCTCTTGCACGATCGTTCTTTTGACCGTATTGGTACGATTCTAACGATCTTTCCCTCCTACAGCGCTCAAGAATTGACAAGTGGTATTGCAGGTTTTACAGATAGATAGACCATACTAAGCTACCGTCTATAGTATTATTGCCGTATACTATTTGTGGTAAACGATATTAGTGGCATAAGCAAACAGCTTCCAATACATATGTACCTCATTATTTGAAATGAAACTCCTTCGTCACTTTGAACAAGGACAAGACATGGTGCCATGCTTTGCTTAGAAAGTTTTACCTTCAAGGAGGCATTTAAATTATTGCGAGCAAGGGGGAATCTAGCACAAAATTGACGACTGTTAACTGAACCATCAGTATGTATAATTTACGTATCATATTTTCTAACTTACCTTATGTATCATTGTATAAACTCAAAGTTTATCTTCTGTTCATTATATTCGTTGTTATTTGTTTGAAATTTTGGTAGTTAAGCTGAAATTTAGAAAATTTTCGGAGTTACAAAGTTAAGCCTTGGAGTTCTCAAGCGATAAAAAATTATGTGGATTTTTTGAATATGGCCATGCTTTCGAAGATTTCTCACTAACAAATATTTTGCGCTATGCGAAGGGAATAACAGAACGTGTTCGAAAAAACTGAATACTTTTTCTGTTTTGGCAGATTTGTGCACGCAACGCTCACCACTTGTTCGCTACTAAAATGGATAAAAAAGCTCCTTCTGAGGATTTTTGTGGTGCAGAATCTGCACCATTAGTAGAGGATTTGCTTGCCCGTGAGAGTGTTTAACCTGTAAAAGTGTAAAAGCAGAGTTCAAGAAAGGCCCCTGACAAGTTTCCTAAATTTGCAAACCTTGTCTACCCTTCAAACGTCTTAGTTGTGCGCATGTAAGGTCCAGAAATCGTGAGCACAGGCCAAAAAAGACGGTGATAGACGCTGACATTCAGTAGGCTCAGCACTATTTCTAATGTTTTATTCCCATACTTCTGTGCTTTGTAGGTCGAATAGCTTTCTCGTCACCTTCCAATTCACAATTAATGTTTTCACAATAAATGTGTTCAGAATTTTCAGGCTGAAATGTTCCTAACTTGTTCTTAGTTTAAAAAGCATTTTAAGGGTTACAGTTTTGGCAGACAATATATAAAAGCAATACCAAAGCAGAATTTGAAACAAGATCCTTCATAGCAAACACAAAATGAAAACCTATGAAAAGCTATGCATTTTCGATGGTACGTTTTTATCCCAAAAAACATGTAGCACACCAAAAAAAATGATTTTAAGCCTGGTTTTCATTATCAATCTATTAATATCAGCCTGAGCTGGTTTTTAAATTTTTTTAAATAAGAATATCAGTTGTTGAGATTAAGTATTTATAGTCCCTGAGGACTTACGTTTCTGTATGTTATGAGGGATACAAAAATGCTAAAAAAAGGTCTCGGTAATAGAGAAAATATACTTAAGTAAGGATCACATACGACAGCCGTATTAAGTGTCTTTTATTGCCGCCGAAGAATTCCTGTTTATCTTATTTTACCCTTAATCTGTTATGCCATTAGTATAAATCTAGAGTAAGACTAGATGTAAGAAATTTTATAACAATATAATATCAATCTGCAATGGACAAGCCTGGCGGCATAATGAATTCTTAATATAAAGTGCCCAGCAGTAGTAGGCATGTAGATGAAACATAGCGCTGAAACATTGTAAAATGAGCTTTTGGGTTTGTGTTTTCTTTCAGCGTATCTCCTATAAGTTATATATGTATTATATATATATCCCATTGTTAATATTACGGTCTTGACCCATCTTATTTTGTGAATATAATGTATGGTCCGAGGATGGTGATCTCATCGTTTGTTTAATAGCTATGTTTCATCTACTCACTTTGTATTGGTCACTTTTCTTTCATAGAGAACTTCTTCTTTTAGGTGCAATTTTCTTAGTCACTCTAGCGATCATAGTTCTCTATCTACCATGATGTTTTGAATTTCTCAGTTTATCTTGAAGATTATTTTATTAGTGCATAGACTTCCATTATGGGCGGTGTTCATCATTTTGTCTTCCTCTCCTAATGTTGCCATTTTTTTTAAGAATAAAATTGAACAGTAAAATGAAAAATGGAATATGTATTATCTTTCCCTGATTACTGTATAATACCACGAAAAAGTGTTAGAAATGAGATAAAGAGTTTAAAATGACTTAAACAAAAAGAACTTCCTATTTGCTATATGGTTGGACTTAATGATAAGAAATCAATACTTTTCTTCTCAATTTGACTTTAAATATGAAGGACTGTAGCTTTGGCGCTTTTCTGGAAAAAATTAGGCTTTATTCCGCAAAACGCAGAGAACTTTTCGGCCACAAAACGAAGTAATATTACGAGCTTGTTTACTAATTTAATTTTTGATGAAGCATCGCAAGTAATTACCTATCTGTCTGCTTATCTCTTCTGTCTGTCTTTCTGGTCTGTTAGTCTGTTTTATTTGTTTGTCTGTCTGCTCTATCTGACCGTCTCTCGGTCTTTCTCTCAGTCTTGTCCGTATTTCTGGCCAGTCTGTCTGCCTGTTTGGTCTGTCGTTCTATCTTGTCTTTCTGTCTGTCCGTGTGTCTGATCTGTCTGTCTGGTCTGTCAGTCTGTCTTGTCTGTCTCTCTGTCTTTCTGTCTTGTCCGTCTGTCCGTCTGCTATTTCTTTCTTTCTGGTCTGTCGTTGTTTCAGGTCTGTCTGTCTATCTTGTCTGTCATATCTTTCTGTCTGTTTGTCTTGTTTGTCCGGTCACTTTAGTCTATGTGACTGTTTGGTCTATCTGATCTGTCTGGCTGTCAAAACTGTCAAGTCTTTCAGTCTTGTCTGTCTGTTCTTCCAGTCCATCTGGTCTGTATTTCTGTCTTTCCTTCTGTCTCTCTGTATTTTTGGTTGTTTAGTCTGTCTGTGTTTCTGGTCTGTCTTTTTTTCCGTCTGTTTTGTCTGTCTGCATGAATGATCCATCTGTGTGTGTGGTTTATCCAGAACTGTCTTTCTTTCTGGTCTTTCTCTCCGTTTTCCTTTTGTCTGGTCAGTATGTTTGTCTGTATGTTCTTTCTGCCTCTATGTCTCTCCTGCTGGTCTCTCTGGTCTTTCCATCAGTCTGGTCAATCAGTCTGTCTGGTTGTCTGTCTGTCTTGTCTGTCTGGTCTGTCCATCTGTCCATCTATGTGTCTATCTGTTTTCTCTGTCTGTCTGTCTGCTCAATCTGTATGGTTTGTTTGCCTGTCTAATCTGGCTATCTTTTCTGTCTGAAAGTCTCTTTAATCTGTCCACTCTGTCTGTCTGTCTAACTCTTCTTTTTATCTTTCTGGTCTGTCTGTCTGTCTTGTTTGTTTTACTGTCTGCTCTGTCTGTCCATTTATCAGTCTTTCGGTATGTCTGTCAGTCTCTTCTGTCTTCCTCTTCAGTAAGAATTGCTGTCTTGTCTTACTGTCTGCCTGTCTGGCTAACCTGTCTGTCTGTCTCGTATGTCTGTCTGTTTTGTTTGTTTGTCATTTTCATAATCAACTGAAAATAAATTTAAAAAATCTGCATTCCAGTACACGTCTGGTTGGATTCAAATAAACTTAAACCTTTAACTGAAGTCACACTTTTAATCAGTTTAAGTTAAGACTGCCTTGATTTTTTTTAGTTCTGCTGTGTAACTGCAGTGGAGTCAACTGGAGGGGGCAAGTGCTTCCCTAGAATTAAAAAAAAAATACCTTTTGGGGGTATTTTCATTTAAAAATACTTTTTTTTCTTTCATTACAAAAAAGGAAAAAAAGGTGACGATACAAAATATTCCGTCATCACCCTAATTTTCTTTGAATCGAGGTCAATGGGTAACTGTATGCTGTTAGTGGCTCCCGTTATTCCTTATTCCCATTAAACCCATGTTAAAAAACTAAAAATTACCCTTTTCCCCATCTCGTTCCTCTATCAAGACGCTGTTCTTTTCAAATAAGCCCAGTGTTGTCAATCCCGTCAATCCTCTCATAACATTGAAGTGGTTGCTCGCCCTTGACAGAAAGCTTAGTTTTTTACAAAAGATACTAACCCCATTTACACGTTCTTTTACGAATTTCCCTGTGTTCAACGAAACTATCAAAAATACTGTTGAAGTGCTTTTTATTGCTCTTGAATTGTTGCCAAAGATAACGTACAATTTGATGCCCCCCTAGATTTTGAAAAAAAACTTTTTCTTAGGGTATTTTCATTTAAAAATGCCTTTTTTCGGTATCTTCTCTTGCTTTTGTTATCTTTAAGATTAGAAAAAACGACAAATTTGCCCCCTTCCCTATTTCTGAAAAACACATTTTGCCATCCTCCTAGATTTTCTTGAATTGAGGTCACTGGATAACTGTGCAGTGTCAATGATTGCTTGTTTTTTAATTCCCTCTAAACTGACATTAGACCATCACATACTTCCACTCTTATTCCTCATTCCTCTCTTAATTCATACCATATGCTTTTACTCTTTGACAGTTGACTTTATTAAATAATAAATTTTGAAATATATTCATTTTGGCGAAAGGACTTTTGACAACCCCCTGAATTTTAAGATAATTTACTTAAACAATATATGTGATGTTGGAATATCCTCGGTTGTTACTCTTATCGCTTCTATGCTATCTACCCACCTTTTTAACATATGTGCCATCTTCTTGCAAACCTCACGTTGATCTCAAATATAAAGTTTCCACGACACCATGGATCTCCGAGACCCTGCCACTTTACTCCAGGCTCCGCTTATCGTCTTTTCCTTGTTGTCATTATAAATTTGGACATGGCAACAAACGTGTGCCGTGGGGCAACACGCTCTCAAACTAACATGGGAGTCGCTGACCTCTTCTAAATATTTTCTCTTGCAAATTTTATATCCTCCCTGCGTTCGGCGACCCCGACGTCTAGTTTACTCAGTCTTCTTGTTTCTTGAAAACTATATTAACTATTGCTTGTAATATTCAAAATATTACTTACACGTAACACTCCACGATCTTAATATGTAAGCCACAAACGTCTTGGCTTCAATATGGGTGTTTCTTAATGTTTTGCCCAATTGGATCCTCAAATGTTCCCCAAAGTATTTTTCAAAGGAAAATATACGCCTTGGAAATTTTAAATTTCTAAACCATCGTAAAATAAAGCCAATTTATGTCATTGAAGTTATGTCGAGTTTATCTTATTGATAGAGTTAATCGTTATTGTTCGTTATCAATAATAAAACTAGTGCTAATGTAATTCTCATTTTGTACATAGATTGCAATAGCAAAACCTATGAAACGCAACACGTACCGCAACAGGAAACGCGATAGCAACGTTATATCGCAACATTTCAGTAAAGGTACTGTATCGTCGGAAGTTCTGAAAAGATTACTGGCTAGAAATGCGAGAGTTTTCTCTGATAATCCTCGTCAGGTTCCGAATCGCAATCGGAGGAAATACTTTTATAAAACTCGTCCTTGGAAGAAAGATGCTCGAGCACGAGTGACCCCGCGCCTCATTTAAGAGTAACATGACAAAAGTTGCCAAATTTTTGGTTCAATAATCTCCTTAAAAATGAACTCATCATATTCTCTACTATAAGAAACCGACAATTCACAGAAGTAGCAACGGCTAATTCATATCGAACCAATGATCGTATGTACACATTTAAGAATTCTTAGAAGCGACGAGCTGTATCGCTATTTTTACATAACTTGGAATAACTGACTATTGTTTGTGTTGTATTACCCTACGTTTAGGAAATTGCAGTTGATTCTAAAGAGTGATTTTTGACTTCATTTTTTACACTCACTGCCAGGCCCCCCGTCTATTACATCTTTGATCATTGTCCACCCCCCTGCTATTCCAACCCCCGTTTATTAAGTTTTTGAGATTTTTCCAACGCCCCTTCTATTAGGCAATCAAGAGTACAATACTCCGTTGTCCATTCAACATGTTAATGGTTGTCTGCACATATGTATAATTATAACCACCTACCGATGCAGGTTTTTTTCTCATTTCAAAGATTCTTGTGTCACCTATAGATACTGATGCAATAACTGGAAACTTCCCAAGACTGCCTTCATCGTCACTATGCCAATCCTAAAACAGAGAAAGAAAGAAGAAAACGTTAAATAAACCTACTTTTGTCTAGATGTTCATTTCCAACGCTAATGCCCAGCACCCTTACATAAATTCTAGTTTAGAAAAGAACACTAGAGAAATAGAAAAGCATGTCACCACCGGGGATCGAACCCGTGACCTATGCTTTCGCGCCATGCGCTCTACTAACTGAGCTCGGTGATCTTTGATGTTAACATACTTTTATTTCTCTAGTCGCCACATTAGCTCCGTATTATCCACCGGTGGACATCGACATCCAGCTTAACGCAATGGGAAACCAGCCTCTCTGCACCATGTGACTTGACCAAGGAAGAACTGCCCTCCGGCCCTTCGTCAATCTTAAGCCCATTAAAGTTAGAAAGTATCATTGAGGAGAGAGGATTTGAAACGTTAGTTTTTGAAAAGAACACTAGAGAAATAAGAAATATGTCACCACCGGGGACCGAACCCGTGGCCTACGCTTTCGCGGCGTGCGCTCTACTAACTGAGCTAGGCAACCTCCGATTTTGACATACTCTATTTCCTAGTCACCTCCCAATCATCCACAGGTGGACATCAACAATTATCTCGAAACGTATATATACGAAACGAAATATATTACTCAATCTGCAGACAGTACTGTTTCGCCCTTTGTGGGCTCATCAGTGCAGCACAGAGTGAAGAGACTGAATCTTAAATTAGGCTCACTTGCAATTTAAACAATAAATTACTTCAATTTAGTGTTATCGCCTTGACATCAACAATAACTAAGGAAAAGGTATTCTGAAATTGTGCTGGCAGGCAAATTTCTCCGCCACTCAATTTCATTGTATACAGCACTTAAGACCCATTTGGCGTTGAATACGGTGTACTCCTTCGCTTGGTTCGCTCAGACAGACGAAAAGAGATGTCCACACTAAAGATGTGGTACTTGTCCGAGATCGAAAGTAAATTAGGTTTTTTTACAATTTAAACAATGTGTTATTTTAATGTTCAAATAGGACTACATCTTTGTAAGCAGAATACGGCTACCTCTCGCCCATCTTATCTAAACTTCATCCAGAAATGAGTCCGAGAAAGGGAGTTGCCCTTGGACGTCCCAGCTACACTCAATTTATTAGTTACCCTGTTTGGTGGTTTTACTGTTTATTTAGGATAGTTTTACAATTGGGACCGCTGCCCATTAGGCGTCTTTGATTGAGAGACTGTCAATGTTTTTCAAAGTTGATTTCATCTTCGGTATTCCCTGTCGCAACGAACATTTTGCTCGTTAATGATGTGATAACTTACGCCAATAATAACACCTTTGTCGTCCCCGAGAGCCATACTAATCAATCGTCATGTGGCTTTGCTCCATGTTAACCAACTGATTACTGCCCCTGCCACTATGCGGCGTCCCGAAAAAATGTAGCATTCAGCTTCTCTTTCGTTGTCTTCACGGAATAATCCATTCCTTGAAAAGTTGAGAATGTATGTTGCTTATGACAAAGCCTGCAAAGTTTTAATCTTATATGAAGATTACAGAAAGAGCTAGCCGGCGATTGCCGTGAGATGATTATGATGAGGCACGGGATTCCTTTTGGTGTACCCACACCGGGTGATTCTGGGCGCGGGCGCATTCGAAATCTCGTTGAGTTGATGTGGATTGTGCAGACTGGCTTTCATTGTGGGTTCTAGCCATACCGGCCAAGGATGTAATAGCCCCACTGGTTATCAACGGACTGCACTGAGATATTACCAAGGGTGTCTTTCATACGTCATCGCAAAACAATATTATGCGATATGCCTGCCGTGACGTCCACGTATTACACGTCACTCTTTCCCAGGTCTCCACTATTCGGACTGTCAATACGTATACAGAGTCCAAGCCTTTCATTCAATGATCACTTATGACCATGGATTGGGAATTTTAAAAAAATTACATTTTTTATTGAATGCCCTGCAATTCTATCTTCTTGTGATGAAAAATTACTTTCTTTGGTCAATAATCAGGTGGAGTTTCTTTCGGCGATCGAGATATTGTTCCTTTCGTTGTTGAGATTTAAGCATAATACATGGTCCACCTTTCTTATAAGCTCTTCCTACCTAAGGATGTCACAATGTCCTTACGCTTCGACTGTTTATTATATACTTCTATCCAGTGGGAGTATTGGGAACGATTGTGGACTATAACAAACTACATCTAGTGTGACGTTTCTTAAAGTTATGTCCAGTAGAAAAATCTTAGAGTATACCCAAGATGAATTTTGTACAAGCCGTCACTTCGTACGTTCAACCGATGTTGCTGGTTTATTGTAGGCCTATATAACTTCAAATCGACCAAACTTCTAGATTGCAATCCGATTTTTATGCACATGAAAGTCTTACGTCGGATAGACATCGATTCGATGTCGGCTTAAAACATAATTTCAAATCGGCCAAACGTCTAGATTGCAATTTCGTGGAATGCTGAATGGGTTACAGTACATGCCTAAGATTTCAATGTCATTTAAGCTAATTTCCACAGACTTTTATTCCTGGAATTTTTATGCACATAAACACTCATGTCCCCGAGCTCTATATCTAATTAAAACAAATAAAGTCCAAAGAAGTCTCTAGCCGCGGGCGTTTCTGCACAAGAAACCGCCAACAAGTGTTAATGTCCTTCAATCTATATACAGACGTGTGTTTAAAGCCGTTTGAAATTGATTGTGACAAGCCAATCATAAAAAAGTTAAATAATAGAGTACTAAAGTGATGACGTCACAAAAAACGTTTTTCGAGGAATCGCAATTATAACTATATCACAGCATTAACCCAGCCACCAAATACCCGTATGCAAAATATCGCGTTTGAATCTCATATCAACTTTGAGAAATGGCTGTTTGAATTTGGAGGCGTTCACGATTGGACACCC
The DNA here is from genome assembly GCA_010016025.2 of Alatinidae sp. Z8VKAUB7J3. NCBI lineage: Eukaryota > Metazoa > Cnidaria > Cubozoa > Carybdeida > Alatinidae > Alatinidae sp. Z8VKAUB7J3. Next base: position 131,266,060 of record JAAAKM020073195.1, read on the forward strand.
ACTTCTTTTCGAAGACGTCAAACCGTTTGGAGGTCAGGCAATCTTTTGGTTACCAGGCGTCAGGTAATTAGTACATTTTCCTTACTTTATAAGTTTCCTCGTTCAACCGTGTAATTTTATAGGTTTGGCGAATACAATTGAATTCTTGCATTGGACTTTGCCGAAAACGTCGTTCATACTCCGAATGTCTGTGCAGATCACGGTCTTTCGAATTCTCAATCTCATCGGTGCTAACTTCTTAACACGGCTTTGTAATTGATCAGCGATGAAGGAGAGGGACCTTGCATATTTTTAAGATGATTGCTTGCAATGATATTATAGAGCAATGTTTCTTAACGTTTTTTGTCTGGTTCCTCCCGAGCATGGAAAAAACCCCCAATTCCTTCGGGCCCAAAGATACCGAATGTAATGTAGGCACACCAAAAATGAAAAATATACCACGTTTCATAACGAATCAAGGATTTACATGCACATTGGACAGCATAATATAAAAGGCGGCCTATGCAATACCGGTACTTTGGCTCGCTTACTATGGTTATTTCTACAGAGCATAAGCTTTCCCATTCTGTGGACTTTGTCACTCTCAGCAAACCTATGAGAATCGTTTGTCACTGTCAGCAAGCCAATGAGTATCGTTCAAATAATCTCAATTGTTTAAAGATCCAATGTGGATAAGAGACAAATAAAACGGATTTTGAAACTGACACTAAATTTCAACTGGTGGTATAAAGATCTTGCGAGCAGTCCCAAGCCCAATGGATCCTAGTTAAGAATCACTTATAGGTTATGCAGTCAAGTCTGCTTAATTCGGATAAACCCTGATCCTGATTTTGTAATAAGGCGGACACGATCATTCACTGCAATTTATATTTAATTGATCCAGATGATAGGGTCTAGCTTATTGCGCCGTCCGGACATTTAACCTGTTTAGCACTTCAATGATATCCTGAAATCGTTCCACGTAATCTGCATCTATTGTTTTTCAATAATAGCCAGTCGTTATGTGCTTGCCAATTTACGTCTATGATTAAAGTAAACAGCAGTCTTTGCAATATATAGACGTGATAGCAGTTGGCGCGGGCGAGGTCATAGCCCATCGCAGGCCCTCCCAAGTCTGTGGCCGGCAGTCTTACCCAGCCGGCGTGCAAAAGACAACGAATTGAGCCGATAAAGGACGCCGCCACCCGCGCTTGACCGCCTGACGGGCGGGCTATATATCTCGCCGCCTTAGCCGATCCAGGCGCCTTTCGCGGGCGCGCTGCGGTAGGCCCGGTGGCAGAGTGGTGATGCAGAGGCCTGCAAAGCCTTGTACGTCGGTTCGATTCCGGCCCGGGCCTCCAACCGCATATTCGGCCGGCCACCCGTCAAAATCGCCCACGAAAGCCGTGCCAAAGGGTTTGCGAGCCGTCCCCCGGTTTGTTATAACCTCGCCGCCTTGCATGGGGTTTCGACGCGCTATGGCATCGAGGACCGCTGCAAGCCCTGATCCGCGGTAGCTCAGTTGGTAGAGCAGGTGGCTGTTAACCACCCTGTCGCAGGTTCGAGTCCTGCCCGCGGAGCCAATTTCAAGAGAGGGCCGGGCCGAGATGGTCCGGCCCCCTTTCTCTTCGGGTTTCGCCGAGCAACCGAACGCGCCAAGTGTTTGGCATCAGTCGGCACGCGGCGGCTATTGCAGGAGAGCCGTCGCTGAACCACTCGGGTCAGGTCGAGCGGTCTTGCTCTGCGCCCGGCATCCGCAAGTGTGAATTGCAATGCGGCCTTGCCCGAAGCTGGAACCCAAAGTCGAGCTCGGGCGCGACAGGCGCCGGATCAATCGAGTCTGACCCTTTTGATCGCCGGATCAATCGAGTCTGACCCTTTTGATCTTCGGAGGAGCCGCCGGCCGGCTGCTCTGAGCTGTCGGGGCCGGCCGGCGGTCCAAGGAGAAGCTTACGCGCTGAGTGCCAGGAGCCTGGTGGTTTGCTGAGAGAGGTCGAAGCGGCTGGACTGGTAGCTGGCGCCGAAGTTGGTCTCGCCGAAGGGGCCGGTTCGGGCCGCCGCGTCGAAGCTGAAGCTCGTGTAGGAGGCCTCGAAGGACACCTGCTGGATGAGCAGCAGCGCGCCCTGCCCGGCGGTCAGGCCCGGCTGGGCGGCCGGCGGTGCCGGCACGGGAGCGGCGCCAATAATAGTTCAGCAATAATTAACTTAATTCGAAGCAATATCAAGACTTCCAAAAGCACGAACGCCTATGTACATTATAAGTGGGGTCATCAGTGGGGTCAACACACACTTCCAGTTCTGTTCACAGGTTGATTGCCTTGACCCTTTTGTGCTGTCGTTTCTGTGTTCTTTTTACCTTGGAGTAAGCTGAACGCTCGGCCCTGCCACTCCTCGGCTACAAATTCCCGAGGCTCATTTTCCAAAAATCGACTCCTGGATAAAGTGAACAGTTCCCTGCTGACACCGTCACCCCTTACAACAAGAGAAATTACATACCATTTGCAACAGGACAACAAAGACGGCGATGACAGAAGCATTGTTAGGACAGAGGCGCTTTGTTTTCATTGCTTGTTGAACAGCTCGAAAGAACTCAAACAATAACTGTGTGCAGCACCTCACCCAGCACAAGGCGAATATTGGTAAGTGAATAAGAAGCAGACCACAGGCAGTCAACCAAGGAAGCAAGTCACGTGGTATTAATCCTTTGGCTGACGGTCAAACTACAGTTGATCAAGAAATATTTTATTGAATAACTCTGGTCAAACACTTGAAAGATGAAGTGCGTGCCCAAAACTTGTGGCACGCACTTATTGTTTTCTGCTTGGTGATCGAGGCACAGCAAGGCACAACAGGACAATGTTTGTGACAGTGATGTTCAGTGCAGACAAGCCTGGAGTAATCGTTGGTCTTCGATAGTTTTTAGAGAAGTAAGAATTTCAGAATCAGAGAGATAACTTGGCAAGTACTCATTAGATTGCCAGGCTTTTGAGTTTATCGATATTTTAATCATGACAAACACAGTGACGACAAAATGGAAAACTACAAGACTGCAAGTGAGTCCATAATGCCAGGCTTTGTTTTGGAAAATATCCGGTGGAAGAAGCGATGGGAAAACCGAAATGGATGTTATTTTTCATAGCATTGCTGATAAATCATCGTTAGGATTACTGTACAATCAGAAGAGTGATTGCTTGATCTTCGTATTTGTAATTGCATATGAGCAGCAGACCCGTAATCCGAAATCATTACGGCTAACAAATATCAAATCGGGGGGGGGGGGAGGGGTGGGGGGGGGGGGGGGGGGGGGTGGGGGGGGGGGGGGGGGAGGGGGGGGGGGGGGGGGGAGGGGGGGGGGGGGGGGGGGGGGGGGGGGGGGGGGGGGGGGGGGGGGGGTTCATCGTTACGGTCTAAATTTTTATATAAGAGTGACACACATGAGGACAAAAAACATACAGGGTCAAATGTTGCATGGGAAGTTATTCAAGTGTTTCAGACATCCTTTACATTTTGAGTACTGGGAAATTCCTTGAAATTAAAAAACCGAGGGTCATAATAAGGAGCGGGGGATTATAAATTTCGAAAAACTAATAAGCGGGAGGGAGGTACGGTTATTTGGCACTCGAGAATAATGTTGAATAATTATATCTGAAATAAGGACAACAGAGTTTACATTTTCAAACATTAGTTAATAAATAATAAAATAAATGCTGAAAAGATCAATACTTCCACTATAACTATAGGCCTATATATATTATATTTAGGAGCCTAAAGTCATAAAGCTAAAAGCTATATCCCTTTGGCACCTTTTTTTTTATCCTGCTTTGACTAAGGCACAGACTACTAAAATCCCCAGACGAACGAAGTTAAAAGCTGGGGAAAATTATCTGAGGCCAACTGTTAAATTGTTATAATTTTAGAACGTTATTATTCCCTACTTTCTTTTGCAAAATCTGAATTAGCCTATTGACTTTCAAATAAACAAAGTTTGGTAACAGAAAGTGCCGCTGGCGGCATCAAAGCGGCACTGACATCAAAGACCCCTACAAATTACGATGTAATGCCTTAAATCACATACAAATGGCATAAAATTGACCGATGTTTGCCTCATTAAGCCTCCTGCAAAGGTGTGAAATAGGTAATATAGGTGTAAATGTGCCAAAATGTTTTGATATGAATGATAATATTTGAGTTGGCTGCGCCCATACAATATTTATAGCATTTGACACCTTTTCTCACCATTTTATGTCTTTCGTTCCTATTTTTTATGTAATTTGGGGGAATTTTTAGCCCTTTTAGGGGTATGTGACGTAACTGATGAGCCCTCAAGTAAGAATTTAATAAATCTGATCCCTTCTTTACATGAATTTGGAAGTTGCATTTTGGAATTAACCAATAAGAATTTGGAAGTTGCATTTTGGAATTAACCAATAAGAATTTGCAAGTTGCGTTTTGGAATTAACCAATAAGAATTTGGAAGTTGCGTTTTGGAATTAACCAATAAGAATTTGCAAGTTGTATTTTGGAACCAAGCGATAAGAGTTTAAAAGTTTGAGTGCATGATGAACATACTTTTTGATACGGAAATGGCCCTGCTTTGTTAAGTTTGTTTATTTTGTTAATTTGTATTATAGATATATCAAGAGTGGGGTTTAAATTGCAAACTCCTTCCCATAATGATAAAATCGGGCGGATCTCCCTAGGCACGTATACTGATATAAGTCATAAAAAAATGTAAACAAAGGCAGAAATTGGTAAATTAAGCACAAAGAATAATGTGTCCAATGACTCAAGATTGTTTAAAAAACGCCTTATGTCTTTATTACATTTTTCTATGCTGCAATAACTCATGTGAGATCTCCGGAAGTAGAAATATTCAGAGAGCAATATTGTAGGTAACCATTTTGATCTAAACTCCATGTTCTATGTTGAAAATCGTGCTGTATAATATTTGATCAAATCTTTTCGGTTTCGTGATAGGAATGTTTTTGGACTGGAAGAGTGTGGAAAAGACACAAGTTATCGCATCCAATTCAGGAATACTGCCAAAATGTAAGTAAGACATTGATACAAAAAATGTACTAAAACAAAAGTACAGACGTGCAGTAATGAGTGTACTTGTGGTGGAATAAGGGGAGTGTCGCCTAGTTCGGACCTCCCAGGCAGGTGGGGGTCTAGCATTTTCAAAAACTTTTGTCCAGGTGGGGGTTGGTTTAAATCCCATTTACAGGGGGCGGGTGGCCTCTAAGGTTGGGGTTGATATTTGCAGGTGGGGGTTGCCAACGATAGTCTAAATTAAATTTTATGCACGGTTTTGTCCACTTCAAATTAAAAGTTGCATTACCTAACTTGAGAAAAGTTTTTCTCTCAAGAAGGCGGGCATTTGGGTGTTTTTCCTCAAGGAAGTGGCATTGTGAAACCTTTCAAGTGATGAAATGAAGTGGCATTGTGTAAGAGTTTATCGTCATTAAGCATTTTTTAAGACAGAATAGACTGAAAACGACAACAGCGCCTTGGAATGACGTCAAAAACAAATAGCAATCGATACTTCCGTCTCTCAGTGCGAGGAACCGTAGTCAAATGGCAACACATTGGTGCTGCAACGATGAAGGATGGGTTCAAGTACCTGTGGTGGTACAGTTTTACCGTTGAGCTTTTCTGTCGTATATAATTCCATCAACTAACGTCGATAAATGTCTGATAGAAAAGCTCAATGGTGAAAATGTAGGATCATGACATATCGAAATCCGTCCTTTGTCATTGCCACTTCGATGTATTGTCAAAAGAAGTCAGTCCATCTTACGATTGGGAGAGGGAAGTTTGGAATGACAACTATATTACGTCACCACATTATTACGTAAAAAGTTATTTCTGTGTTATTGAATTCGGATATGGGGGATGGGGACGGGGGTAATGTTCTGCGTATCACAGACGTTCGATTTTGTTTTAAAGGACGCTGTTCATGGATCATAATCACGAGATGAAGTGACGAATAGTTTGTTTAAAATTCTACCAAGTCAAAAGATCAATATAAATAATTTTTTATGTCAACGATTTCACAATAGTTAAGACGAGCAATATAGCGAAACAAGAGAAGTGCTTGTCCCGGTTGAGAAGAATGAGTACACAATTTGATTATATACGATATACATCAAATGAATGTGATATTAAAGCAAGAAACTTTGCATTATGTTCTTTAATCCACACAAGACTCTGCAATACAGAATAGCATCCAAACACATCAACTAGTAGTTTTATTCCCTTTAACATTTATGTTTATCTTTTATTCGACTAATCAATTTGAAGATGTGCAATGTTTGGTGGGCTCATACCATATGCAATACCGCGCAAGAAAAGGGAAAAACCTCTTCACATCTGTTCGATTTTTAAATTTACCGGAAACTCTTTCGATTTCATTGACAATATTCCTCGGCCCTTTATTATTGCATCTGTAATTACCTCTTTCCCAAGCAATAAATTCTCCGGTTTGATGTCTCTGTGGATAACTTTTCTGGAATGACAATACGTTAACGCTTCAGCCATCAGTACTTGTCTAGAATTTTACCATTTATTTATCTGAATTTTCCATTAGCCTAGAACAAAACTTATCTAAATACCTCCCCCCTCATGATGGACCTAGTCTAGTTTGCATCATTTGTCACACATGCGTCCAAGTAAATTTTGTTCTACAATGGAGTTATATAATGATAGCAAATCACTCACGATTTTTTGGCAGAGACAAGTGTTTCTGGTACATCTATTCGTCTTTTGGACATATTAAAACTTGAAAGATCTTTAGCAAGCGTTGCTGTTTCGTTGTAAAATCAAAATTCCGTGCAGTGTTTATATTAATTCTTTTTGCCACCTGCTAAACGTCAAAGTTTGCCATAAAAAATCCTAGATGACGGTTCTAATTTAGTAGAATTCTGCGTAAGCAACTAGGTACCACAAAACCGAAGGATCATGATCCAAGTGCCTGCAGAGCCTTTCATAGGGGAAGGGAGAGTCGAGAAAGTGCATTGGATAGACCAAAAAACCCCATAAGATCTATCATCGTAATCGTTCACACGTTCAAAATTAAAATTTTACCTGGAAGAGATTAGAGATTCGAATCTTTTTTCACTTTTCCTTGCCAGCAAGGTTTTCCAAAGCTTATTTTTGTAAGTATATTCAATGCATTTCATTTCTGTGATGTCACAGAAACAATTGATCTTTATTTAATATTTTACGAAGGAACTGAAGAGACTCAGTGACGGTATGATCCAAATCTGCGCCAATTTTTGTCAAAATATATTATGGCCATTAATTACCAGTTTGAAAGCAATCAAAAGAATTTAAATTTTGAAACACATGGGAAACTGAAAGTTCAAAACACCTCTACTTAGAGAGGAGCCGGCCCAAACACGCGAAATTTATGAACGAATCAAGTCTTTAAAGGCAAGGAAAACAGTAAGTTTCGCAACAAATATATTAAATTAAGAACCAGTTGATTGAAAAAACCGCATAGTTTTCACTTCGAAATCTTCTAAGATAATCCCTGATAATAATAATCATCAGAACTTGAAAAAAGGCAACTTTCCCTGGAAGTTATAACCATCAGAACATGAACATAAACTGAAAACTTCTGCTTAATTCATCTTGAACTGTATGAACTCGTCTAGGGTACAGAAAGAGGGTACAAGAAAGTACAAAACTTAATATCTATTGTAGCGACGTACCGATAATAAATAGAGTATGAGTAGAAAATAGTGAGCTAATATGTTGATATCAAATATTTTACACTTGTTTTACATTAACATTGATGAGCAAATTTCGTCTAATAAATTCCAAACACACAATGTCAGGGATCAGTCCCTGAAATCACAATTAATTTGATTCAAATACTTACTTGTTAATTGTCTTTCTAATTGAATAAAACCGATAGTATTTGTAATTAACAGGTGTAGACTTGGTGTTCGCCATGTTACTTATTCAATGGACTTTTGCATGGATGTTCTTGTTTCGCTCTCAGTAAATCACAAGAAGTAAAAATGTAATCGGCAATGACCATAACTATCAATGTCGATACTAATCTAAGTTATATAGATCGCCCAGGATAAGACATGTTTGTAGCAAGAAGACGATTTAAGGGCGACAGAGTCAAAGGGGCCTTCTTTCATGCGATGTAACACTCACGTGACACTATCAAAAGATTCATATTGCGCGACGTCATTAAATTGTTGAATGCGTTGAGTACGTTGGCATGTGAGTATTTCAACAGTGCAATATAGCATAGTTGCACTATTTGAAAATAATGAGAATGCTTTCTGCGCGTTGGAATGTGACTATTTCAATAGTGCTAATTAGCGTAGGTGCACTATTTGAACTTAATGAGAATGCGTCCTGCACGTAGGAATGTGACTAATGAAATTTATACATGAGCCATCTACCCTTTTCAAATAAAGTTGCAAAATTTATACTTTTGTTCTTAAATTTGGTGATAGCGCCCCAGCTTTTGAGCTGCCTCATTAGCAACTTCTATATTGCTATTCAAAACACGTCCTGACTGTTAGTGTTACATAAGAATATTTTTCTTGTCAAAACAAATAACGATTATTACTAGTCTGAGTATATCACTTTCACTTTGTATAAATAATGCGCAAAAACAAAAAAACTCGAAGCAGGAAATACGAAACTTACTTAGTAATTAAAGTGGGGATTTCTTGAGATCCGTCACTTGCGCTGTGTTGTAGGTTGTTACTGGCAGGATAATTTGACAAGCAATAAAAAGTGTTGTAAGCATGTTGTAAATAATAGCTGCATGAACGCCTTATCACGTTTTATACACTTTGTGCATCAGTGATTACGCACAGTTTGAGACTATCAAAATTGCTCTTTCTCGCTTACTGGCTACAAAGCCTCATTCGGCCGATGTTGAGAGGCTCATTAGTACTTATAACAAGTTAAAACTATTGACGGATCATCATTTTCGGCAACCATTTTGAAAGATTACCTCTATATTGCTCAAAGATGGGTGATACTGCCGACTTTGATTCTCGCGGGGCTGCTTATAAATGGCTAATTGGCAAAAGCAGACGTGTTCGTCAACCTGTGAAATATAGAGAGCAAGAATGGTTTCGAGAGGTCTTCAAAGATGTAAAGAATATCAAACAAACAGAAAAGAGTATTATAAACAGAAAAAGTACATTTTCTTTTTAGTGACTCAATGATGTTAATTTCTTTTTGCTGACTTTAGACAAAAAATGACAGTTACATTTTGTTTAAAGTTTTGTTTAAATGTTATTTAATAAATATACCATAAGGCGTTTTTATTAATAAAAAAAGTGTGGTGTTGGAATTTTTTAATTAAATTAGGCCCTGTTTAAAATTGCATCGCAGATATTGTCCACAAGGAAAATTTTCTAGTCCTAATATATTCGAAATGTCACTAAAGCGTCTGGTCTGCGCGCAAGGAAAGACATAAACCATAGAACTTCAACCTTCAACCTTCAACCTTCAACCTTCAAACTTCAAACTTCAAACTTCAAACTTTAACGTCAAAGATCCCTGCATAAACTAAGGCTGTAAGTCGTGGTTCCTAGCAAAGGATACATCCGTCTATACTTTCGCCAAGAGTCATCTGCACACATATTTGGACATTTGCAGCCAATGGTCTATCGTCTCTCTAGTTTATCATCATCATCATCATCATCATCATCATCATCATCATCATCATCATCATCGTTATCATCATCATCATTATCATCATCATCATCACCATCATTATCATCATACTCATTATCATCATCATTGTCATCATCTTCATCATTATTATACTATTATACTATTATACTATTATACTATTATACTATTATACTATTATACTATTATACTATTATACTATTATACTATCTTGCATTTTCCTATCATGCTCTCATATGTATCTTGTTCCTTCGGACAAATGCCTCACTAAGACTAATACTATTTGCTCCACATAATTCCAGCAACATCTGACCATTATCATTGATAGCATTTTCATTCATAAAAGTCCATCTACTTCCTATACACCAACTCTTGCTTTCCCCGTTTACACACTGAAGTCACCCATGATTATTCTAATTTAATGGCTACGGATCTCATTTGTTGTAGATTCTAGTTTCAGATAGAAGTTGCCCTTTAAATTTATACTGGACGCTAATTGTCCCTTATTGGTTCAACGTAGATCTTCCTATTTTGGCGGGAAGCTGTTTTCGTGGACGTCTGTCCCATCATTGGTCTTCTGTTGTCTTCCCCTTTGTGTTTCTTTATTTCTGTCGTCCATACCTCAGGAAATTCTACGCCCTTGTACCTGTTAATGTTATCAGCGTGAAGTCTGATTTGGATAGCCTTCTCATCTCTGCAGGTGTACCAGTTCTACTCCCGATCTATAAGCTTAATTTCACTCCAAGGCAGGCAGTGACCAGTTTCCTGCGCATTTCTCGAAACAGCAGACATTTGCGTGCAGCCCAGGCGTACATTTCGATCGTGTGTTCCTTGATCCTCTCCTTCACCGCCCTTCCAGCTTCTCCAATGTACACGTCTCCGCATTTGTCTGAAAGCACAGTTTTGCGTGGCATTTGTGACGTGGCACTTACGACATGGCATACATACAAAGCGCCACTTCGGTGTATAAGCTCCCTTAGAGACTAGCTATTGGCCTGTTAGAGATTCTCTATCCCTGTGCCCAATAATGATCCCCACTCCCTTTGCGTGAGTGGATCCTCCTGAGACAAGATCCTTATGTTTATTTGATAAAGTGTGCTTGCGTTCTTTCAGCCCATGGGCAGGTATTCAGTCTAGATCCATCCCTATATACATTTATTAATAGAGCTCCAATTGATCTATTGGTAGCATAAGTTTCCACGTACAATCACGGCCTTTCATCTACACAATTAATAATAATTATAATTAATGAATTTCCCCTTACCCACTGAGTGGAGGCGAAAACATGGCAAGATTGACTATATATATATATGTAATTTGGTCAGCGCCGTTTAATTGCAAGCTATTGTGGTAACACTCCACTCTTTGAGAATTATATATAATTGCAATGTGTCTGCTGAGAATATGTATAAACAAATATATATACATGAATATACATAAACATAATAAAAATTTACAGTATTACCTATAATGAGTAATTTACTCTGCCATCTGATTCATGAGGTACTGAAATCACCAGACATTTTAAGAATGACAATAATTTCAATGTTTATATTACAATCAGTGTCTGGACTAGTTTATGCAACAAGCGAAATAATTTATACGAGGCAGACAGGATTACATAACTTAACAATCAACAGCCTTGTTGGGGAAGACATTCTTCCTTTTTGAAATCGATGACTGAAGTTCAAATTTTACAGCAATAACACGGGTGACAGAAAACCTCTTGCTTATGTCAGATGGCTGGGTAACATTTTGCCTTACACAAGTTGAAAATTTACTAAAACATCCTTACTATGCCCTATGCAGTGTCTGTCAAATCACTAATTACCTACTATGTAGAGTAATCCATTATATTTATTAGGAATATTTCTTTTTTTCTTCTCTAGGGCACTGTGATCCTTTTGTTATCAGTATTTATTTGTGAATGATGAATGAATGATATATTATTGTTTACATTGCCCCCAACAACAGTCACCATTACATTCACACTGTGTTACTGTCTATGATATGTTTCAATCCTTCCCATATCTATAAATTGGTTAAAAAGATGTATTTCTACTTCACTGCAGGGAATTGCTGAGACAAGAGTGTCTCGTGAAGATGTTTAGCAAAAGCAATCCATGATTTAATGCAATATTCAAATATTGTATCACAAAGCAACTATATAAAAATACAAAGTTGGGCACAGTGTGGGTGCGGATGGATGTGGATGGATGTGGATGGGCATGGGTGGACATGGATGGGCATGGATCAACGTGGATTGGCATAGATTGACTTGAATGGATGGATGGATGGATGGATGGATGGATGTGTATGTGTATGTGTATGTGTATGTACATGTGTATGTGTATGTGAATATGTGCGTGTGCATGTGTATATACATGTGTCTCTGCATGTGAATGTGTCAGGAGCAACAGCTAAAACGCCTACGTGGAGAAAGAATCTACGTTTACAGCGATTTACTGCTAAACTTTTCGCAAGATCGGACTACGCTGCCCCATTCAGCAACATCATCCTATTTGTCACCGCATAATTCAAACTGCCACATTGGCGTTGGGACGGAAATGCTCTCTAGAAATTCAAAAAGACTAAAAATGAACGTTGTAACCTACACTGCATATTTCCTTCGGCAATTTCTTTCATAGAGTAACAATGTTTACTTGTGACACAAACAACACAGTCAATGATCTAAACGGAAAATCTCACCAATCAGATGTAAATAACAAGTCCTGTAACATAAACATAGAATGCCGCTAACAGTTTGCTTTAGAACGTCAAATGGTTGCAGCTGTACATGAAAATTACAATTGGTATAGTGTGTGAGTATTAAAGATTTTTAATGTATGTATGCTCTTCAGCCCCATTTTTGATTAACAAATTGTTTATCTGAGCTTACGCTTTTCAATCCTTTTTGCTAGTGGTCATACAAACCACATAGTTTACAGATAGGCTGGTCCAGAGCATCTTTGATAAATCTTTAAATTATCTTCAAATTAACTATTAAACTTATGGCCGTAAATAGACGGAGCAAGAGCTGTCTTACTAACCAAACAAACAACTGAATCAGCAACTAATTAGCTAACTTGCCAACTGGGGTTTACCGTGCAGAGGTGGTTGCCAAACTTTGGTTTCCCCGCAACCCTAAAAAGGTTTGATATGACTTCGCACCCCTTAAGATTAAAGTAATAATTTACAGTTACTGAACCTATTTTCAAGGTTTTAAAATCCCAAAATTCGAGAAAGAACGGAAATAAGCCCTTAAGGACCACCATGAAATAAATCAATTGCTAACAATATTAGCTATTTGATAACAAATATAATAGAAAATAGGAAAATATACAAAGTCAGATCCTTTATGCAACTATTATTTTCTCCTTCTTCTCTGTAATTGATAAGTAGGTTTGATATAAAGATAATTAAAAAGGTTTTTACGGCAATGGAAAGAACCGAGCAGTCAATAGAGTCAAACAATGAGCGTACCTCTACGTCATTATGCAGTGTGATGTGATGGTCAATATCATTAGTATCGTTTGTTTAATTTAGTTGTAGTTATGGTATAGATGGTAAAGGAAGATTGTACTGAAACGGATAGAACCGAACAGTCAATAAAGTAAGCAAATGAGCGTATCTACACGTCGTTATGCCGTCTGATGGAATGGTAAATGTTCTTAGTGTCGTTTGTTTGATTTAGCTATAGTAAAAGTCTAGATTGTGCAAAAAGATTGTACTACAATGGATAGAACCGAACAGTCAATAAAGTCAAGCAATGAGCGTACCTCCACGTCGTTATGCCGTCTGATGGAATGCTGCAAAGTGCAAAAAGGTTGTAATGCAATGGATAGAACCGAACAGTCAACAAAATCAACCAATGAGCCTTCCTCTACCTTACATTGCAGTGTGATGTGACTGTGTATAATATCAGTCTCGTTTCTTTAGTTTAGTTATAGTTAGTGTATAGAGGGTGGGAAAAGATTGTAATGCAATGGACAGAACAGAACAGTCGATGGAGCCAACCAATGAGCTTACCTCTAGCTCATTATGCAGTGTGATGGGATGGTTGATATTATAAGTGTCTTTTGTTTAAGTTGGTTACTTTTTATATATAGATAATGAGAGAGATTGTACTGCAATGGATGGAATCGAACAGTCAATAAAGTCAACCAATGAGCGTACCTCTACGTCGTTATCCCGTGGGATGGGATGGTGAATATCATTAGTCTGATATTGTTTATTTAGTTATAGTTGATGTGTAGATGGTGGAACAAGAATGTACTGCAATTGATAGAGCCGAACATTCAATAGAGTCGGCCAATCAGCGCACCTCCAGGTCATTATGCATTGTGTTGGGATGGTTAATGTTATTAGTGTCGTTTGTTTAATTTAGTTATAGCTAATGTATAGATTGTGAAAAAGGATTGTACTGCAATGGATAGAACCGAACAGTCAATAAAGTCAACCAATGAGCGTACCTGTACGTCGTTATGTCTTGTTGATGCTGTCCGTATTTTGATTTCTGTAAAGATGACCTCTTCTTTTAATGACTTATCTAATAAATCATACAAATATGAGCATTAAAGGCGTAAATACGGGTATGGTGATCATATGCCTCTACCCTTAGGGTGAAAGACCATTTAATTAAACTCGTAAAACTACTCGAAAGGGGAGGGAACTTTGGAGAATAAAAAAAAAGTAAGGGATTTATTTTAGGCAGAGGCCTACTATGACTGGGGATCATTCTCGGAATCCAACACTTTCTGAGCCTTTTAATTTGACGACTCATCTATTGATGCCAGCAAAACATCCTATTTCTACATGATATTACAGGTTCTTAGGCCTATAGCAAGCAACGCAAATATTTAGTTAAACTTTATGAGTGGCAGTCGCTGTGGATGGAAGCACTGCATGCTGATGTATACCACATGTAGTAAGATTTTTGAGAGTTTAAAATGTAATTTCACAGAAAATGTTTAAACGAGAAAAATAACTGAGAGAAGGGTACTCACCTTCAAACTAAAATTCCAAAGAATAGATTTTTAAGCCTCAAAATACACTCCCGAGTCCAGGATTATAGATTGTCAGAAATAATTGGACTGGATAAAAAAAATCTTGATTAAAAATAGTAGGAGTACGAGGAATAAATAGGATGGATGCTTTTGCTCGGTACAAATGAACGGTAGTTTAAGGAAACGCTTCTTGAAACATTTCAAAACTTGAAACGCTCACTTTATTAATGCTTTGAATGCGTTATCGCTTAATAAATTGGTCTGGAATGTATGCCCTGTTAAATTAACACTTAATCTCATTAGTAAATAATAGTTTTTCTAAAAAGGCGTTCGTAATTAACAAAATGTTGATGCAAAATTTTTAAAATGTTAATAAAAAGGGTAGGTGAAAGAAACATATCTTTAGGGTGTTATCTTCTAGGTGTCCTAGAAATAGCTGTATTTTTTTCTAATGACAGAGAATGCAAAAAGCACTTCTTTCCCACCAGCTAAAACGATTGATGAATTCTTAATAACCATGCCTTTTATAATATGTAAAAATTGTAGACCAACAATTCATCATTCGTAAATATTTTCGACGGCCTCGCGGTCAGCATCGTGATCGGCAGCGGCTTGGCGCTCTCCTCGACCGCCATCGTGCTCGAGGTGCTGGCCGGCAAGAAGCGCATGGCGAGCCAGGCCGGGCGGGCCAGCTTCGGGGTTCTCCTGTTCCAGGACCTGGCGGTGGTGCCGCTGCTGTTTCTGGTTGGGATCCTGGGCACCGACGGGGAGGGCTCGGTCCTCGTCGGGCTGCTGCAGGCCTTGTTGCAGGCGGTTGCGGCGATCGGCGTGATCGTGGTGGTGGGGCGCTTCGGCCTGCGCCCGCTGTTCCGTCAGGTGGCGAGCACCGACAGCCCGGAGCTCTTCATGGCGGCCTCCATCTTCGTCGCCGTGGGCACCGGCGTGGCCAGCGCGGTGGCCGGCCTCTCCATGGCCCTGGGCGCTTTCATGGCGGGTCTGCTGCTGGCCGAGACCGAGTACCGCCGGGCGATCGAGACCACCATCGAGCCCTTCAAGGGCCTGCTGCTCGGGGTCTTCTTCTTCTCCGTCGGCATGCAGCTCGACCTGCAGGCCGTGGCCCGCGACCCCTTCTGGGTCGTGGTCTCGGTCGTTGGGCTGGTGGCGATCAAGGGTGGATTGCTCTTGGCCCTGGCAAGGCCCTTCGGGGTCGGGCTGCCGGCGGCCGTGGAATCCGCGTTGCTGCTCGGGCCCGGGGGCGAGTTCGCCTTCGTGATCATCGGCCTCGCCCTGTCGCTGGGGCTGATGGGCGCCGAGGTCGGCAGCTTCATGCTGATCGTGACGTCGCTCTTGGCGAGTGCGCTCGAGTGGAACTGGCTCTACGACGCCTTCACCCAGGGCCGCGGGTTCTGGTATGTGGCGTCGTTCGGTGCCCTGATCTTCTTCTTCTCGTTCTTCTGGACGTCGTTGATGTTCCAGCCGAACGAGATGGCCGACAACCTCAAGGAGCACGGCTCGTTCATCCCCGGCATCCGCCCGGGCAAGAAGACCGCCGAGTTCCTCGAGCAGACGATGGTGCGGATCACCCTGGCGGGCGCCGCTTTCCTGACCATCGTGGCGGTCTTCCCGACCTTCATCGGCGGCAGCTTCGTCGGCGTCAACCAGACGTTCCTCAAACTCCCTGCAATGTCAACAGATCTAGTCGGGATTTGAAATAAGAGCTCTGAGACATGATTTCCTTCTAAATGTCAAATTTTTGTAAGATCTGGTCACCCGTTCTTAAGTTCAATTTTTCTCTCAATTTTTAATATTTATATACCTCAATTTTTCTAATTTTTCCAAATTAACATCCCCCACCTCCCCCAAAGAGAACGGATCCATTCGAATTATGTCAATCGCGCATCTATAACTTGTGCTTATTCTTCCCATCAAGATTCATCCCGATCTCTCCACTCAAAGCATTTTCCAAGATTTCCGGTTCCCAAGATTTCTGTTTCCCCCCTCCAGCCTCCTATGTCTCCGGATCCGATTCGAAATGAAAATGGAGCAACTGAAACATGAGATTTTTCTATATATCAAGTTTCATTAAGATCCGATCACCCGTTCATAAGATAAAGATACCTCAATTTTCACGTTTTCCAAGATTTCCGGTTTCCCCTTCAACTCCCCCCCCCCCCCCCCCCCGCCCTGGCTGGGATTTAAAAAACAAGCCCCGAAGTAAAAAACCCTTCCAAACACAAAACTCTC
>JAAAKM020073195.1:131282976-131308898 GCA_010016025.2 Alatinidae sp. Z8VKAUB7J3
CCTTTTCATCCGTTAAAAATCCCCCTTTTTTTCTAATTTTTCCAAATTGCCCCCCCCCCCCCCCCAACTCCTCCAAATAGAGCGGATCTAGTCCAATTATGTTAGTCATGTATCTTTGACTTGTGCTTATTCCTCCCATCAAGTTTCATCCTGATCCCTCCGCTGTAAGCCATTTCCAAGATTCCCCCCCCCAACGACACCGGAGCCGGTCGGGATCTAAATAAGTGATCTGAGTTACGAGGTCCTTCTAAATATGAAATTTCATTGAGATCCGATCACTCCTTCGTAACTTAAAAACACCTCATTTTTTCAAGTTTTCAGAATTAGCCCTCCCCCCAACTGCCCCAAAAAGAGCGGATCCGTTCCAGTTATATCAATCACGTATCCAGGACTATTCCTTATTTTTCCCACCAAGCTTTATCCCGATCCCTCCCCTCTAAGGGTTTTCCAAGATTTTAGGTTTCACCTTCCAACCCCCCCCCCCTCGTTCTCGTAATCCGGTCGTGGTAGAGCTAGTGGTAGTAGTAGTAGTAGTAGTAGTAGTAGTAGCAGTAGTAGTGGTGGTGGTAGTGCTAGTGGTAGTAGTAGTAGTAGTAGTAGTAGTAGTAGTAGTAGTAGTAGTAGTGGTAGTAGTAGTAGTTGTTGTTGTGGTGGTGGTGGTAGCAGTAGGAATAGGAAATACCAAGAGATGTGTCAATTTGCACCTTTTTATCAATTTTTATTACGTCTACCGACAGCTTATAAGAAATTATTGGTGTTGCCAACTCCTAGCTATAAGAGATGTTTATAGCACAAGCTTTATGTAGTATGAGTCACAGATATGCCCAAGATCTTGTCAAATTTTCATTGGTCAATAACATCATTATTGATAAAGTTAATGTTAAAAAGACAAACAAAGCAACAAAACTTTTAAATAAATTCTTAGGAAAACCGGATCTTTTTAATAGAAATCTCTTGCGTTTTAATAAGTCCATAATCTCTAACCTAATTTAGATTGTATAAAGGTAGGCAGCTGGACTTCTTCTTAATTTCCTTGATAAACATTTAGATGACCAGAAAACCCTAATTTCTTAGACAGGCTTTAGATCTGACAAGGGGAGATGTCAATCCACTATCAATTGCCTCGTTCAAGGTTTGATTCAACGCAACGTCCAGAAATATTTACTAATGTAGGCATGACTACGACCTGCTTGCAGGACGATAAGACATATTTTTTTAATTCCTTTATGTAAATCGTAGTAACAAATGATATCAGATATTTTTTTTGTTGTTTTTTTTAACATTTTATCTCAATTTGTTAAAAAAATATTTCCATCTCTACAAATACATCTGTTCGTCCTTAAACGACTACACCTCGCTCACCGCCATGAGCACAGTTCACATAGAAGGATTTAGAAGAACACACAAAAGAAAGCAGTGATTAAACTTGAAATTTTACAAATATGATTTTATATTGCATTACTTTTAAGGTAATACCACACAATTGGTTTTTGCATAAAGCAAGTAACCAGTGTGTCGCGGAGGATTAGAGGCAATTTTCGACGTTAAAAAGTAATGATATTTCTTAATTTTCACTTTGAGCAGGTTACAGAGCGGCAAAAATCAGTTTGTTGCGGCCGGTCGCTCGGATCGCGGCCTCCACCCGCGGGTCGTCCCAGGCATTTACCGTGGTTCGATCTATGAAACTCTGTCCGGGAAGCGCCGCCTGCAACTCCGGAATGGCTGGTCCCCAAAGCGTTTCGGCGGACGTGGTCGTCGTCACGATGGGGAGGTCGAGCGCTCTTGCCGCTTTGGCCAGCCCCACTATGTTGTGCTTAAGCTCAGCGATCGAGTAGTCGCGAATTCCGGTCATAAGGCCGACCTGGTTATCTACAAAAACCACTGCCGCATTGTCAGCACTTAGTGGTTCTGGGTTGTGAAAATGTTCGTTCATAGCTATCTCCTTTAGGTTAAGTTAGTTTTACTCAATGATTATCTTGGATACTGCCCAACTGACCTGCTTCATAAGCCGCTTTGATCTCTACGATTTGCTCTAGTGAGCCCATAACGAACGGGCCTTCCTGAACATAGGACTCAGCGACCTGAGCACCGTCGAACAAGGCAAATTGAACGGGCGTACGCGATGGGTTACTGATAGTGATTTTTGTGCTGACGTCAGTTTTCGCTGCAACAGCCTGACTGGGTGCGAGATGCCTGGTGGTTTCACCAACTACGACATCTAAGCCACCCTCGACCGATTGAATCCATATGCCTCGATTGTCGGCGGACCCATGCGAGAAGTGGCCGCCTGGCTGGATCGTGCCATTTAATATGGTCATTGGGATCGATGGGGAGACTGCACCGCGAACACCATTCGACTCACCCAACGCGACCCTTACACGAGAGTCTGCGCTGTTGATCACGGGCATATCTGTTGATCGTACGAGAAGTGAAGTAGGTTCTACGAATCGCTGGGTCTGCGGTACATTGACGAATACTTGTAATCCGTGCGTACGCGCATTCGCTCGAGGGGATTCATCATGAACCGCCCCACGACCAGCGCTGAGCCAGTACAAATCCCCGGGTTGAAGATCGAAGTCATTTTCCAACGAATCTCGATTGTGAAAAAGACCTTCACTATCCTCAAATAGAAGAGACACGGCGGACATCCCTGCATGGGGGTGCGCGCCAAATGTGGGTTCCGCTCCTTTTTCTTCAACACAGGCTGGAAACCTTTCATTTCTCGCTTGCCAACTCCTTTTAACTCTTCTGCAGCTAACTGCAGAATTTTTTTATTATTATTATTATTATTCAGGAAAGGGCAGTTCCTAAAATTATTCAATCAGGCCTGCTTTGTAAACATTAAAAATCAGCTCAGAGGAAGTACCAGTTGAGTAATTTGAAAGCTGCTTATTATTGTTTCTACTACCATCTCGCTGTTTCTCGGATAAAATGTGTTTTCAACGCACTTAATAATTCTATTTATAAGAAAAATATGTTTTGTGTCACCGAAAACTCTTCAATGCATCTGCCAGACGAAATAGATCCTTTTCAGATAAAGGAAGGCTATCTATTGTGAAAGCCTGTTTCTAAAGCATCAAACAATCGAAAAGCCCATTTTCTTACTACACTTCATTCATTCCAAGGCAGGAAAGGGGTATGACTTCGGTAAGAAATCCAAAGATCTGTCAAGGATTTTGCTTCTATACTATATCGGATGATACACGTCTAAATTTGGAAAGTCAATCTTCTAAAATGTTTAATTCAACATATAAAAAAATAAGTGAGGACATAATCAATTAGAATCTTTTCTTGAGGGGGGGGGGGATATTACTGTTTCTCTCAGATAATTTTAATGAGAAGTACCCAAAAATTCAAGGAAGTTCGAGGGTTAGGGGTGGAGGGTAGGGGCTTGGCCTCCCAGAACTGCTTACATTCCTGCGCTGATGTTTTTTAAATTATTATTTAAGTCGGATTTCGGACCTTGAATATCTCTAATTTAAAATCTCAGGTGTTTTCCCTTCCATTAGTTCGTGCCCATGTCACCTCTATGGTTTGTTTGTCTTAAAATTCCTGGTATTTTGAAATATTGCTCTTCCGATTTTTTATGCTCGTTTCATATTTTACGCTAAGTTCTGTCACCTCTAGGTGACAGAACTGGAGACTAAGAGGGAATGGAGACTAAGGAGGTGATGCCTGCTCAGCAGGGTTGCCAACCACTGATGTTAAAAAAGAGTGCAAATCAAGGCTAAAAAATAGTGGGCTTTGCTCAAAAGAGTGCAAGTCAAAAAAGTGTTGTAAATAATTTTTCAGTACAATTCTTGAATTCAAATTAGATATAATAAGGCTTATCCGCTGATTAAATAAGACGGAGTTTTTGTATCTTCAAATATTAAAGGTCCCTGTGCTCAATATCACTGTCTAAGTCTCATGTTTTTGGGTGTTGGTATGGACTATTGTTATTCATTGCAGATTATATTATTATGGAATGACGTGAATATTATCAGGTATTATGGGATATCATGGCACCCATATTTTAAGGTTATAAGTCCTAACTATTTTGTCAGAAGTATACTACTGGAAATAAATTCTAGTGATTCCTAGTACGGACGAATATCAATTTCTTTGAAACTAATTGATGCCTTAGCTGGATTTTGTTTCGGTGGCAAGTTATCCCAACTAATATATTTCGACTCGGAGAACTCATGATGAGTATTACTTAATTCTGAATTTCTCATGTTACCCTGCCACTTGTTAATGATCAGTAGGTGACGAAGAGGCATGTATGTGTCCATGAATTTGCTTCGGGGCCAACCTGGGTAAAATGCCAAGAAAAAACAGTCGAATTATTATGAAAGCTATTGGACATTATGTGAAAAATTGTAAAACTCTGAGCTGCCAGGGGATGAGAGTGACCTCTCCCTGGGATGAGATTAATCTGGGTTATATTTTGCTACAATTACTGGTAAAATCTTTCAAGAAAATGGATCTAGGAGTTTTAAAAACCTTAAAACTAAGACTAGATGAGTAAAGTTGGTCAAACCTTGTGACTGGAAACCAAGGGTTGACATAGAGTAGATTATCATTACGAACTAGGAAAAAGGACTAAGAATAAATTTTTAACGCCTTTTTTTTGTAGATAAATAGTATCTTTTTATTTGTTTTTATTAGTTTTGTTATTATTAGTTTTTATTTTTCATAGTTTTTTTTTTGTTTTTATTTTGTTTTGTGCTTGTTATGGAATTTGTTCATTCTTCAACATGACAATTGTTTATTGCTATAAGATTCTTCTTGTATAAGTGGATTTTTATTTCAAAATAACTGAAATAGCGGAAGGTCTCGGACCAATTTTTAGTTGTGCTATGGTGAAGGGGTTCAGTCATGTATCACGAACTGTTTGATGAACTAGAAATACCATTCATTGAGAGATTTTAGAGAAGTTTCACAGTTCTCAAGATCAGGAATGTGAATTGAGTGGCGAGAGGGGGCATCTATTTACTCCTAGATTTTTCAAAATGCTTTATTTATACTTTCATTGAAAATGCCCTTTTTCAATATTTTCGTTATATAAAGACTTAAAAAAAGATGCGTAATGTCCTTCCCTGGATTTTCGAAAATACTTTTTTCACTTTTCGCCTCCCGCCCTGTATTTTTGTAAATTCGAACCACTGCCGCCAAACCACTATTAAACATACTCTGACCATGGTATGATTCAGGGGAAGATTTAAGGGAACGTAATCTGCCTAGCCACTTCCCGAAAATTGATTCTTTATCCACCCTTGGCTATGATATTATTCACCTAATATTTAAAGCACCGAGTTAAGAATAATCAATATGATAAGGATTTAAGTCAAAAATGTTAAATATCTCTTAGACTAACCATTTGCATTTTAGTAACTTAATGGCTTAACCCACATGAATGCGTTACTACGGCGTAAGGTGGTAACTATAGCCTTTAAATCATATTTATTCTTATAAATTGTTAATTCTAATGTACCTAGGTCCGGTAAATATTTTCCACTCGTTTTTACATCCCAAAATGCGAGTATTTTTGCTTCAAATCTTCAAGTTCTTTCAGCAAAATGTTCATGATTTAACGCTTTCTCTCGCCAATACCTCTGGTCATTACAGACAAACTACAAGTCCTATTTCTCTCAGGCGGTTGCTAGATGCTTGTGCATTAATTTCTGCGTTTGGATGCGATTTCCAGACGTCCTTGATATTTCGATTGGTAGATGTTTTTCCTAAAACTCAACATTTGTAAAATTTTGTTCTGAAAATGAAAGACCCTCTGATTAAAGACCCCCCTTTTGTTGCCTTCAATTAATTGTAGACAGATCTATAATCAATAGAAATACGTCACTCTATTGTAATTTGAAAATTGTCGCATTACATCACCCGAGTAAAAAGTAAAGAATCTTTAAGATAGCTTACAACCTTGACGCACACCGTCTTGTAATTGCAACTTAGGTTCAAATTTTACAAAGGAATGCTACTCCTGGATTTCATTGCATTTTTAGTAATAAGACTAAAAAAAAACCTTTTAATCTTAATCTTTGAACACCTTTCATGCAAAAAGAGAAAAACTGGCTTATTAAAAGTAAAAATTGGTTAGGACGATGTTTTTCTGAGCTTTATGTCTGATTAGTTCAAGTTTGCTTGCTGTAAAAAAAAACAAATTTACAATCTAACAAATTGACAATCCAACAATTGCAATCTCACTTCAACAAATTGGAATAGGGTTTAACGCAATGAAATTGTAAGCGCTACTGTTAGTACAGCGTTACCGAGCAGAAATAAAAGCATAATTTGAGTTTGTTAGAATTTTGATTTTAATTAAAAATTATGCAATATATGGTGAAAACACCCACAGTGTTCATCGATGTGTGCAAAATAAAATGTTATAAGCAATTAGCTGTCGAATCTGAAACAAATTGAAACTAGTTGTCTAGCACAGAAGAAAGGTAAACTAATGCATAAATCTAGTTTATTAGAATCTTAACTGAAAACTAAACCACAGGTGGTTAAAACACTCACAATATTCGTTGATATATTCAGAACAAAACGCAGTAAATTATCCACTACCCAATCTGGAATCAAATTAAAACTAATTCAGTTCAGTCAAATTAAAAATTGCTGCTGTCAGTACAGTCTTACGCTGCAGAACTAAAAGAAAGTCGAAAGAATGTAATTCTAGCTTATTAAAATTTGGGTGTAAATTGAAAACTGTGCACCATATGGTGAAAACTCTGACAATTGGTGTACGCAGAATCAATATAATCAACAATTCACAACCCGATCTGAAATTGAATTCAAACCAATTCAGTTTAATTTAAATTGGGTGGAGGTTAAAATGACGATAAGAATAATGAGCTTTTAAGTTAGAATATGCTTTCAGGGTTCAAAGGCCAGCCCTCATTTTCAAGAATTTTCCGGTTTCCAAACCTAGAAAACACAAATGCAGTTGCAAGTAGGAGCTTTTTTCAGGTAAGATATTTTTTACAGTTGACGCTTGGTTTCTGCTGCCAGATGTTTAATCATTTCTATTAAATTGAAATATAAAACGGCGGCATTACTGAGCCGTGGTAATCTTCCGGTTTTTCCCGGTGTCCAAGGCAAATCTGTTCGTCGTCAGGGTCGATTCGAGCCTCTTCGAGAGGGAAATCTTCAGAAGGAAGTAAATGAGTGGTCAAATTGGATTCCCGAAAATCGCCGGGTTGCGGGAACCAGGCAGGAAGTATGGCTGGATGATGATAGGTTGTTCATTCTAAATGGCAGGGCCAGTACACATCAAGAGATCGGACCGGGTTCGAGGAAAGAAACTGTGACCACGACCAGGTTTTTCCGCTTACTGAGCCACTTCCCTTGACAAATGCGAGGCTTGCGCGCGATGGTATTAGCCTGAATTAATGCCAAGCTATCTTCGCCCTTAAAGGCTACAAGTTCTGCAGAGGAGGGAGCAGGTGGACCAGGTTGAGAACAACACGCCGATGATTGCGCCGAAACAAATCCCGGAGCGACGAAAAGAAACCGAAACCAAAAAAACGATGCGGCCACGGTGGTTATTGAAATCACTTTATTGGTACATGGGTGTGTTCTTCCTCATTCAAATTGTGCTGATTTTAGGTCTTGCCTGGCTATTGCGGGCGCTTGACGGGAAGATGGAAGTGGCCAATGGCCGTATCAATGATCAAAATGAGCACAATCAAGCGCTGGCGGTGGAGACCAAAGATCTCAAAACCCAAGTTCAGAACCTGCACGAACTCATTTCTTCCCAGGCAGCGGTTGATATCATTTACCTCAAAATACTGATTTTGAAACCCAGTGTGGACCACAAGTTGGCGGGTGAGATTGCCGCATACATCCATCAGTACGCCATTCTTTACGATCAAGATCCAGATCTGGTGCTTTCGATCATGGCCACAGAATCCGCATTTAAACCAGATGCGGTTTCCTATGCAGGCGCCGTCGGACTGATGCAGGTAATGCCCCAATGGAAAAAAGTTTTGGGGATCAAAGGTGATTTAACCGATCCAGAGACTTCGGTAAAGCACGGTTTGCAGATCCTTGGGTTTTACCGTGAAATGTACAAAGACCTGGATTTGGTGCTCACTGCCTACAATCGAGGGCCTGGTCCGGTCGACATGGCATTAAGATGGATCGCCATTTTTAAAGAGTTCTGATGCCAGGCCACATATTTCCGGCACTTTGTTGCTCTTCAGCTTTCGTACTGCAGCTTTAATTTCTTCTGCTGTAAATTCAGTGCCATCGGGGGCAGGTGTAGCATTGTTAGCAGCAGCAGTTATCTGGTCACCAATTTGGTCCCAATCTGATGAGTTCATTTCACAAGAGCGCCAGACAGTATTAAACAGCACTTGAAGCTAGAGATTCATGGTTGGATCGCCATTTTTAAGGCGTTCTGATGTCAGGCCACATACTCCCGGTGCTTTGTTGTTCTTCAGCTTTTGCACCGCTGCTTTAATTTTTTCTGCTGTGAATTCATTGTCATCGGGGGCAGGTGTAGCATTGTTTGCAGCAGCAGTTATTTGGTCACCAATTTGGTCGGGTGGTTCTGGGTTTAGTTGCTTCTCGAAGTGATGTTACCACTGGCGGAGGCACTGTGATTGGTCGTAAATATTCTCGCCACTGACGTTACGGAGATACGATGTAGTTTGAATGTATTGACCTGAGAGCTCACGGAGGATCTTATATGTGGCTCCAATGTCATTTTTTTGCTGGTCTCTTGAAGCTGGCATGCTTTTTGGTCAATAAAGGTCTTACGGTCTTTGTGCAGCATGATGTTACGCTCTTTTTTTCTTACGCCTCGTCATTCTAGCAACGCTAGTTGCAGCTGCAAGTCCGTTCTCTTTGAAGACCTTCCATACACCTTCACTATCATCGCACTGCGTAAGGACCTCGAATCAGTTCGATATTTCTCCCTGATACTGCTTAGCCAAAGCGGGGTCTTGCTGGATACGGTAGGTATCAATTTTCCGAGGTGTCTGGCTGGTTTTTGTAGCTTTTAGGCGAAGCCTGATTTTGGCTGCAACAAGACGATGGTCGGTGTTCCCAAGCTCGGCGCTTCGGTAGTGGCGACAATTCTATACAGACGACAGCCATCGCCGGCGTATGATGATGTAGTCGAGCATCTTTTTCGTTGATCCATCATTGCTATACCAGGTGTACTTGGCTATGTTGGGTCTCTGAAACCATGTGTTTGCAATGGTAAGATTGTGGGCGAGACCTCTTCTCTTCTTTTAAAATCATTTTCAGCTATATGTTCAATCTGTTAAATATTCTATCTGTTAAATGTCCTTGTCTTGTTCCAGTGTTGTTTTTTTTTTTATATATATTTTATAAAAGTGTTTTATTCTTGTTCTCTGTGGTCCATTACAAGCAATGCTTCTTGGGCCTAGTAACCGCTTTACTTTTGTAATAGTTTTTCTTTTAGTATTAATGAATTGATTGATTGATTGAGGTATGCAAGAATCATATGCATACCTCGCTTGCATGCACATTTGCATCCTGAAGAAACAAAGAATTACCCAGCTCACTACCCAGCTAATGGCTCAACAATATCTTGTCTTGACCAGTTAACGGAAAATATCTGGTGCTTGTATCCATGAGACTTTTTGGAATCAAAACAAGTCTTGCGAAAGCCAAGTAATGGGAAACGTTTTTGCTCTGGTTCTAAAGGTTTTTGGGACCAAAACGAGTGTCGTTGACCTTCAAAAGCTGTTGTCACTGGATAACACAGGTTTTCGGAAGTACGGCGAGTGTCGTTTATCCTGAAAACTATGTCATTGACAAGGTGGTTTGAATGTACATAAGCAAACGTTAAAAAAACGTCTTCAAGAAGTTCATGGGGGTTTTGCTACCTGGTTTTTCTACCTGGCTCATAAGCTTTTAGACAATTAAAGTTGAATAAACCTTACGTCATTTAAATTTAAATTTACAAAAGTAAACAAAAGCACATACTAAAACTATGACGTAACAACTACCTGTGCGTGAAGCGTAAAATGTAAACGGCCGTCAACCTTCCTCGCGATCTCAAACCAGTATAGAAAAAAGAGTAATGCCTATGTGCATCACAGGACGTAGAGACCCCCCCCCCACTACTGACGCTTCAGTCACAGATTCAATATATGAGTTCAGTTCTCTGTGCATACTTACAGCATATTGGGTTGGTTTTTTATGCGGTGAATGTTGAGAAAGAGCAGTTTATCCCTCCTAGTTCTGTTCACAAAGAATTCAGTGTTAACTCTATATCTCTCTTTGTTCAATTGTGATAACATATTAAATCATTAAATACATATCATTATAATTTTTCTCTATACAAACTGAATTCATCAAAAGACATCTCTAACATGCCATAAACAAATTGTCCGAGAAACATCTATAGGTCGTATCTGACATTTCACACTTCTGAGATAGTTTATTCTAAATACCTTTTGTGAAGCTGTCTTTACAGGGAAGATCAGCAGGGCAATAAATGCAGTACTTCTACTAGTTTGTTCTTATAATGTCGGAAGTTTTTCGTAGAATATCTGTAGATGGCGTTTTGGATTAAATTAAGTATTCCGTAAATCACTAGGTGCCACAAAAGCCTCATGGTTGAAGTACATGACCGCAAAAACCAGGCAGCCTTTTCTATCGCAACAGTTCACATGCACATGATTAGAATTTGACTCAGATTTTTCTCTCTTGTCTCTTTTGTTCCTTTTCCCTCTTTTTTCTCTTTTGATGACCAGTAAGGATTCTAAAAATTTCCTTCTTTGGACAGGTTTTCCAAAAACCCTTATAACAAAAAGTGGCTATACCTAATGCCACAAACGAAAAAAAAAGTCACAAATCCGATTGTAGGAAAATTTGGGTCGGACCACACATTGGCTTCGACCAAAAATTTGAACTTGTACCAGAGATCTAGGGTGATTTGTGGCAAACATCATAAGGGATGGGGAAAGGTGGATATGACATTTTCAATAGGGTCCTGGTTTTTTGTAGATATTCTCCAACTGCGTTCCGTGTCCAGATGACTAACCATATCTCAAAGAGCAAGCTTTACGAAAAATGTGGTTCAATCGCGCTTTCTAGGGCTATAATGAGAGAAAGGTTGAGATGGATAGGGCAAGTTCTGCGGATGAAGGACTAGAGATTGTCAAATGTTGTCCTTGTCAGCTAGCCACCTAGGACCAAACGACATGCAGTTCTTCCCCAAATGGGACGGGAGGATGTCGTAAGGAAAGATTTAATGGAAATGGAAACTTCCTGGGAGGGTTTAAAGAGGAAGGCTTTAAGTATATTGGGGTGGAGGAGGAGCGAGTGTACCTCATTTGGGCTCAGACGGCTTGGTGCTGCAGTGAGTTGCTAGCAGTAGTTCATCAGTCCGTAGATAGACTTCGAGATCTACTGACCTAGAAAAAAAATCGCGACAAGCTTTTCACGTTTTGCATTAGTGATCGCCATAGCAGCTATTGGAATGAAATCTAATCTTGCGAAATTGGCTAGCGTAGGCGCTAAACCAATCATATTAATGATATGTGAAACACTATGGATAGCCTTGTTTATTCTGGCTTATCTACTTATTGTCGCTAACTAGAATCTGAGCTGGAGGTTTGTGTCCCAGTTGTCAAATCAATTGGTTCATATACAGAGGCGCTTTCTTCAATCCGCTCAACCAATGCATCGCGTGGAATATATAAGATATTCGCGACATCAATTAATAACTGACTTAAACGGATAGCAGCCAAACTGTCATTAATTAGCGAAGTTGCCATATTCCTGTCGATTTCGCCATCGTGTAACATTTTACCGACGCGACCATTTAGCAGCACATCAAATTTGTGGAGCTTTGCCCTTTTCTTATCGAGTTTTGTTAAAAACGCTACGGGGTCCTCAGCCTGACCAATTCGGTAAATAATTCGTGTTACTTTGAGGATGCGGTGACGCAATAAATTGTACTCTCTGCGAATAGCCAGGTTTTCCGACTCTAAATAGAACTCAATATTGCGACGTAATGGCTTGACCTTTTTCACGATAGAAACCAGTTTTCTGTCTGCAATAAGAATATTGCGGATCATCTCAACGTGTCCTTCGTGCATAGTTTGGCGACTCTGCAAGTCTGTTGCATATTCGAGAATTTGACTGTAAACCGACTTTATTTGTGTCGCATAAATTTTATCGATATTCACTGGAATCAAACTCGACTTTTCCAATAACTTTTTAAGGTTCCGAGTGGTTTCTAATTCGTTTCGATGCACACACATTCCATGTGCAACTACCTTGTAAACCGTATTTTCAAGTAACCTTAGTGATTCGTCACTAAGAGCCTTTATTCCTGTAGCAGGAAAATTCAATGCTTCTTCGCTGAGATATTTTGCTTGAGCAATTTCCGGCTCCTTTTCCACAACCGAAGGAACCATTTTTTCTACAATTCGAACAATAAATCGTATACCCCATACTAAAAGCAACACATTGATTAAATTAAAAATGGTGTGAAACAATGACAGAGCTAACAAAAGAAATGTACTTAATTGGAACGAGCAACCTCACTTCTAAATTCTCTGTATCAAGAATTTTTAAAAGCTCGTCACTGCGGTTAACGTCTTCCCCCCTACGAGCAAAACGATGGGTAATAGAGCCCGTAAACGGAGCCCTAATGGTTGCTCGTTTAATCTGATCCTCTATTTGCTCTAATTTAATGCTGGCAATCTCAAGCTCCGTCGAAGCGAGTTCATATTGCGAACGAATACGGTCCAACTCCAATTGAGACGTCGCGCTCACTTTTCCTAGCTGTTCTAGTCGACTTAACTCCGAATTCAAATAGGATTTATTGATTTTTCCCCGCTTGATCACCGCTTCTTGTTCACGTTTTTTAAGCTTCAGTGGCAAGACATCCAGTTGCACTACAATTTCGCCTTCGGTGACGAAGTCACCGGGTTGTGCAATCCATTCAAGCTGTGCACTAATACCCGCTGTTATCAGATTATGAGAAAAGCTATAAATTGTGCCGTTGATCTGCTCGGTGGCAACGGTGGGCGTCTCAGTCACATTATCTATTTTTACGTGAGTTTCTGTGGCTAAAGCACTTGCATGAACCCAAGCTAATACGACACAGATCGAAATAAGAAAAGATTTATTCATTAGTTTTTTCATTTTTAAAACCTCATTTAGAAACAGTTGCAGAATTCAACTGAGGCAATAATTCAGATGACGAAGATTGTTTTTCTTTTGCCGCTTTGTTTTCTCCAAGACGCAATAAACATGGGAATAGCAGAAGTGTGAATAAGGTACTGATTGCCATGCCTCCAACAATGACAGTGGCAAGTCCACGATAAATTTCACTACCCACACCCGGCATTATCATCAAAGGCAACATGCCGAATAAGCTGGTTAGCGTACTGAGGTAAACGGGTCTAGCTCGCAACAAAATGGCTTGTTCAACAGCTTCTCTACGCGACTTTCCTGACTTTTCACTTTGTCGAGTTTGATCTACGATCAATATGGCGTTATTCACCACTAAGCCCAGTAAAATGACAAAGCCAATCATGGTTAACAAATCAAGAGATTGAAAAGTAAATACATTCAGTAAATTTAGGCCCAACTTTAAAGCTTACATAGCTGAGGTTTGACTTTTTCCTCTAAATGTAAATCACACTACCTTTCCATGACGGACAAATAACGGTTCAAATAGGGGTAAGTCGTTTTATTAGACCTGATGACGGTCACTGTATCGGAATATCCAGAATTTTTGTCATTGTTTTTTCACTGTCTAATAAAAGGATTTATCCCGATTTGACCTGTTGTTTGTGTGTTCTAATACACAAGATAAACTCCTCAAATAGAAAAATTTCCTAACCATAGATCCAAAATTTTCATTCAATGTTGCCTTGGAAAAGGACATACAAAAAGAAAAAAAAATGGTCAAATACACAAGAAGGTCGTCCTTAAATAGTCAAACATTACTTCCGTGAGATACAGTCACACTTTTTCACATTTTTTACATATCTTTCTTATAAAGTCTTCGAGGAACTAATAAAGTATTTGCATTGCCACGTTATTTTTACAAATCTGCAAAATGAAGTCACCTTTTGTTGCTGTAGGACGTCATGATAACAATACTTGTAACTTGTTTTTTATTATTAAAAAGAAACTAGAAAATAAAATGAAATTAATCAAACCCTAATGAAATTGGCTTTAATAGAAGAGCTATGTGATAAAAAGTTAAGTTGTCGATCTCCAAAATGCCTCAAGAAAAGAGTGGTTTATTTATTCGTATTTTCTTTAAACAGAAAAACACTTTCATTTACATATCTTGCATGACGGTTAGTCAATGAAATACATGGAACTACCGACTACAACTAGCGTACAAAGCGGAGTTCAGGGGACAATAGCCCCTCATACACAGGATAACCCAGTTTGTTTTGAGTCTTAATATTGTATTTTACTTTAGTTTGAAAACCTTTTTTTTTGTATTTAATTTGAAATAAGACTGGCGAGCTTAAGTCTTTTTAGTTGGTATTTCCATTAACTCAGTTTAAAAAACTTAGCACTGCCTACTTGAACTCTCAAATTTATAATAGTAAGAGTAAACAATCTGGAAATAAGACTTGACCTGTTTAAAAAAAAAAAAAAAAAAAAAAAAAAAAAAAAAAAAAAAAAAAAAAAAAAAAAAAAAAAAAAAAAAAAAAAAAAGGTATTACCAAAGCATTACAAATCATCAATGTCTGTTTTCAGCTATTTCATTGTTATTACTTTTACTAAATGTATATCCTAGGTTAAATACTCTTCAATTGTCATTTTGGTGTGAGACTTCAAATTTTGGAAAAGGACAGTTTTTACTTTACAATGGAAAATGATAAAGGCTCTGTCTTCTCTTATTTCTTTTTTTTTCTTTTTATTAGCGTCAACAATTTCGTGACAAAAATTTTGTCAGCGCCTCCCACTCTCAAGTACTGAAAACATTTTATCTACACGTTGGTTTTCATAATTTTCAGAAAAAAAATAATTTGTTTATTCTCTCAATTTTGTTTTCCAAACATGAAATTTTGTGGTCTTTTCAACAAATTTATAGTTTAAGATCGTATGTCATTTTATTGGTTTGTTCACCAATGTTTTTTAGCTGTTTAGTCATAAGATGAATTTTGGTATTCCGCCTGGGTAATTGGTCATTAATCTGATCAAACTCATAAACATACCTAGGCCTGTTTTGCATGAGTTTGGTTCATTAAAGCGATATTTCATTATGTCCTTCAATTTGAATCGCAGCATTCATCGATAGCTTTACGTGGGAAATAGGAGTTCCTTTAGGTGTATAAGTCTTATTAAGCGAGTTAGACTCATTTCTTACAGCGAAATAAAGCTTGATTGATTAGTGAAGTTCACTAATTTTCTCTTGGTCTTTAATTTCGCATAAGTGAGACGTTTCTAATTTCTTAGAATTCCTGCGCTCGGTGGGTTTCACTAAGGACGAGGAATAAGTAGAACTCGAAATTTCTTATGCAAAGTCTGGTGCTAAACCCTCGCAGGGATTTGTTTGAACGGGGATAGCTGGCTCTATAACTTCAGAAGAGCTGGGATAATAGATGCAACAGTTCAAACAGCACCAGGTAGCGTTTTCTAACCATTGTTGCAGTTTAATTTCAGCACATTTGGGGTGCAGCCACTGATTGCATTTGCTACATTGACAAGTTCCTCTACCAGAACTGCCTACGTATTCAGGGCAGAAAAACTTTCTATTCAAGTCGGTATTCAAAGTTTTGTAAGATATAAGCACAGATAAGCCCTTTACTTTCGGTTAAAATTTTTTTTTTTATTTAATATTAAAGAAAGATGAACTATTCTAGGTGCAATATCATTTGCAGTTGACTTTATAAATAGGAATAAGGCCATTGTAGAGGACGGTATGCTGATGCTAACAGTTGCCGAGACTTATGGGGAAGAAGAAGAGTCTATTCGACAAACAGCAAGATTGTGGAGAGATAATATTACTGCTATTATTGGCCCTCAAGAGACTTGTGTTCACGAAGCAAAGCTTGCAGCCTCTTTCAATTTACCGATGATATCTTACGTAAGTTACGTAACTATCTTACGTAAATTCTTGTTTGTTTTCTATTGTACCTTAAACTAAAAATATTATGTCGGTTTTTCGGTACGAAACTGGGACTCTGGTTCTGTCAGCAGGTTTAAATTTCGGGTTCCGATTTATTCTGCTCATAAAATTCATTCCAGCCCCTCCCCCTTGAAAGTTCCCCCTGGAAAATTCTCCCCAAATGACAAAATGGGCAAAGGGAAATTATGGCAAATAAATTAAAAAAAAAACGATGAAAATGTATAATTGTACAGCATCTATTATAAAGGAGGGGTGGTTGGTCATTTAAGGGCGAAGGGGGAACACCAGGTGCCTTAACAAGCGCATTTCAATTCCGAAATTATCTAAATCTCCAAGACCCTTTGCATATATATTGGAAAAGGTATAAAAGGGGGTGGGGGTAGGGAATTGATCTTTCATCTGTCTTCATTTGGCTAAGCCTTCATTTGGCCAAACTAATCTGCATTATATTTCATAAAATTGTATCAATTATGTGTAATTACGCTTCAGCTATTAGGGGCGAATCATTTTGCAGGTGGGGGAAGGGCAGACGTCTCAAATAGTATATTTTAACTATAAAATATCCTAATTCTCATTGAATATTCATATAAATATGGAATTGGTTCTAGGGAGGGGGGAGAGGTAGAAATTGATAAGCAATCCCTCATGTCCGGGAATATTTCTGGTTTATGCCTTTATTATGAAAATGAAAAGTAACATTAAACCCTAAAACAAACAGAACTTAATCTGTATAGGAGGGGTACTCCCCTTCTGCAACCACCCTATAGAGAACAATCTTGGCACAAAGAAAGCGAAATAATTATCAGTTTAAGGTTCTGAAATATCCAATCAGTTTAGATTTTTCCTGAAGGCTATATATTCAGTTTCCCAGTTTCAAAGGCCACAATGCCGAGGGTCGACGCATTTGTTCTTACCAGTAGATTTTGTTAATGTAAAGTGAACGGTTAACGTAGAGATTTACTTTTAATCTTTATTTTGATAGGTTTATTCATTCGAAGCTTCATGAAATTAAGTTCTTCCAAATGGCTAGCGCGCTGGACTTACAATGCTATGTCATTTAGGTTGATGGCTCGAGTTCTGATGTCGTCCATTATTTAGTTTTGAACGGAGGTTAGAGGTGTGATTGTCAGTGGCGTAGTTTCATTAAAATCCAGAAGGGGGAGGCAAAGTTGCAGCCAATTACCCCCCAAAAAGTAAAAATGGCAGTGAAAAATGAAAAATGTACCACATAGAACCATAAGGGCAAATATATGCCAAAGAAAACTGACCTATTTGTCCTGGCTGCTTGAATTATGCAGACTTATCTTACTTTTGACAAGATTTTTTTCAGAAACTAAATTTTGGCTGGGGAGAAAAGTGAGGTCTGGAGGGGGCAACTGCCCCCTGTCCCATAGCAATTACGCTCTCGGGGATTGTATAAGCTCAACAAGAGTCAACCAGCTTCAAAATGGGTATTTTGAGAAATGTGTAGAAGGTCAACGGGAAGGGTCTGCTAAAGCACAGGATGAGAGGCTCCCCAGCATCGCCGTGCTATTCCTGGCTGAGGGGCCATGAAACGGCGATTAACACTGTTAGTGTTAACTGTCAAATCCGATGGAACATCCTTTTTTCATCAAATTGTGTACAGTATTGCATAGCTTCTTATTGGATATTTGGGAAGAAGGTCTTTGGGGCTTTCTTTCAACCCTAAAAAGAACATTTTCTCTCTTTCATTTGTTTCTCTTTTCCCGGGGATAATCATATCGATTCAATGGTCATGGATTGTCAAAAGAGGGCTCATTTCAACTATAAAAAAAAATTAGAACCCTTTTTATGCAGCAGAAGAGATCGCGAAAGCAGCAAAGTGCCGATTTGGGTGAAATTAAAACTTACAACGAATAGAAATTATTCCGTATATAACAGGGGCTGTTCCCTCCTCAACGCCCCGCTCTTTACGCTAAAGTTTTTTATTGTTTTAAAAGGTAAATTTGAGAGAAAGAAACAAACATTAGCGCAAAGAGCGGGCGTTGAGGATGGAACCGTCCCTTTCATATACGGAGTAATTTCTGTTCGTTTCAAGTTTTAATGTCCCTCCTTACTTTCAGCTAAAAAAATTTTTTTTATTTAGTTTTTAATCAAAACAATAAGCCAATACTTTTGATACATCCATTAATATCGAAAATCTGTTTTTTAGGTTTTTTGTTATTTTTGAGCCGCGGCGTTCTTTACTTACAGTTAGTTACCACGAACTGTTTGAAAAGAACAATTAAAAAGTAAAAGTCATGTATAAAACAAGCACATAGTAGCTTAAATCCGAAAAAATAAAATCCAAATATTTATGATTAATAAATCTAAATTTCAAACTCTATTTCTGGAATTACAAAAAGACAGAAATAAGTGAGGTTTTATGCTACCTTTCCTTCATTCCAGAATCCATATTTCTAAAGCACGGGTTAATAGATCAACTTGCCTCTGATTTACTGACTGACTAAGTTGACAATGAGCATGTTTGACTTTATATTGAATTTTAGTCCCTTGTGGTGCTAATTCAGGGCACGAAAGAGTTAATTTGTCTCTTAATGGGGTCAACATGCATATACATATTCATCGAAATATTTTTTTAAATTCTGTTTTGAAGGTGAGCTGTTTTATTTATGAAAACTAGACAGACAAATAATTGTATTAGAGAAAGGTATTGTAAGTAGACAGGGTTTGAAGGCTTATTTCGATTGGAGGGGAAATGGATTTTTGATTGGTGAGAAAAGATAGTATCAAGGGAGAAAGCAGAATCTATTGCTTGTCCTATGTGTGGATCTCAAGATGAAAGTTTGACACATTTTGTGTGTGAATGTATCGAATTGAATGAATGGAGGCGAGAGATGTATGATAAAGAAAAATTGAATGAGATATGGATGGTAGATAGAATGAAAGAGACAAATTTCCTGAGTATTAAAAGGATAGCAATAAAAAACTTTAGCGTATAGAGCGGGGCGTTGAGATTTCGTTTTTTTTTTCAATTTTCCTTCTTTTTATATCCTGAGCTTCATTGGAGTCAGAATAATCTGTGTCCGACATTTCTCATGAGCCTGGAAAGTGTTGTTTGTTACTGGACATACAATAGAATAGAGAATAGTAATAAAATAGAGAATGTTAAGAAATGCTTCGCAAGCGGAATTTTCGAAGAATTTATAACTACATCTTCTTTTTGGGATCCAAAATAAAAGTAAGAACTGTCGATGAACTCATAGATAAGTCCTTTTGATTGCGGCCAGTGCTTTACTCGAGCTCTTCCGAGTTCCTGGCAATTATACCGAATAAATTACCGACTTCCAGTTATTATACCGAATAAGTTTAGACCAACAACATGTTTAGGATTACACCGAATTGTTTTGGTATCGAAAGACTACCGAACAATATTCGTATTCGGCATAATTTCGTCTAAACTGGAAGAAAAGGCGGGATTCTTGGTAACTACCGAATCCTGAAAAGTATACCGAATAAATTGCCGAAACCCAACCATGATATCGAATTACTTTGGACCGATAGCTTATTCAAGATTCTGTGTAACTACCGAATCTCCATAAACATACCGTATAGTTCACAAAGTAATCAATAATTTTACTAAATTATCTTGCTGAATTCGTGATATCTACCGAATACTGGCAATTATGCCGAATCTGGATCATTATACCGAATACATTTGAACCGATAGCCTATTTGGGATTTTGTATAACTACCGGATCCCCATTATACCAAAAATTTCTGCTATCGAAAAAATCGTGAACAATGTTAGTAAATTTTCTACCTCCGACCCAAAACTTTACAGAATCTCAAAAAGGTGGGGGTACCCCCGCAACCCCTCTTGCGACGCCCCGGTCCCTAGGAGGTGACCCCCTCTCTTCTGGTGGCTCCCCTTGACTCGTCAAGGAGTCCCCGAGAAACAGCAAAATAGGACAATAAGTCAGGGGACAACTTTTATGGATCCATTGCTTATATATAAAACTATCATTCTCAATCGCGATTACCACCTGAAAGTACAGTTAAAACACAAGATTAAGTTTTCTTTTAGTCTCATAAAGAAATATTTTGGACAAAAAATCAAACTGACTCAAGAGCTTGTTGTCCACTGCATCAAAATGCACTGTTTATCATCTGTCAATCTTTTGCCGCGTCTACTTTTCACCTTAATTGGGGTAAGCTTTGCAGCCTCAGCAAAGCTTGTCTTTTTTCTCAGCCAACTAACTAGACTTTCTCTTATTTTTTGCCCTTTTTTCTTCGCCTTTGAGTACCTTTACCTACAATATGGGTAACAACATTAGCAATAATCCCTTGATTCTCACATATTGTCATTTAAACAACGGGTGCGTTCTCGTACATTGCATTATGAAAGAGGATTTTTCTATAATTTTTTTCCCCATTTCTGTAGGAGCCTTTCATATTGCTGTCCAGACGCTTAGATTATCCATTCATCTTATATTGCAAACTTACATCACCGTGGTGGTATCAATGAGCAATTGAAAATGTTACAACTCGCCAAATGCAACGGCCAACGAGTGCGTAACCTTCCCTATGACTAGGCTTGCCTCTGACTGGCCAACGGTTATCGATATTTGGTGGCAATCTCGACCTCGACAAAGTTTTTCAATGCCTTGCACAAGCGGCAAAGTAAACCAGTTGATCTCCCGTTGCGTTACATTACGTCGATAGTAAACTTAATTATGTTGTTTAAAAAAAAATTAGGGAGGGGGTATGTTCTACTTTCTCCTTTTACACTGCCATCCCTTCCAAATTTAGGCTCTGG
The DNA here is from genome assembly GCA_010016025.2 of Alatinidae sp. Z8VKAUB7J3. NCBI lineage: Eukaryota > Metazoa > Cnidaria > Cubozoa > Carybdeida > Alatinidae > Alatinidae sp. Z8VKAUB7J3. The sequence goes on from JAAAKM020073195.1 coordinate 131,303,847, forward strand.
ATCCGTGTTTGAGACTTGTTAGCCTTTACCAAAATTACTGTCATCCTGGTTCTATGTCCTTCGATCTGGCTGTAATAAATCGTTTATTTCTGATGAAATATAAAACAGTTTGAGACTAATTTGTTGCAAATTGAATGAATTCAACTTAAACTGAATTCAAAAAGACACGGGTAAAACTAACCATCCAGAAAATGATCTTTACTTTTTGATCTAGCAAAGTCTTAAAATTGTGATATCCTTACTTTATCATAACAGCCATGTAGATGTAAAACCTTGAAATGGCTCAACAGATGTTACAACCAAAATTAAAAGCAAAGATGTGCGTTTTGTAGACGTTTTTTTTAGAATCGAAAGCTTGCTCATAATCGATAAAACTAAGGACCAAATTATTCCGTACACTACTCAACTATGAACATCCTTCACTTTTTGTACCCATTTTTAGTAACTTTGTTACAAGATATGGAACTCATATTCATGGATTGTGAACTGAGGATAGACAGGATAGCGCAAGGGCACCAGAATTCCCTGCGCGTTACTTTTCCGTTGCAACGGCAAACACTTGAGCTAGAATGGCGATCAATAAAATCATTACCCATGATGAGAGAAAGTCCCGAACCACGAATGAAAGAGATATCTGAGAAAATTTAAAGACGTATGCACTTAATGTCTGAAACAGAGAGTAAAAAGCTGGGTGGATAGTTTTCAATTTACATTTTACTCGATAGGATTGGTTTTTTCTCACTTTTTCTTAGCAGAATGTAGCGAATAGAGACATGAGGCATCAAATTTCAAGTTTTTCACGAAGTGATGAGAAAATTTATCCGGATGAATCGAACGTTGGCAGCCTCCTTACTGGTTGAAATTCGGACAGTCTGAATGGTCTTACCTTTCAGTATAAAGTTTATTAATAATAAATAAATAATAACTTTTTTTAAAAGAGATTAATGGGCGATAAAAAGGCTTAAAATAGACAGATATTATCCTGCATATGAAGGATGTTTATCCCTCAAGCCCATGGGAGCAAGCCTAAGCCTTTATTCGCCCAACAATCCGGTACACCAGGAAATTTTTCATAGCTCTTCATTGTAGACTTACCATAAAATGAACTAATAAGTATACAGAAAACCATACACAAGCAGGCCAGGATTTACACATAAGCACACTAAGCCCGGACCTAGGGACGTAAAATGCCGAGGGGAGCATAGTAAGCAAGGAGCAATGCGGTTCAATACTAATCGAAACTTTGGAAAAAGGAAGGAACCCCTAGAACATGAAGTAATCTTAATGAAAATCACACTATGAGATTCAGCATATCAGAGAACCCTACTGCAGAGGTTTCAAGCTCCTATATAAGATAATTGAGATTTTCAAACAGTTCGTGGTAACGAACTGTAGTAAGGAGCGACCCGGCTCAATAGTAAACGAAACTCTAAATTGCACCTAATTTTAAATTGTCTCAAAGTAGATTTTATCAGTTAACTACTAACCAGCCGTCCCTAAAATCCCCGGAAAAATGCCAAAATAAGATAATTTATCAGCAAATGAGGATAAAAACTCCCACATAAACAGAAAAGCGCTTGGAAACGGTAGTTCACGTAGCGTTTCAAGCTAAAATTGAAACCTTAAATATCAGCAATTACTTTTCTTCAAATTAGAGCATAAACGAGTCAAATTAATTTTCAAAATTTGTCCTACTGGACGGGGCTGGAACTTTAGAGTGCCCCTGATTTGCATTGTTTTCCACAAGCTAAAAAGTAACATCTTGGTCAATTAAATTATTAAGTTCAAAAGTGCTACTAATTGCATTCTTAATCTATATACATATACTATATACTGTTACATACTATATACATATACTATATACTATATATGATCTCTTCTTTCTATAATGCTAGTAATCTAAATTAAGATTCTCAAACTGTGCTAGTACTCTAAATTAAGACTCCAAAACTGTGCTGATTATACCTTACTAGTTATGACTACTTAAAACTATAGTTGCTACCAAACTACGTATGGGATTTTCTAGGCTAATTGGTAAAATCACTTTAGGTTAATCATAATTTCTCACAAATAGACTCGTCCTGACGCGACGCTAACACGAAGCTACACAAAGTTATCAGAATCATCATCTAAAGTCATCACATTCATGATTAACGCTTTATTTGAACAGTCAAGAACAGACTATTTGAAATTAAAATATGGAATGGAAATACTTGCCCGTAGTGTTCATGGACCTCACGCTTCATACGTCAAAGACCAAACTGACCATACATGACGTGCAACAAAAAACGAAAAAAAAAGTAAGATTCTGATTCGTCTTTGACCCTTTTTGCATATCCGGATCGTTTAGTTGTTATCAGCGAGGCAACCTTACTTCCCACAGTATATAGTTTACAATAATCTTTTAGGAAAGGAGTGGAAACTAATAATGCATACGCAAAGACCTTGCTTTATATAGATATACTGAAGGTATTCGAACAACCCATATTTACGATAATTTAAAAAAGGAAATTCAGCTCACATTAGGCGGCACGTAGACCGTCAAAGATTGGCACCTCAGGGGCGAAGCGACGGTTCCAATCCGCATCCAGTTGAGCCATGCTTAGCTATGCTCGCAAAATCCACCATCGACTATTGTAAGCGGCTGTTGGGCTTGAGCCTGGCGGTTTGGCTGATCGCTGGCTGTCAGACGGCGACTGAGGCTCCCAAGGCCTGCATCGAACCTGTCAAAGGGCAGCCAAAAGTGTGTACGCAGCAATATGAGCCCGTTTGTGGTTGTGATGGAAAAACATACGGTAACGGCTGCATGGCGAGCCTCAACGGCGTGACCTCGACACGGCCTGGCCGTTGCGAAGACTTGGTCGACAGCGTCAACGACCCCGCGGCAGGTTAGTCGTGACGTTGGGTTTGCCATCGGTTTGGAGATTGAACAGTGGTTGTTGATTGAGCGCGCCCGCCGCCGCGACCTATCTCGATCTGCAAACACCAAAGCGACAGCACGTCGCTCCTTGAGGAGATATTGATGCCTGATTCTGTACACGAATTTTCCGCCGCCCGCCTGGGTGGTGAAGAGCAGCCGCTGGATGCCTACGAAGGTAAGGTAATGCTCATCGTCAACACGGCCAGCAAATGTGGATTTACACCCCAATACGAGGGTTTGGAAGCGCTGCACCAGAAACTGGGTGATGAGGGGTTGGCGGTGCTCGGCTTTCCATGCAATCAATTCGGCAACCAGGAACCTGGCGGTAGCGGCGATATTGAGGAGTTCTGCCAGCTTAACTATGGCGTGAGCTTTGACATGTTCGACAAGGTCAAGGTCAATGGCAGCGATGCTCACCCCTTGTTTGTCCACCTGAAGGAAGAGGCACCTGGCATCCTGGGTAGCCGTAAGATCAAATGGAACTTCACCAAGTTCCTGGTCAATAAGGACGGTCAGGTGGTGTCGCGTTACGCGCCCAATACCAAACCCGAAGATATTGAGGACGATATTCGCGAACTGCTCTGATTCATCGTCGATTCAGGTGCTAAAGTGTCTAATAACGGTCACGAGGGAACCGTGTAAGGAGTGACCATGACGGGAAGATTATTGATATTACTGTGCTTGGGGCTGATGGGTAAATACCAAGTGCCATAAAAAATGAAATCTAATAAGGGGATTAGTTAAGGGGATACACATACCATATATATCTTACAAATTGGACCGGGAGCTCAATTTATTGATGAAAAAATCTATATGCAGTTTTTCGTAGCAGCCGGCACCTAAAAAATAGCTAAAAATAAGCTAAAAATATTTGGTACCAAATACCTTAAAGAGGTTTGAAGAGTCTTAAGAGGTCCTTTAAAATTGAATCTGTCTTCAAGCAACAACATATAGCAAATGCTTTGAGTTTTATGGAGGAGAAGCACTGTTAGATTTTAGCTAGTTAGTTGTACTAAGGGGCATCCCGAACCACTTTTCATTGGGGTGGGGGGAAAGAACTTCGTAGATTATACTGAATCACTACCTGATTTCTGCAGAAATCACCTTAAATTAAACGTATCACCTTAAATTAGATATCCTTTTTGAGACCACATTGCCTTTCTATGACGAACAATTAAACGTTCTAATGGGGATAAATCCATTTATTTAGACAGTGAATAATATTTGAACCATTTAAACGTTAATTTGTTCGTAATTGAAAAAACAGCCCCTCATAGTGGTTTTGATTTAGCTGTTTTTAACATTTCTATCGAATTTGTCACCCTAAAAAACAATGGAGTTCCTGTGCATATACCTTACTATATTCCAGACCCTTTTTCTGATTCACCATTCTTTTTCTGATTCGGAAAAGTGCTGTCAGATTTTAGCTAGTTAGTTGTACATATTTGTTTTTACGGTTCAACTTGGCAACACTGACGAAACTGTGGTATTGGCATATAATTTTCATAATTCTGAAAGAATCAAAAGCAAAAGCTTAAAAAAACACGTGCCCAGATTTGAACAGATTTAAGAAGAGTCCAGATGACAAAACAGTTTTAATTTTGATGTTTTTGGTACTTAGATGGGGAAAACAGTATATTTTTTTTACTTTATAGTTATTGCTTTTTTTTTCTTAATTGATCTTGATTTTATTACTTTTTTAACCTTCTACTGCTGTGAGCTTAGTGGACAGTTCACAATTTCCCCATTTTAGTAATGATAATTGATAGGATACCCTAAAACAGAACCTCTTCCTTCGTATGGTTGAGGGTGACACTCGCTAGCGCGTGTTGATCCTTTATCAGTCCAAGCGCAAAATCGACCCAAATCAAATCTTCTTCTTCGTCCACAAATTTCAGGATGTTTTCCTCATCCATGTCCCGCAACGACATGGCTTTGACAACCAATGGATCTGCCAGATCGAGTTTTGCCCAATCGTCTTGCTGCATCTTTTGCAAGGCGCGCAGGCGGACCTCCGTGTCGGTGTGATCTTTTGCGACGTCAAGCAGGCTTTTGGGGTCGGCCAGATTGGCCACCGCCTCAAAATGGGTTTCCGCATACTCTTCCGACCACAGGATTTTATTGAGCTTATC
>JAAAKM020073195.1:131308908-131343724 GCA_010016025.2 Alatinidae sp. Z8VKAUB7J3
GATGTTCTTGGCGGCGGCCCGTCCGCGGGACGGGTGAGTTTCCAGAAATTCAAATAGAATGTCCTGATCAGTGATCCTGAGGAGGGCTTCGATTTGGACGAAATCTTCGGCATCCTCTCTCGCGACTTTTGCAAGAATGTCCTGATCTTGCAGGTTTTCCAAAGCGTCCAACCGGACAGTGGGCGTCTCATGTGTTGTGTATTCAAGAAGGGTGTTCTGGTCAGTGATATGCCGCAAAGCTTTGGAAATACTGTATTTCTGACCCAGTATATTGCCGACTTGCAGCATCTGCGCTGCATTCTCGAACTCCTGGGCAAACATGCCTTCGCATCGTTCACAAAGGACCGCCAGAACTTGCAAATCGGTTATTTGCGGAATGATACACAGGCGTAGAAGCTCATCTGCCGTATCGGCAAAAATCTGAACGAGCATGAGCTGGTTCTTGATCTGTTTGACGGGGTAAATTGCTTTTTCCCAGTCGTCGTAGATGCTTGCCAGTGAATATAGTGATAGTTCATTTTTCAGCTTAGGAGAGGCATGTCTGGCCGCCGATTCTGCCGCAGAAGTCGCAGCAATCCGTTCCAGATCGTCTTGATCATCGACATTGTCGATAATCCTCTCGACCAGATCCCTGTTGATCCTTTCTCCACCGTCGATCAACAGTTATTGAGCTATGTACTGTTATACCTACTACTAGATATGCCTGACGTCTTGAATTCCTATTTTAAGATAGAGCCCGAAGCGCTCCGCGTGCTCCACGACGAGCACGGTCGCGTTGGGTACGTCCACGCCGACCTCGACGACGACGGTCGCAACGAGCACGTCGAGCGCACCGTCGCGGAACGCGTGCATGACCTCGTCCTTGGCGTCGCGCGCGAGACGTCCGTGCAGCAGGCCGACGCGGTGGTCCGGCAGGGCCTTCGCCCAGCGGTCCCGCCCCGCGTGCGCGTCCTTCACGTCGAGCTTGGCGGACTCCTCGACGAGCGGGTAGATCACGTAGGCCTGGTGCCCGGCCGCGAGCTCCTCGCGCACGCGGTCCATCACGCGGCGCCCGTCGCCGGGATCCACGACCCACGTCTCGACGGGCGTGCGGCCGGGAATCGTGCCGCGCACGACGCTGACGTCCATGTCGCCCCACACGGTGAGCGCCAGGGTGCGCGGGATCGGCGTCGCGGTCATGACGAGGCAGTGCGGACGGGGTGCGTCGACGTCCGTCCCGCCCTTGGCCACGAGGCCGCGCCGCTGGCGCACACCGAACTTGTGCTGCTCGTCGACGATCACGAGACCGAGGGCACGGAAGTGCACGTCGTCGCCGAGCACGGCGTGCGTGCCGACGACGATGTCGACCTTGCCCGCCGCGATGTCCGTGAGGAGCTGCTGCAAGCCCGGGCGGTTCACGTTCCCACCGGAGAACCCGCCGTCGTCGTAGTGGGTCCGGATAAGCTTCCAGCCTTCGCCGGCCTGGCTCTGGACGTAGGCCTCGCAGGCCTCGCGCTGGGCATGGAGCGAGTTGAAGTCCTGCTCAAGGCCCTCCTCCGAGGACTTGCGGGTGTAGATCGCGCAGCGCCGCCGCGGGGGCTTCTCGGTCGCCATCCTAGGACCGCGCCTTCAAGCCGAAGAAGCGGGGCCCGGACCAGTGGACGCCAGTGATCTCGCGGGCGACCGCCGTCAGCGAGGGCCAGATCTCGTCGCGGAACTGGACGCCATCCTCGAGGACGATCACCTCGTGCATGGTCCCGTGCCACTCACGGAGGAGGCGGGTCCCGGGCTTGACCTTCGGCCCCTTGGGTACGACCGGCTTCCCGGCGGCGAGGTTCTCGGCGTTAAGGATGTATCGATCGCCTTTTTTGTCGGCTCGTAGCTTCATACTCACCACGTCAGAACCGGCGTTTGGCTCACTCATCGCAAGTGCACCAATGTGCTCACCTGAAACAAGTTTTGGTAAGTACTTTAATTTTTGCTCATGGGTACCGTTTTTGTGAATTTGGTTAACACACAGGTTAGAGTGGGCGCCGTAACTCAAGCCAATGCCTGCAGAGGCACGGCTGATCTCTTCCATCGCAATGGTGTGAGCTAGATAACCCATGTTGACACCACCGTATTCTTCAGCCACGGTGACACCTAATAAACCCATTTCACCTAATTTGGGCCAGAGTTCATTTGGAAAGGCATTATTTTCGTCGGAAGACTCTGCTAGAGGAGCGATTTCACCTTGTGCGAAAGCATAGATATGCTCACGTAACATATCGATTTCTTCGCCAAGTCCAAAGTTTAATGTAGGGTAAGGGGTATTCATTGCAATTTGCCTCTTATTAATTGCTTTAATTCATCGCGACAACGTTGTTCAACTTCACCGAGTTCATTCATCAGCATTTGGATATCTTCCATCTGTTGATTCATGATTTGTTTTTTGTCATCAGTCATCTTGAGCATTGCTTCTAACTGTGCGACCGAGTTTTGATTGCTGTCGTACAAGTCAAAAAGGGTTTTCGTTTCCGCTAGAGAAAAGCCAAGTCGTTTACCACGTAGGATTAACTTTAGTCGGACTCTGTCTTTTTTTCTGTATATTCTGCTTTGACCACTTCTTTCAGGTGCTAAAAGGCCTTGTTCCTCATAAAACCTGATGGATCGGGGGGTAATGTCAAATTCTTTTGACAGTTCACCAATGGAATATGTCACTTCCGTCATAGGTTTACCTTTACGTTCACGTAAGGATTAAGTTAACGTAAAGGTAAAGTAACCGTAACAACTTTTCAACAGACTTCTTGTTTGAGTCGTCGACAAATGCAAAATTAGCGTCCAAAATCGTGTACGCAGTTTTCATCAGATGACGTGAAATAGGGGGTGTCGAACTTTAGTGTACGAGTTTTGTTCTAAATAGATGCTCTTTAATCGCGAAATAGTTCTGCAGTAGGAAAAAAAAAACAAAAAAAACGGGACAAGACCAAAGTGTTACTCTCGCAACACAATTCATGTGAACCCATGGCAGGGTATCTTTCAGCCTTCTCCGATCCGAATCCGCAATTGCTTGAGGTACCTCCTGCAAATAGCATTCCTAAAGCATGCTAGTACAGAGCTTTCCCCGTACAGTGAAACAAGATAAATTACAGAATCGATTTGTGTACAAAACAGATAAGCTCCAAAGCAGATTACGCTTCCGGTTTTTTTTCTTGATTCGGTGTCAAAATTTGTCACACCTGTCATGGGAAAATTTTGGTCGACATATTGTTTAAGTTCTCATCAACTGTGTCATCTCTGATTCGATCCAAAAAAGAAAAATAATGATGCTAGATTCAGGAAAAATAGTCAATAGAAAGCTTGATAATTAACAGACTAATGTACGTTGAGAAAGTTACAAAACACGGTTATTTGCATTTAGAAATGAATATTCACAAGGGGTGATTATGAGAGGCAAGAACCTCTTGAGATATTTAATTCTTTCTCTTTCTGCTTTGCAACAAATCATTTCTTCTTTAAAACGTTTCCCTCGGCTTTATTTCTTTACCTCGGTACTTCTATCCGTGGTCTCAATAGCCCCACTCCCCATGAAAAATTCATTATAAAAATTGTTGTTATTCGTCACTTTTTAAATTTAATAATTATAAAATGGAATGTTTCAAATAAAAGTAAAGAGCAGTCAGATAAAATTAAAGAGTAGTCGGAAGAAGGGATTCAACCCCCTACCCCCCCTGGATACGTCCTTCATTGAACCAATAAAAAATAGTGTCGATTAAAAACGAATAAAAATTACTTTTAAATTTTTTTTTTCTAAAAAAAAGAAGTCAATATCAAAGACCAAATGAGGCCCAAAACTGACGGAAATTACAATGAATAATCAAGTGGAACTGATAGTCAAACTTTAAATGAACGAATATTACTACAAACAGGAATAGGACTAGTGCACCCCCCCCCCCCCCCCCTACAATTAAGCCCAAGGTCTTCTAGCAAAAATGTAAATTATCCAACACTCTTACGTTATTCACTCCCTAATCTACTGCAGAATGTCATGAATACTGTAGAGGAATTAGATAACAAAGAACGTGCAAATGAACTTAAAACCGGTTTAGAGCTTTTGCTAACAAGAGCTAATGCACAATTAGCAAAGTCGAAGCAAAAATCAACATTCATGAGTGGAGCCATGCCTGGACATTACTTCAGGCTAGGACAGGGGATTGAGGACATCTTAGCGCAAGGTAAGACGTCAAAAGTGGAGGTCATTAGATCTTTGGGGGCGATTGAAAACTTAAATCTAATCAGGGAAGGCTTGGCGGATTTCGCCCTAACTCAAAGCGATTTAGCACATATGTCAGCTACAGGAATAGGGCCTTATGTGGGGAACGCTGATACTCAATTAAGAGCTATTGCTTCACTCTATCCCGAAGCGTTACAGGTTGTTGTTCGCAAAGGTAAGGGCATCAACTCAATTTCTGATATCGCGGGGAAGAAAATTAATGTCGGTGTGCCAGGCTCTGGAGGGCGAATCAACGCGTATCAGGTACTGGAAGCTTATAGTGTTCCTGCTAATAGTGTCACTGAATTAGATATGGAAAATGCTATTTCGAGCTTCCTAAAGGGCGACTTAGATGTTTTGATAGCGACAACAGGGGCTCCATCAAAATTTATCGAAGGCTTAGGGGAGCAAGCTCAGTTATTGGGCATTGAACCGGAAATTCGCAGGGAATTATCCAAGAAACATGGCTTTATTGAGCTTGTCATTCCCGCGGGTTCTTATGTAAATCAAGTAACTGACATAGTGACACTGGGCGTAACCGCATTGTTGGTAACACGCGCGGATGTAGACGATAAACAAGTCGCAAAATTATTAAGCACTATATTTGAAAACGCAGGCGAGCTCGCAAAAACTAACATTCAAGCGAGTTATATAGATAAAACATCAGCTACTCGTGGGATCAATATTGCTTTGCACCCTGCCGTGAACAAGCTTAATTTGGAATAGATATACAATTACTTTCGGCTGTTCTTTTGTCAAAGTAGTCAGCTGATTGCCTGAACTATTTTAGTTTCAGGCAATCAGCTATATTACATGTTGCTCTTTAATTTTAGGGGGCATCTATTGTTGTGTCCGAAAATGCCAGTAAAAAGAAGTGGAAGTATCCATAAATTAACTCTAGTGGGGAGGGGCTGCGAAGATATGATGAAAACAGTTGTTACGGAGGGAGTTCTCTTGCCTTTATTGTTTTTTTTTTCAACTATGCTGGGATTGGCAGTCTACCTACAAAGGTTAATAATTTCTTAGAACACAGTGCCATCATTCTAATACATAAATAACATACGTAGATATGTAAATTAAGGGTTAAACTGCTAACCAAGACAGCAAAAACCAAAAAAAAACTGAATATTTTTGTTTTACATTTTGATGCCTTTATTAACAAGAAAAAAAAGAATAAAAACTACGCTAACCCCCTAATTAATAAGAAGAATAACAAAACAAGGGGGGAAACGCTATACAGCAAGAAAAAAGAGAAAGACGAAGAACTGGCAAACTATGTAGTTTTGTTTGGTAAAAGCTTCAGGTAATTCTAACGTTGGGTTAAAAAAAAAACTCCAATGCAGTCAGATAGGGCGGGGAAATCTCCACTCTTGTAATGGTTCAAAACAATCTTTGCTCCAGGAAAATTCTAAAATAGCTACCTAATAATTTATCAAATTTCAACCACCTCGCTACAGCAGTGACCATAGATGGAACGTTATGAGAGAGTTTGTAATTACTTATAATCAAATCGTAAAACTTAATTTTGATTCATATCTAAATCGGAGTGGGAATGGAATTGACTGCAAGGTCCCCAGTAATGCGTGTACCCAGTAGGATCTAGGCAGCCCTATCCAGAGGCTGTTGTCCACAGATTTGGATCTTACGCCCTGCCGCAGTTGTCTTCCTATAGAGGATCCTCCCACGATGGCGTTCCGTGTCAACATACAACTTAGCCCATTACCCAGAGGTGTGTAACCAACAGGTCGTATGCACATATCGGTTAGTCCTGCTGAGCGTACATAACGATTTCTTTATAGTCCTATATATTTAACTTCATAAGAATTTAAATAATTTAATTTCATTTATTATTGCTTTAACTATACCCCTTCATTTTGATCAGGGCAATGTATTTATCAACATCAGGCTATAGTTTCAGACATATTTTGTTTTTATTATAAAGCAGCTCAGAACGATACTGCACTGGTATTTGCGGTACCCTGACGATGATACTGCACTGGTATTTGCGGTACCCTGACGATGATACTTGAACAAAACAGCAATCTCAAAATTTTGATCAGGTATTTTTGGGGAAAGAGGGCTGGTGCGTGTGTAGATCCCCTCCAACTACTTTTGAGTCATAAAAATGGAATTACAATTTTGAATTTTCAATCAAACGAGCCCCCTCAGAAGTTTATACGAGCATCCCTTCCATAAAAACCTTATAATAGCCTCGACAATTTGCATTATTTACAGCTCTTACCGCAGTGGCTGTCCTAGCTATGTTAACCCCACAGACGTATTGCATCTTTCGGCAATCTCGAACAAAATGGCTATCTAAAAGTTTTCATTGGAAGTCTTGGGGGTTATGAGAGGTAACAAAAATGACAGCGAAGAGGTTTTTCACTCTCCAATCACTTTCGACTTTTAAAAGCACCACTAGAACATTCAATTTCCAATAAAACAAGCCCACTACCAAGTCTCTATTACTACCCCTTGACCACGGAGGTATTCGGGTAAAAAAGAAAGGAAAGAAAAAATAATTCATTGAAGAAACATGGCTCTTTACTAAGGCAGCACTAGAGCACTGCCTCCGATCCGCAATATTGTTTTCAGGAATTCTCAAGGAAGTACATTAAATAATAAGCAACACTGTAACATAATACAGAATCTTTGAAAGGGCATCTCATTATTGTATGTACTGGATAGCTATTGAAGCAAGGAAATGCAATTTGTATCTCTCGAGCTTTCTCTTTCCAGAAAGGAGATTGTATCTCGACTCCAAGGAAACTTGATAAAGAAAGGAAAGTTAGGTTCAAGAACTGTCTAATTCCCGGGACGATCCTCAGTTCGATCGAAGTGAAAAAATTAGAAATTTTCTGTAATAAAAATATGTAACTGCACGAATTAACAGCATATGATCAGTAGGCAAATGCACTGCCTCGTTCAGCCTTGAGCCGTGTCTCCATTATGGCCTTTTCAGTCGAAATTGCCTGTACTGTTCTACTTTTCTGCCAGCTTTTCCCTTTTTAAGCCTCAAAAGGTAAATCAAGGGCACTAAGAAGATGGGAGGGGGTCCTAGGTTTTCACCTAAACACTATCGAAATCAGTAAAATCCAACTAACCTCTTGGTCACGACATTCGTTGTAACTGAACTAGGTGAACCAAACTTCTTCATAATGGCAGCTGTAAGGTTGACCAGTTGAAAATCAGGCAAGGACGGTTGAAGAAAATCCCTAATTGATCAATAAAATCAAGTGTTTTTTTTTTTTTTCCACCTGGCGGCAACCGTGCGCAGAGTATTTTTGATTGTGCTGTGGTATAAAGGCAGAGTTGAACTAAGGCTCTTTATCAAGTTCAACAAGAAATAAGACAGAGAAGGATGAAAGCAAAAACATACTCTCATTGGACAAATCCAGCATGCTAGCACAAATTCATGTAGATGCAAGATTTTTATCGAGCTTGCATCCTCGTGAAAATGGCCACTACGACAGACACATTTTTGTCAGTGTTGCCGAGTTGAATTGTCAAAATTAAACAAGCAAAAATAATTAGATAAATATGATAAAGCTTTTTGCCCGTAGAAATTCAAAAAATCTATTGGTTCGTAAAGACAACAGCATCGTCAAAAGAAAGCTACAGCTCTGTATCAAAAAGCTACAACTCTTTGTCACACATAATGATAGCTTGTTGTTTGCTTATTTTTCACCTAAGCTTTTTTTTATTAGGCACTCAGCTACCAAAGACTGCGTAACCATATTTTAACCCATTTATCTACTCTCTTCAATAGAGCAATAGTCGTTTTTTTTTAGAAAACGGGAGTGTATTTTTTTCTGGAGAAGGCCAGCTAACGTTTTTTGGCCCCTCAGAAAAAAAATATGATGATTCATTACTGTGGTGAAAATCATTTATATCCTTAATTTTGCAATTTTTCGTATGAATTACGTCATAGGGGCGATTGTATCTTAACATATGGGCCATTCAAATAATGTGCAAAAATCAGTATAACTTTGGAAAAATTCTAAAGAATTTGTTCAATCGATTGTTCTTAATAAACTTATATGGTGTCAATCCATCAAAACGAAAAGAAAGAAAAATCGCCTTCTTTGTAATCAGTCTTGAATTAATAGGTTGAATTTTTGAAGGAAAAAATTAAGTCAACCACCTCTCGAGATATAAAGAGCTACAGTTTAAAAAATGGTGAATTATTATTTATAGTCCCAGTGAATAATGTAACTCTTTTTGAGTCTGTGTCCAATGGTGAAGCAATGGATGTATCTGCACCTAAACCAGTGCAGCCCTCTGTTCAAAATGTTTCTAAGTTGAGTGTTGGGATTGCTTTACCACCTGTGAAAAAGAATGTTTTAGAAGATGAAGTTGATAGGACATTGGAACATGAGACAGGAAGGATTGAAAGGGGTCGAGACGCATTCTGTCAACATGGGTCAAATTCTCGCTGTGTTCGATGTTCGGCCCTTGAGCCCTTTGATGAAAAATATTTATCTGAACACAACATCAAACACATGTCATTCCATGCCAGCCTAAGGAAAGTTGGAAGCGCTGTTGATCGGGGAAAATTTGCTCAGCTTGATGATATCATGTGCACGCTGACATGTAGATAACGTTGAATTCGAAAATCCTCAAATTCTGGAAAGATTTTTGAACTATTGGAGAATTACTGGTAATCAAAGAGCAGGTCATTTATACGGATGGTATGAGCCACACAAAGAGGTACCTTTGGGTATAAAAACTGTTGTAGTAGCTATATATGAGCCACCTCAACAAAACTCTAGAGTAGGTATAAAGTTTCTGGATGATCCTATGGACGAAACGGTAAACAGTATTGCTAAAGAATTTGGATTGGAAAGAGTTGGTTGGATTTTTACTGACTTAGAAACAGAAGATCCCCAAAAGGGAACAGTAAAAAATTTCCGGGATAAAGAAACATTCTTTTTATCAGCTCAAGAATGTATACTTGCTGGAAAATTGCAAGGAAAACATCCAAATCCTTGTAAATATTCATCTGAAGGAAGGTTTGGATCGAAATTCACAACTTTGTGCGTTACAGGGGATGAAAATAATCAGGTTCATATAGAGGGTTACCAGGTCTCTAATCAATGCATGTCATTAGCAAGAAATAACATACTCATCCCCACAAAAGACGCCCCCGAATTAGGCTACATAAGTGACACTGAAAAGAACCAATACGTCCCCGATGTTTTTTACATGGAAAAGGATGAACTTGTCAATGGCTTTATGCTTTGATTAATTTGATAGAAAAAGTAAAAAAATATCCTTATCTACCACTTGATAGGCTATCTACCATTCAGCTAATATAAAATATCCTCTGTTAGTGTATCTATAAAGGAAAAATCAGTACCCAGACACTATATATGAAAAATATTTCTATGAATGATGATAGGCCTACTTAGAGAACTACCCTACTAGTTGACTAGCCTATAAAATTTCATTTTATATACATTTTAGCCTGAATTTGCCAACTATCAATAGAATTCTATAAAGGGCTAGCTAACTAGACTAGTTGGCTATGTAGATTCCATTTAGGCCTTTATATAAACTTGAGTTTAATATAACTACCTAGTCAGTTATCAAATAGTTCATAGGCTATATGCTATTGAATTAGATGAATAGTTGGCTATTAAGGTCCCAGTTATATATTTACTAACCTACCCCCTCAGCCTTAAAAAAAAACTGTTAGCTCTCTATGGCAGACAATACTAGCTTACTATTTTTCTATCCTATTTATGCATAAATTCAATTCATTAACCAATCAATATGCATCACAAAAATCACCTTTGAATACTTGAACTCTCCAGAATTCAGCTTCTAGGATAGCCTTCAGTCTTCCCAGCCACACTCCAGTTGACACCCTGAGGGGAATTGCTGGGGTCCCAAAAATGGAAGAGAGAATGAAGGTTCTAGCAACAAAGTACTTCACAAAGATCCAAGCTTTCAGCTCTAAACAAATTGTCACTTCCACACTTCTCAAAGACCTAAGAAGCATATCCCAAAAACTACCCTCTGGAGTTAGACTTTTCAAAGAAACTATTTTGAACTAGAGAAATGAGACTGTATCTAATCCTCTAATTGTACCAGATTCCCCCCTCCCCCTTGGAGAATGGTTGCCCTTTAAGTCATTCTTGAGCTGATCCCTAATAGTACGGATAACCTTCCACAACAGTTCATAATTCAGCTATTTTAAGATGTAAACAAATGAATTACCTAGATTACCTTGAAGTATATACAGATGGATTGCTAAGAGAAGGGAAGACAGATGCAGGCATATTCATACCAGATTTCAATTTGAAGCGGTTCCTCAAAGTTGCGGAACTGGATTGGCAAAATGGTCGGTCCTTCGCCGACGCGATGATCACCGCCTACACGGCTATGCTGAGTTCGAGTCGATTTCTGACTCTGGTGGAAGACCCAGGGCAACTGGATGGCTACGCTCTGGCGAGCCGACTTTCCTTCCTCTTGCAGAATACGGCTCCGGATGAAGAACTGCTAGGGGTGGCTTCGGCTGGCGAGTTGCAGAGCTCAGACGCTCTGAGAGAGCAGACGGAACGGCTGCTTAACACTGCAGAGTCCGCACAGTTTGTCGATTCCTTCACGGACTATTGGTTGGACTTGCGGAAGGTTCACATCATCTCACCGGATCCCGTGATGTACTCCGACTACTACTTGGATGATCTGCTCAACGAATCGGCGGTTGCTGAGACGCGAGCCTTCGTCACGGAACTGATTCGGCATGATTTGCCTGTTCGCAACCTCGTCGATTCCAGTTTTGCGATGCTGAATGAAAAGCTGGCGTCGCTCTACGGGATCTCTGGAGTCGAGGGAGTCGGGATTCGGCGAGTGGCTGTTCCGCCGGGAAGTCCACGGGGCGGTTTGCTGACTCAGGCCAGCATTCTCAAGATTACCACGGATGGGAATACGACGTCACCGGTGAAGCGGGGTGCCTGGATCTTGGACCGGATCCTCGGTCTTCCGCCGTCGCCGCCGCCAGCCAGTGTGCCCGCCGTGGAGGCGGACACCCGTGGAGCAACGACCATACGCCAGCAGCTTCAACTGCATCGTGACAGCCCCGCTTGCGCCTCGTGTCATAAGGACATTGATCCGCCGGGATTTGCCTTGGAGAGCTTTGACGTGGCTGGGGGGTGGCGAGAGCGCTATCGGGGGGTGAATTCCGAGGTGCTTCCCGAAATTGGTATTGGGCGGGTGGGACAGCGGTTTGAGTTTCACTATGCCTTACCCGTCGACTCGAAAGGAAGCATGCCGGATGGGACGGCCTTTGACGATATCAACGACTTTAAAACAATCCTGCTTCGCGAGGAGGAGCAACTGGCGCGAAACGTGGTGTCCCAACTCGTGGTCTATGCCACGGGGTTGCCGGTGCGATTTTCCTTCGATGATTGTGCCGACGGTTCGCATGGACGTCTTCGTCTTGATGATTGAGGAAGCTGCCGTCATTGCCTTTCTTTGCGCGATCGATAGTCTGCTCACTTCGTTGGTTTGCGACAACATGACCAGAACCCAACATGATTCCAATCGAGAACTCATCGGCCAGGGAATCGGCAATGTGGTTGTAGGCTTGTTCGGGGGAGTGCCCGGTGCCGGAGCGACTGTGCGGTCTGTTGCGAATATTCGATCGGGTGGGCGTACTCCGTTGTCGGGAATGTTGATGGGATTGGTGCTCCTGGTCACCTTGCTGTGGTTAGGTCCACTTGCGGAACAAATCCCCTTAGCCGTCCTCGCAGGGATTTTGTTGAAAGTGGGCATCGACATCATTGATTGGCGGTTTCTTCGCCATGTGTTTCAAGCGCCGCGGGCCGATGTCATCATTATGGCTGTCGTCTTATTTATTACGGTAGTCGTGGATCTGATTACTGCGGTAGGGGTGGGAGTGGTGTTGGCGAGTATCTTGTTTGTGAAGGAGATGGCAGACTTGGAACTGGCGAACATGCGGATTATCACAGAAGAACATCCCGAATCGCCCTTGACCCCAGAGGAAAATGCGGTCTTGGAGCGCAATGCTGGAAAGATTGTGTTAATACACGTGGATGGCCCGATGAGCTTCGGGTCGGCTAAAAATATGGTGCGGCGGATCGAAACCGTGCCGGGCCTCAAGGAATTTACGAGTTGTGTGTTGGATTTATCGGATGTGCCCACGATCGATGGGACCTCAGCCATGGCCATCGAAGACATGCTACGCATTATTCGCGCCCACAAACAGCATTTATTCTTTGTCGGAATGCAGGATCACGTCACGGAAGTTTTAGATGGTTTCGGCATTCTGTCTCTCATCAGGCCGGGTCACCGCTATGCTGAACGATTGGATGCCCTGCGTCATGCGGCGGAAGCCGCTGGCTCAACCCATCCCGACGATTTGCAGATCGTTCACTTGATCGTGGGGATCAGCACTTGCGCCGGTGTTTTGCTTAGCGCTGTGTTGATGAACGACGCGCTGACCAAGTTCGGTGAAACCCACTGACTGCGCTGCTGGTCGCCTTGCCGAGACTGCCGGCGGCCGAAGAGCTCGCGCGGATGGGAATCCGGCGCATCGTGGCCACCGACGCCAAAGGGCGGATCCGGGCTCTGCTATGAGCCGACCGGTGCCAGGAATCCGCAGGAAGTGTGATACTCGGCACTGGCACCAGCGCGAAGAAGGCATAGCTTGAACCTCAAAAGAGGAGGTCAAGATGCCGAAGAAACGGAACGAGCACGCCGGTAAGGCCGGCACGATCACACTGACCGAGCGGGATCTGGATCAAGTGCAAGGCGGGGTATCGCGACCGCGCAAGGTAGCGACATCGGAGCCCGATGGGGAGACCAAACCGGCGGTCGGGACCCACGAGATCACCGGGGCGCTGATCAAGATCAACTGACCCCGAGCGCGTCTCGGATCATCGGTTGCGGCAGGCTCGTTCCATGGTCGTGACCGACACTTCCTGCCGAGGACCCACGCTTCCCGCATCTACCCGTTGGAGAACCCATGTTGCCAGACGAGCGAACACAGTCCGTAGCTGCCGCAACCGAGTTGACCAAGGAGGATCTTGAGACCGTACGGGCTAGTGGCGGTGCCTCCAGACTGAGCGTCGAGCGGAAAAGGAAGCGGCCCGACCTGGGGATCACCTTGCAAACGGACAGCGGGGAAATCTACTAGTGCGGCAGGGCAGGCCGACACCTTCCGATTGCTGCGCGGATCGGCGCGCAGTTTGGCGCTCATCTCAGTATCGCGATCCCCGATCCTGGTTACCTGCAGCCTCGGATGAAGATCCGCCACCGGGACAGGGCGGCTGGCCGTCGCTTGCTCAGGCGCCTTGTGCGGGCGTTCCTTTCTTTGCCGCTTGCATGGAAGCACATGTGGTCATGACGATCCGGCTGGGCTCAGAGCCTCGGTTCGACCAATTATGGAAGTCGGCTATGTGCCCTAAGCGGAAGCCCCGGAGAACCGCCGACTATACCATTGGGCCTTGAATTCAATGCTGTTATGAATCAGAATTGCTGAAGAAATCAAAGCCACGTCACCGCGCTGTACTACATGCATTTGTCAACGGAGAGGCTTTGCGGAAAAGCCTCTACTCGCACTTTTTAACTCGTAAATTAAATATACCTAATTTTTGCAAATTTTTCACAATCTACCCCCACCGCCTCCCCCAAATAGAGCAGATCTGTTCCGGTTATGTGAATCACGTATCTAGGACTTCTGCTTATCTTTCTCACCAGTTTCATCCCGATCCCTCCACTATAAGCGTTTTCCAAGATTTTACCCCCCCCCCAACTCCCTCAAATGTCACCAGATTGGGCCAGGATTTAAAATAAGGATCTAAAGCACAAGATCCTTCTAAATATCAAATTTCATTAAGATTCAATCACCCGTTCGTAAGTTAAAAATACCTCATATTTTCTAATTTTATCTGATTTAACCGTCCCCCCACTCCCCCCAGATGGTCGAATCGGGGAAATGACAATTTTTAATTTAATCTGGTCTGGTTCCTGATACGCCTGCCAAATTTCATCGTCCGAGCTTACCTGGAAGTGCCTAAACTAGCAAAACCGGGACAGACAGACCAACAGAATTTGCGATCGCTAAATGTCACTTGGTAAATACCAAGGGCCATAAAATTATTGTACATTACGTTACCAGAGTTAGCCATAATTATACTAACATAATTAGCTTACCATATGATAGGCCGAGCTTCGGAGGATATATAAGATTCAGACTATGGTAAAGACGAAAATTAACAAAGCCAAGTAGGTATGTATAAAAATCCATGAATGTTTTCATAACTCTAAGATCCACTTCTCCTCGGTCTGGGGCCTGAAATCACAAGTTTATAAAAGTAGGGATATAATGACCATAAATAGATCTACACAAATATCTACCGCTGTACAAAAATAAAATGAGAAAGGGGATACCTCCCAGAAAAAGTGACTAGGTGAAAATCCATTTGTTTTTCTTAGTTTCACCATAACCTTTCAAAATTTTAAAATATTGGAAATATTCCTGTAAACTCAATTAGCGATAACTTAATACAAACAGAATCCAGTTTCATTTGGTTTAACCGGTTTTTTATCGATGTTTTTTGTTTGGCAAAAAAAAATTGAGCTATATATTTGCACATTAGGGAGGGATGGGGTAAAGTACCTCTGTAGTCTCCATAATTTGGTTAAACGAGGGCATGAAAGTTAGTCCCAAAAGACCTAAAAAGCCAGGGGATTCTCGTTCCAAAAGCTTTATGATCATGTCCAATTATAAGCGTATATCTACCATGATTCATTTTAGTGTAGATACAAGGAACACAAAGGAAACTCTTCATGATGATAAAAAAGCTTCATTTCTACAAGTGCTTGACAAACTCAAGCTCAATGAGTCACCTCAATAAGTAATTAATGGCTTGGAAGTTACGACACAAGCGGTTTATGAAGCCATCTGTGTGGATTATTCTGCTACGTTTTAAAGAACTGTAAATAAAATTATTTGCACGGAAGAACAGTTAATCAAACAAAGTAATCGATTAGCCACAACGAAAGAAAAGATGGATGATTTTCTTCGCTTTCTTCTCTCCTGCTCGATCATTATTTACAAAATTGATTATTCGTGGCGGGACCTTCAGGTTTAAGAGAACAAAGTACTTGAAATACTTAATCATCGTCTTGGAGCCTTTTACTCTGAGACTGATATCCTTTGTGTCATATAGGTACTAGAGGTAAACAATAGTGTCCCTATTCAATTCAGAATGGCCAACAAAACTACAGCCGTGGATATTTTGGGACAAAGATCAACTTTAAAAGGTACTTCTATTTTCATAAACAAAACCCTTATCAAAGAGAAACTTCACGCAAAAAGTCAAAATTGATCTAAACTCAGTATGATGTATGAGAGGCTAAATGCAAATGATGAAATCTAATCGTGCAAACCCATTCAAAATAAACATATGGTCTAGGAGTTAAAGTTAAAAATGTGACAAGATAGCCATCTGAAGGGAGAAGTGATCTAAGGGAAGTTCAGGACTATATCTACCATGATAATTACGAATATCAGAGGAATGCAATGCCAAATCTGCGCTTAGTGGTTCTGCTAAATAATTTCGTTGATTTTCAATTGTTCTCTAACTAAACTGAGCTTTTCACTAGAAAATTGTGGTCCTTCCCTTCATGCTTAGCCGACTTATTAAGCTGTCTTTAACTTACCTTCAGCCTACAAACATTCTGACACTGACTTCACGGCATGATTGGTACAACCCAAACTGATGTATCGGGGTGTATCCTCTCCTATTTGAGGTGAAGATGTCTCAGATGTCTTCATACTCTTTCTATTAGATTACGATTTAACAAAGGAACCCATCAGGTTTTTAAATGCTAGGATATATTATCCTATGTCTTCATATACTTTTTATTAGATTACAATTTGACAAAGGAATCCATCAGGTTTTAAATGCTAGGATATATTAGCCTATGTGTTCCTACCCTATGTGCTATCCCACTATCCTATGCATTATGTCGATTATTTGGTGACTTTTGTCCTACTAAACGTGGAAAAGGCTATGTGAGAATATGGTATCATATGGGAAAATTAATTTTCAAATATTTTTTTTTCAGTCGTTACTTTCGATAATTTTTACTAGCAGGTCTATTCGAGCCATCCTATCTGATTTATTAGCGCAGTAGACTAGAAATCCTGAAAACATGGGTTCGAATCCTGGTGTCCTGGACTCTGTAAGCTTAACCAGAGTCTATTCGACTCTAAATGGGTACCTAGATAAATCTAGGGGAAGAACACGGGAAGCGCTGAATGATTTACACCCCAACCACGGATTGTACTCCCGATTGAAGGCAGTGAATTAGGAGACCGGTACCTGCGCAATGCTGACAGTTGGTTAGCACGTGAAAATATTTTCAGGTAAAGTCTTATAAGCCAGCTTTACTTTCCATTGGATATTTGTGACTCCCACTTTCCAGTTGCAAAGACGTGGCCCGTCACAAATAAACCCCCACGGTTGAATTTGCTGGTTTTATTGTGTGACATTAACATAAGGGCGGTTTTCGCGAGACTTGCAGAAACACTTCCCTGCTCGGTCGCACGTCTCGAAAACTGTCGGAAAATGAAAATGACAAAATAGAAAGTGAATTTAGGAGCACGAAAACTGGTGGAATAACTTTCAGGACCACTATCTAGCCTATTTGCACTTTGTAATAAGAACTGACCCTCTTAATTTGTGCTACAAAAATGCTCTTTCACAAATCTAACCATGTTCTTTGGCCTTTTTGAAAATTACGCCACAAGTGTTGTTTCCAACTGCTTTTTCCGTGACCTGTCTGGATTCGATTTCCGAAAAAGTAGAAAGCGTCATCACTGGTTTGATTGGTTTTCCATTAAGTAATTTTTTAAGATTTTTATTTTTTTCAATTTTTTTCATTTTATGCATGGCTTTTTCTGAAATTTCTAGAGTATTATCTACATCTTTTTTTGTATGTGAATAGCTTAACAGTACTGCTCCAGGTCCAAAAAGAATTCCATTCTTTATAGTTTCTTGATAAAATAAACTCTTAAGAAGAAACGAAGCATTATTTTTTTTATCTCTGTAATTTATAATAGATCTTAAATCGGTGCCTTCCATTTTCATATTAATATCAAATTCAGATGATAATTTGTTAATTTCTGAATAAAGATATTTTAAAACTGGTTTTTCTGACATTTCATCAATCACTGCAGAACATGCAGCTAATGACAATGTTTCACCACCATAGGTAGTAGAATAAAAAATATCTGAAAATTTTTGCATTATTTCATGTTTTCCAGTGATTGCTGCAAGAGGCATTCCATTTGCCATTCCTTTTCCAAATGTAGTAATATCTGCTTTAACATTTAGGAATTCTTGAGCTCCACCAAGTGCATATCTAAAACCAGTTACGACCTCATCAAAAATTAATACTGCACCAATTCTTTTAGTTAATTTTTTTACTTCTTTAAGGAAATTTTTAGTCGGATATTCTAATGTTATTGGTTCGATGTATACTGCAGCTAAATCATCTTTCCAATTTTCAGCAATTAATTTTAATGACTCAATATCATTATAAGAAAATTTTTTAATTAGTTTTTTTTGAGATTTTGGAATTCCTTCATTTCTACTTGTAAGAACAGTAAACCAATCATGCCAAACGCCACCAGTACCACAATACGCAATTTTTTCACGTTTAGTATATGCTCTAGCACATCTAACTGCAGCTGTACATGCATCTGAACCAGTTTTTGCAAATCGAACCATTTCAGCATTTGGAATTATTGAACTTAGTTTTTTAGAAACTTCTAACTCTAATACATGTGGAATAGAAAATGATATTCCTTTTTTCAATTGTTTGTTGATGTATGAGTTAACTCTAGGATAATTATATCCTAAAGTAATGGGACCTAGACTAAGAACGTAATCAATGAATTCGACCCTTCCGCTGCGCCGCGACCCGAGCCACCATTGTCATGGTTCCGGCCGCCTGTTCACCGCCCATGACGCCAGTGGTGGCGTTCGGCCAGGCAAACAGGAAATCCGGCTCATAGGCGAAGCCGCTCATGCCATAATTGCCGGCGCCGAAGCTGGCGCCGATATACAGTGCAATCCGTGGCACCCGAACATTCGAAACCGCCTGGATCATTTTCGAGCCGTGCTTGATCATGCCGGCCTGCTCATACTCGGTCCCCACCATGTATCCGGTGGTGTTGTTCAGAAAGATCAGCGGCACTCCGGCCTGATCGCAGAGCTGAATGAATTGCGCGACCTTGGTCGCACCGTTGGGATCGATGGGTCCATTGTTGCCGATAATCCCGCAGGCGATCCCGTTGATCGACGCCTGCAGGCAGACGGTCGATACGCCGTAGCGCGGCTTGAAGTCTTCGAAATCCGAACCGTCCACGATGCGCGCTGCCACCTCACGCATGTCGTAGGGGATCTTGTAGTCCGTTGGCACCACGCCGGCGAGTTCGTCCGGATCGTAAAGCGGTTCGTCAAAGACGCGGCGTCGCATGGGTTGCAAGCGGCTGTTCCAGTCGAGACGCCGTACAACGTTGCGGGCTATCGCCACACCATGGGCGTCGTCATCTGCCAGATATTCGACCAATCCCGAGGTCGAGGCGTGCATCTCCGAGCCACCCAGTTCACGGTCGTCTGCCTTTTCGCCCGTGGCCGCATGGACCAGGGCAGCACCGGCCAGCGCCGCCATGCCGTTGTTCCTGACGCCAATAACGTAATCCGAGAGCCCGGGCATGTAGGCGCCGCCCGCTGTCGATGGCCCGTGCAACACGACGATTGACGGAATACCGGCGGCACTTGCCAGTGCCAGGTTGCGGAACAATGCGCCACCCTTTGCCCAGAACTCCACCTTGTATTCCATCAGGTTGGCGCCGGCGCTCTCGACCAGATGGATGAGCGGCAGTTTCTGGCGCCGCGCCATCTCCTGTATGCTGAGCACTGCCGGCAGGCTCATTTTGCCCCTGGCGCCGGCCTTGATGCCGCTGTCGTCCACCCCGATCCTGCAGGGGGGGGGAAGGAGGGTAGAATTGAAAGTTACAAAAATCAACTTACACATATAGCCCACAAATAACGAATTCAAAGCACACACTATCCAGTAGACAAGTAATATTCAATGACCGTTTAGTATTTCGCCTCAAAAATTAATCGAAACACTAATGAAAAGGTGACTTGGTACTGAATAATGTAACTGAAATCTAAAACGAATTTGACAAATCCCCACAGGTTGCAAACATGACGCCTTTCTTTCTCCGGTTTACCTCTTCACCTCCATCTTTACCTGCGGTACACAACAGGAGACGTTAAATGGTTTTTCTAGGGTCTCCAGAAAAGTAGCCATGACTGTTTAGTATTTTACCTCAAAAATTAATCGAAACACTAATGAAAAGGTGACTTGGTACTGAATAATGTAACTGCAATGTAAAACAAATTTGACCAATCCCCACAGGTTGCAAACACGCCTTTCTTCCGAAACCTAGAAATTGAGACGCCCACTCCAAAGACTCATTTTTAAACTATGATGTCAACCCAATACGTGAATTAGCGTAATGATGACAAAAAATCAAAACATGTGGTTTCGGAAGCGAACGATGACCAATGTATTTCGTAAGCATCGGAATTCTGGAAGTATAATCTTTAATTTCTTGTCTCCAGAGGCTTGGATAGTCATGGATCTTTCTTGATCATAAATTTATAAAATTGCACAAGACTAAATGCAGGCTACAACTCTGGGTTTGTTTGATTGTCTAGAGAAAACTGCTAGAGATGTTTCTTTTCTTTTATTTGTAAAATCATTTTGAAACTACGAATGAAAAAGTAAAATTCCGAAAAATTTAAAAGGAAAATAATAAAAACTTAATAATAAAAACTTTGACATCAAGATAAAAAGCGTGCAATGGCTAAATACCCAAGTTGTCGCCCAGAATGAACAATCCAATCAGGGGAGGCGATAGAAAGCACTCAAAGGGGCTAGAAAAAGAAAACACCGTAGACTAGCTTTTTGCTAGAAAAGAAATTTCTATGAAAATGTAAAAAAAATAAAATAAAAAAATAACAAGCAAGGAACTGCAGAATAATTTTGGAACCGGTGAGTACAGGGCCATGGCACTGGTGGTGAGGCAAGTTCTTCAAGCGCATCTGTTTCTCGTTGGTGATTCGAGAGATCGGTCACAATACGACTGTATTCAAAAAGAGATTGTCCAACAGAAATTAGATAGGCATGTCTCTCTCTTAGGGGTGAGACGAGATGTGCCAGCAATTCTCAATGCCTGTGATATAGGAGTATTGAGTTCTGTCTCAGAAGGATTTCCCTTAACGCTGTTGGAATACGGAAGGGCTGGTTTGCCCGTGGTATCGACATCGGTTGGGCAGTGTGCCGAGATTTTAGACAACGGGAAAGCAGGCTTATTGGTTTCTCCTCGTTCACCAAAACAGCTTGCGAATGCACTGATCCAGCTTATTAAGGAACCGACGAGAGGCGAAGTGTTTGGGAAACAATTACAGTTTCGCGCGAAACATCTTTATACGTCTGATCGGGTAGTTGAACGAGTGTGTCATATCTATAAGGTACTCTTGAAAACACGGAATGGTCATTGCTGATACCCCGTCAATTGGATGAACTTTATGCGAGTGCTTGTTGTCACAAATCTCTATCCGACGAAGCGCAGTCCTTCTTCAGGAACGTTTGTGGAACAGCAAGTCCAAGGGCTCAGAAGAATAGGTATCGAGGTCGACGTGTTATTTCTCAATCGAGTTGAGAAAGGCATGATGACCTATTGGGGGTTGAGGTGGGCATTGCAATCGAAACTGATTTCCTTCAAGCCTGACATCGTTCATGTCATGTACGGCGGAATTATGGCAGAAGTGGTTTCCCGTCTCGTCGTTCGACAGCCAACGATTGTCTCCTTCTGTGGGACTGATCTTTTGGGTGGATCGTTTTTCTCGTTCCTGAGATGGCTGACTGTTCGGTTAGGAGTGTGGGCTTCTCAATCGGCTGCCAAAAGGGTCAATGGTGTGATTGTGAAATCTGAAAATTTAGTGAATGCCCTTCCAAAAATGATTGATTCAAGAATGATCTGGGTCATTCCTAACGGAATTGACCTTCAACGATTTCACCCCTTGGATAGGGTTGAAGCGCGCAGGCAATTACGGTGGACAGATAAGGCCTATCATATCCTTGTACCTGGGCTCAGCAAAAGCTAAAGAGATAAAACTCGGAAATTCACTGATATATTCAAAAAAAAAATTAATCCCACAGCTCACTCCAATAGGTGTCCTGATCCCATGTGTTTGGACCCTCTCGCCAGTTTCCTACAAAGACTGGACGGGGTTTGAACCCTAGACCATTAGAAATCAAGTTAGATCTCCACATCAAGTTAGATTTATATCTGACAGCCAGATCTGTTTGACACCATGATGGCAAGAATACAGGGGTTCCTCTCCCAAAAAGTATGGCCAGGCGACGACGTACCAAAAGTTCAGCTATGACATTTAATCCTACTTTCCAAGCAATTTCGTGGCAAATGTCCTAAGTATAAGGAATTTAGGTAACTCTTTCCCTGCACGGGCTGTATTGTCATGGGACATCCAAATAGCACAACTCAACCAATCGTTTTTAATTTTCACCGAGTTTGGTTGCGATAACTAGTTTGGTTTTGATATCTCCTTCTGACTGATATGCTGCAGCGAAATAAACTTAAGAATTTCCTTGCCATATAGCTCATAGCTCTGACATTAGCTCTTACTTCCAGATTTTCGGTTGAGATCGGGTGACCATTTTTAAGAAGATGGCTTGACGAAAAGAAATAAGGGCTGCCCTATCTTTGCCGCCACACAGGTAAAAGGTCCCTGGCTCTAAAAAGAGAGCTTGCATATCAAATGACAATTTTGGCAAAGTTTGGCGGGGAACTGTCAAAATACCTCCTGGTAGATGTCCTGATGGCGAGAATTTTAGGACTTCCTTCAACTTTACCACTCCCAGAAGTTTGGATAAGAGTTTCATCATCAAACAGCATAACTGGGGCAGTAATTCATAAATGTATCGAAATATGTTGAGCTTCTGCTAGGGTATGCAGTATTTTAAAAATGTCAAAACTTCACTTGATTTGACAAGAATTAAGGAACTGCCTTCCCTACTACCCCCCTAGAGAGGCCGGATTAGGTTCAGGCTCAGATAAGGAACAAAGGGAAAAGTGGCACTCACTTTCCACTGGGTTTATTGGCATCCGATGACCCTTTCTGATAAATGTTGAGCTGAATATGGACCTACAAAAGACACGATTTTACGATATTAGAAGTTTCTGATCCTCTCTTCATCTACGATATGAAGTTCGTCCTTTTTTTATGGCAAATGGTACCCAACAGGTTGATTCCTTTTCTGGTACGCCACAAGGCCCTTCAGCAAGGATGATTCTAACTACTCTTCCGGATTCCATCCTTATCATCACTAATGTATGCAATATAATGAATCCTAGGCCCACATACGTGACATCCATATTCTATTTGGGGATATAGATGTGTTAGATATGCCGTTTTCAACTGATTTACTTTGAAAGCCAAGCATCGAAGTAAAGTCAAAGAGCAGCTTGCACAGTTGGAACTCGGCAATGCTACACTAAAGGAGCAATAGGCGCTGAAATTAACTCCCAAGTCTGTGGCTGACGAACCAAAGTTAAACAGAGAGCTGGGCAAAGAAAATGCCATTTTAGAGGATTAAAATTTACGATTTTAGTTTTACTTTTGTTCATCTATAAACCGTTTGAACTGAATTCTTCTTTGAACTCTGACAAAAGATCAATGTTGAATCTGGACTACATTTGACTGGGACTATACTATTTGGACTACATTCTTCTTTGAATTCTGCTAAAAGATTAGGGCTGGATTAGGACTAGATTTGACGCGTAGTACACAATTTGAAGTATATTCTTCTTTGAATTCTGCTAAAAAGTCAGGGGTGAATTGGGACTACATGTGACTGGGACTACACTATTTGAACTATATTCTTCCTTGAATTCTGCTGAAAGATCAGAGCTAAGTTGCAACTACGTTTGAATGAGACTACACTATTTCAAGTATATTCTTCTTGGAGTTCTGCTGAAAGGTCATGGCTGAATTGGGACTACGCTATTTGAATTACATTCCCATTTGAATTCTGTTAAAATATCAGGGCTTCTTAGATTATTTCTATTGTTGACTTGAAAAGTGGGGGAGTCAATTTGGTGCCATGAGGGGCTCCACAAGTTATATTAGTCAAATCAGAGTCGGAATTACCGGGAAAGAGGGTGTTAATTTGCTGATATCGGCTACTAGAAAATCAGTAACAAGCAGGAATACGTCTTTACTGACAGCCATTCTTTTAAGATTAACAGCGTCCCAACACTCCGCGAGCTCATCGCCCCGCTCGAGCTCCTGCACCGTGCCGCTGGCGAGCAGGACGTTGATGCTCCCGTCGGCAAACACGGACCCGGTCTCGTTGTCGGTGCACATGATCACGGTGCGACCCTTCTTGCGCCCGCGGTAGTGACCGCTGCGCAGGCCGGCGTAGTGGGTATCGGCGCTGGTGATCGACTGGAACGAGGTCCAGATCGACTCTGGATCCTGCTGGTCGAGCTCGAGCCAGCGCGAATCCGCGTTGAGCTCACCCGGCGTGAAGTAGCGATCTCGGTTGGCCTCGGTGCGCTCGACGATGCGCTTCACCCACGGCGCCAGCACGAACTTGTGCCCGCCGTCCTCCGGCCAGGCATAGCGCTTGTCGTCGTAGACCTTGAGGTGCGAGAAGTGCCAACGCAGGTTGAGCTGGTCGGCGATCTTGTTGGCGTGGTTGCGCGACCCGATCACTTCGGGCAGCAGCGCGACGAGGAGCAGCGAAATGATGCCGATCACGACCAGCATCTCGACGAGCGTGAAGCCTTGCTGGCGCGAAACCCTGGGCATGTTCGTTATCCTGTTCTGCGAGCGGTACCGTGCAACCGCTGTGTGAAACATGGTGTCTTTGTGCGCGCGTTGATGAGCGGCCGTAACACTTTGTGTAACAGTGTGCATTTTTTATGCCAGACCGACTAACGTGTTGATCCCATTAGCCACGCCGGCCCGCGACCCGGTTTTGCTCGACTGCCGGTGTCACCTTTTGTCGAATTCTCGTCACCTGGGTGTTGAGTTTTCGGCGCCCGGCGGCTGGCGCAGGCAACCATGACGCGGCTGTTTTTGAGCCCGTTTAACCGCGCCCGCGGGTTGCTCGTCGGGGTCACATTTTTGCTGTTTTTGCTGAACGCCGTTGGCCTGACCGATCTGCGCGTGATGCTGGGCGGCAATTTTGCGATCCATCCGCAGGTTGTCAGCGACCTGGTTGGCGGCAACCTGACGGCGCCGCTGACGCAGCCGGATTTCCTCGCCTTTGTGCTCGTGGGTACCGTACTCGCGCTCGGTCTGCCGCACCTCGCCCCGATCGGCGCATCCATGGTTTATCTCAGCTTGGTTATCTTACAGACCATACCAAAGAGTATGGGTAACCTATATAAGTGAGAACTGGCGCTAGAGTCGACAAAAAAAAACTATCAACGCCATCTGGAGTCTGGCAACGCTTGACATTTTTCAAGCTTCTTTTAAGAACTGCCCTAATTTTACCATTTAAACTAATTATTGCTATGATTACACTGGAAAAAATGTCAAGTATCGCCAAATGTAAGATAGTGTTGACAGTTTTTATCTACACTATTGCCAGTTCCCACGCTCATAAGCTACCTGGACTCATTGGACCCTAGGTTCCGAATTTTTAAATTCAGATAACGAATTTTATAGCTTTCAGAAATGCAGTTACTTGAATCTTGTATTCAGCAAAATCCTTTGAAATGCTCTAGCATCGTAAAGCTTAAGTAGCTTTAGAGGTAAGCTACCTTTGGGCATTAATAAGTGAATAAAAAATGACGATTTTCTAGAAATTTTCTTCTGATTGTTTCAAATTTTCGAAGCTTTTAGGGCAGTTCTACATTTTGCCATTGTTGCCGTCTTGAATCGTGAACATAAATTAGCGGAACTACTTCGCTAAATTTGAATACACTTTTCGTCTATAAAACTCAAACACTAATAATTTGTCGATTTTCGATGACTAAATATGCTTTGAAAGGGCAGCTACATAATTTTAAGCTATTTTGTGCCATTTACTTTTAGCTTTTATTGTTGATTTTATACCCACGTTTCTTTTTTTTTTAATTTGGAGCCTTCAACTACAAAAAAAAATATGAAATTGCACATGCAGATCATTTTCATTAAAATTGAATTCCCGATTTTACCAATTTTCTTAAGACCAAGTTCTTTTATTCAATTAGTTCACGTTCTTATATTCACAAAATATTAAAAACTACAAAACAAAAAAAAAAAAAGAAATCCAAAGGGTCCAGAGGCCCGTTAACTGGGAAAAAACTACATATTAATCGTTTGCAGGTTACTGAACCAGCCCTTGACAAAAATAAATAAGAATTACTACTCACATGAATGATCAAACGAAGACAACCGATCTCCACATCACCTAACACCAACAAGAGATCCCACAAACACCATCGTAGCACATCTAGAAAATGGTGGTAAAGTGGTACCAACACTTATTTCGAAATTCATTTTCTAAAGTGAAGCTAGCACTTTGAACCTATCTGTGCTGCAATGCTTCTGGACACTATTAGCTGGGTAACAATCAGCACAGTATAGGCAAGCAATAGCTGTACTGTTATCATTCCAACACAAAAGAGTCATTCCTCCAGCAGATGTAGCAGGCGACAAGATTCCTTCTTTTTCCGTTTTCAT
Source organism: Alatinidae sp. Z8VKAUB7J3 (assembly GCA_010016025.2). Taxonomy (NCBI): domain Eukaryota; kingdom Metazoa; phylum Cnidaria; class Cubozoa; order Carybdeida; family Alatinidae; species Alatinidae sp. Z8VKAUB7J3. Next base: position 131,334,958 of record JAAAKM020073195.1, read on the forward strand.
CGCAACTTCTGTTATTAGCTTAAGTGCAGCCATGTCCCAGGCACAGGGAGACTATAGGTGGCACCACTTCCTTGATAAGATTTAAAATCTAAACAAATCTGGAAACTCCAGCCCAAGCCTGTATTTTGAAAACCCACTTTGTAAGTTTAGCTGCCATTAACTGCTTGATCCTATTCCTTCTCATGAAGGGTACAATCACTTCGTCTACTGAGCTATACTGCTTTAATCTGATGTTAATCAAGAATCGACAGTTACCAGTAAACGGTGGGATTGGTTTTGCTGATGAATTACTGATATCGACCCTCTACTTACGTAGTGTAGCTAAGAAAGTTTTGTACTTCAGGTAGTGTTGTTGAGTTCTGGTCTTAGCTGCAATCCGACGATCATCGTTGGAAGGGCTAGTTTGCGATTGTCTAAAATTAGTTAAAATGTTGGGTGCCATATCTGCATTTAGTGTTGCAGCAGAAAGAGCATTGTTAAGCTCGGGGCTCGAGCTTTTACGTTTTAAGTCTAGATTCAGTCCCACATTTTGTATACAAGTCCAGTGGACATTGCCCGTCACGCTCCAACCCAAAATGAGTCCAATCTTTCGTCCCTTAGCTCTATGACTGTCTACTTTAGTTCTGCCTGAGAAATTACGCATGGACGGATGATAGATAGGCTTATCTATCAATTAATGAACTGACATCATTTTCATATAATCCTAAAAAGGGCTTATGCCAGACTTGCCTCTCACTCACTCTTGGCTTTTTCTTGGCTTTTTCGACAATTAGCCATGGCTTGTTGCCCACGACTACTTTATCAAATAGTTCGTGGTAATGAACTGTAGTAAGGAGTGACCCTGATATTATTTTTTTGCTTAATTGAAACTCCTAGACGTTCCAAAATTGTTTCACCTTAATACCCTTTGCATCATTAGGTACAATAGCTGTAGTTGTATTATTAAATGTATACACCTGGTGCCTTCTGGCTAGTTCAAAATCCCCCACAACTTACCCTTAAAGGTCTAATTCAATAAGATAAATTGTTCTTCAGATATTGCTTTGTCACTTTTTTGAAAGTCTACATTGTCATAGTTTGTTTTGTTCTATTTCAACATCCACCTAAATTTTTCTTAAAAGCTTCACCATAATTCCCTTAGCTTGCACAGTTGCACCAGTTATAGCAACATTAGTAGCAGTATGTGCATAGTACCTTTGGTTTCTTCAAAATCCCCTTCAAACACCTGCTGAAAGTTTTGGTTTAATATCATCAACCATTCCTGATAAGTTTGCTTGATAACCTGTGGTGGGATAGTGTGTTTTGAATTAGTTCTATACAGCTTCTCTATATCCCAAATTTTTTGCCTTAGTATTTTTAGTTTTAATAGCAGCCAAATTAATTGTAGTAGCCTAAGCTTTAGTGGCTATAGTAGTAGTAGAAGTAATAATAATAATAATAGTGACAGTAGTATGAGTACATCTAGTAGCATTAGGTTGAAAATATTTTCTCTTGGTTAGTTCAACATCCCTCGCAACAAGCCCTGTTACTTTGAACTTCAACCACAAAACTGTTCCTAACATATTGCTGTTACACCTTTTTCACAACCTGCATACAGGCGGCGTGTTGTAATTCAGTTAGGCTCCTCCCTCGAAATTGCTTGAAAATTTCATCTTCATATCCTTAAGCATTGCTGTGCTGTAATAGTAGTCACAGTAGTAGCCTCGACATTACTAGCAAAAGTATTGAATAGCGATATTAATACTAGCAGCACTAGTATCAACCTATTGTCTTTTGGTCAGTAGAACCTTCCTCTAATCAAGCCCTGAAAGTTTCAACTTAGTACAATTAGCCATTCCTATGACATTACTGATATGTCGTTTTGATAATCTGTATGCTGGCACGTACGCGGGGAGGGCGGGGCTCCAGGCCCAGGCCCCCCTAAAATTTTACGGTCGGAAAGAGCTCAAGCCAAGGGATATCAATTTGATCGTCAATGGAAGCTTTGAAAGCGGGATTGCCCCTTGGGACTATGCGGGAGTACGGAATGAGCTCGGGGAACAGGCGCTGGACGGTTCCTTTGCGGTGGCTCTGAAAGAGGTTCGAAAGATCGAGCAATCCGTATTGCTGTTTCCGGGCCGATACCGGTTGGGATTTGCTCATGCGCCGGGCATTGGACGGCAGCAGTCACATTTGGACGTTTCGGTGGTGACTATCGGAGGAACCGTCAGAGCCCTTGCTGAAAGGACTTTCGTGGCTCGGTCTTTTCGAGATGCTGGAGTTCCCGTGTGGCAGTATGACTCGATTGAATTTGTGGTCGAAGACCGCGGGACTTCCACCGCGGAAAAGGTCCTCGTGCAGTTCGCGCGAGGCGTGAAGTGGGCTCTCTCGGGGGCTACTGGGACTATCGGCACCCAAGCAGTTGTTTCTCACGCCTCGCTTGATGATGTCCGCTTGTTGCGTTTGGACACGGGCCCAGGCGGGAGTGGCGGGATCCGAATTCTAGGAGGGGCTGAGCCGGCGATCGAGGTGAGTTGGCCGGCTCCGGGCGATCTTCAGTTCATCGTCTCATCGGATCTTGAGAATTGGGTGCCTTGGCTGGAGCCGATGGAATCGCTTGTTCCAAGACAGTTTTCCCTGCCACTTGCTGAAGATCTTCTCGCGCCGGCCGGCTTTTATGCCTTTCGATTCGTCCCGGTTCACGCAGCAGGATTGCCGATAACGGATTTTGAGTCCGGCGGGGCACCTGTAGTCTGGATGGAACCGGGCACGTTCTACATGGGGAGTGAAGACACGGATCCGGGTCAGGACGCTGATGAGAATCCAAGGACGACGGTCACACTGACGAAAACCTTTGCCATGGGAGCGCACGAGGTCACCCAAGCGCAGTACCGGGCAATCATGGGGGAGAATCCGTCGCGAGTTCCGGGGAACGATCACCATCCCGTTACGAACGCGACTTGGTTTGAAGCGAGCGAGTTTTGTCGACGCCTTACGCAGAGGGAACGTTGGGCGGGACGGCTTCCGGTGGGATATGAGTATCGATCCTTGTTTTTTATTTGAATAGTCAAATTAGCTGCTATTATCAAATTTCATTGAATTTTATATCAGCCGCCATGAAAAAGCAAAAATAATGACAATCCTTAAATAATTACACAACTTAGTGAAACATCAGTAGAAGTTACTCAACTTCGAACTTGGGTTCATGGGTATACACAATCGATGTCCTAACCTTTCCATTCAGTGTTACAGCAAAAATGTCTAAGTCTTCAAATTATTGCAAAAGATATTTTGTTCTGTTAGTTTTTGGCAAAGAGTTTAAATTACGCAGAAAGTTCCATTTGTGTTTTTAGCTGCGTGACGTATTAATTACGCAATGACTTTGTATTCATATTTTGAACTTGACATACATTTGCTATTTAAAAACCCACGAAGTGCGAACTATAGTGAAACTCTTCTGAATAGACGCATTTTAAATTTGAATGTGCGTCTAATTACAAGGTTTCGCATATTGTGACAATTACTTGTAAGTTATAGAGGGGATTTCCCTAAAGGGATTTACAGACAGATTATTTTCTTCCACCGTTTGGAGAGCGTACACCTGCTAAATGAAAAGCTGGCTTTTTAACAGCAACGCTGGCACTCTTCTGGCAGAACAATCATTTTTGAAAAGCACGGACGCTTAATAAAGACAATTTCCTTTGCAAAAGAATCAAGTAGGTTATTAAGTGAGTAACTCCGTAGATATTATATTTCAAATATGCAAACATAGTCATTCGACTATGTTTGCCTGATGTGCAAATATGTAGCCCAAATCAATTATTATATAAACTAAAAGCTATATGAAGGATATATTTCATTAGGATTAACCTAACTTCACTCTTAGAGTGGGATGGCTAAAAGGCATAAGTATCGTCAGCCTAAAAACTCTCAAATGAATGTCGACTTAGAAAAAATCTTAGTTGTAAATCTGGCGTATACGGCTGTATTGAATTAGTACGGCCGTTGTTAGCTTGAAAAACATTACGTCTGTCCAGTTTATAAGTGATAGAATGTCAATTTTTCTTCGGTCCACCGTTTCATATTTTAGCTCGTATTTTAGAGTTTTAACATAATATAATTTGAAACCCTCTAGTCTTTTTCTTTATTATCTTATCGTCCAACAAGAACAGTCACCGAAGCGGCAGTCCAATCTGGAATGTTCTGTTGAACGGGGATAGCTTGGAAATCATCTTGCGATGATCCTTGCTCAAATTCCTCATCAGCCATAACGAATTCTTCTCCAGCTTGAGGCTCCTGATCCACAAAATCTTCCACTTCTTCATACTGCTCGCCTTCGACAAACTCTTGGTCTTGTGCCACCATCTGCATGTCCGATTGAGCAGGCATCTGACTTGGCATCTCCACGGCTTCATCAGGGACAGTGATCAACCCTCGAGTCACACCTCTAACTAGGACTTGGCGTAAACTGGCCAATTGCGTGACCGGTCGCCCGACGATGGTTGACTTGTTGGACCTTCCAGGTCGGCTCGGTTGAACGGCTCGACGAATTTTCTCGGCTAACCGACGATCCGTGCTCGCAAAAACTCGTATCGTATCGACGCCTGGAGGGTTGGCATAATCAAAATGGAACCCGGCTCGATTCCCCGAACGAAGTGAATCTGGAATCAAAACTCCTTGATTGGCCCTGATAAAGCCATCCCCATAAAAATTTCGGTTTTGGTAAGGATTTGGAAAGAGAACGTTCACATTCCCTTCAGCGTCGACATCCATGATTGTAATGTAGGCATCGGTGTCCGTAGAAATTTCCAGTTGTAAACTATTTGTCAACGTCCGTGGTTCTCCGGACCGGCGAATCCGGTATGTGGGAGCCTCCATCTTATCACTGACCACAGCAATCCCTCGATCGCTCACTTGGACCACGCGGACATTCAGATTCATTCGAGAATTAGGATTTTCCAGGGCTAACAGATTACCAAAACATCATGGAGATATGTTTAATGACTCATTTATAAGCTATTGTTCATATCCGCGTACTTTTTATAAATTCCGCCATCTGCAAGTGTCATATGGTACTAAAAATAAAACTTTTTGTGCCATTTCGCAAGGGGTGGCGCTAGTGGGCTACCAGACACCGTAGATAGGTCTTTAATAGCTCATATAAAAGATTTTCCTCATATCTACGTCATTCCTCTAACTTCCACCGTCTGAAAGTGACGAATGATACGGGTGACGGCTTACTCGACACGTAGGTAACTTCGGCATCACGGGGTATTCAGGCAACGGATTACGGACAGTCGACTGCAACTTCAGTGCGGGGCGTCGGTCTTCTGTCACCTATCCCGTGTCACCGCACCAACAACCGGCGACGTATGAGTACACCAGTGGCGGTATACAACGCAGGTTACTTACGTCGTGTAAAGAAAGGCAGCACGGTCTCAGAAGAGATCGATGGTCGTCACGCCTTCGGTGGTGTCACTTACGTCTCGCGTTTGCAATCAAGTTGCTGCGCTCATACTAAACATTAATAAAGATACTGGGTGACGATAGTTTGGCAAGACAACGAGCATGGCCACCGTCTCACCGTACATAACCATCGCGCCACGTCTCTACTCTACCGCCACCAGCCTGATAGCAGACCCCGGATCGAAGCCCGCGAACGGCAGCTTCCTTCGAGTTCCGGTCATTCACGGAGCAGCGGAAGGAGCATTTACGACTGACGCGAGTGGGTCGCGAAGCGCCTGATTTCTTGCCATCCGTCACCGTCCGCTTTCGATTGAGCTTACAGAATCTGATTCCACTTATCGATAAGAGGAATCGATCATGTTTACTTTTCAACTTCTTGAGGACACACCTCAGCGCGAACCGTGGAACAAAGGAAAGTTTGTTGGTCAGCGCCGACCACTAAAACCCAAAGAAATCTGGGGTATTCGCATCCGCCTCCAAATGGAGGGCAATATCCGAGATTTAGCACTCCTCAACCTCGCTATAGACAGTAAGTTGCGAGGCTGTGATTTAGTTCGACTTCGTGTTGCGGACGTGACTCACTCCGGGAGAGTGATGTCCCGAGCTAACGTGATGCAACGAAAAACTGGCCAGCCTGTCCAATTTGAGATCACAGAAGAAACCCAAGAATCGATCTCCAGGTGGATAGAACATGCCGGACTCACCGCATCCGGTTATCTGTTTCCCAGTAGAATCCGAACTTCTCCGCACCTGTCAACTCGGCAGTATTCGCGGATTGCTCAAAGCTGGTTCGAGAGCATTGGACTTGATCCGTCGCTCTATGGAACTCACTCAATGCGCAGAACCAGGAGCGGGAGTTGTCCTGCTCGGCGGACATGAATTCCTCCAGGGTCATCTCGCCGGCCTTGACCATCTCCGAGAATTTCCAGGTATTGGTGCCGGAGCCCATGAGCTCGCCCTTGTAATGCCCGTTCAGCATCGGGCCACCGGAAACCACGATGGTCGGCAGGTCACAGGACGCGGCGCCCATCATCAGCGCCGGCGTGGTCTTGTCGCAACCGACCAGAAGCACCACGCCGTCCATCGGCAGGCCACGGATCGATTCCTCCACATCCATCGCCGCGAGATTGCGGTAGAGCATCGCGGTCGGGCGCAGCTGGCTCTCCGAGGTCGAGAAGACCGGGAATTCCATCGGCACGCCGCCGGCCTCGTAGACGCCGCGCTTCACCCGCTCGGCGATATCCCGGAAATGCGCGTTGCAGGGGTTGAACTCCGACCAGGTATTGCAGATCCCGATAACCGGACGGCCGTCGAACTGATCCGCCGGAAGGCCGCGATTCTTCATCCAGGAGCGGTGCCCGAAACCATCCTTGTCCTGCTTGCCGTACCAATCGGAAGAGCGGCGCTTGCCTTTGTTCGGATCGTCGGCGTTGTGGTTGGACATCGGAATCTCCGTGATTGACCGGTTGGGTTGATATGTGGTCGCGGGCTGCCGCGAGAGGACATTTCATCGATTTTGCGGCGCGGGTGAGGTTCGCGCAAGCGCGGGTTTACCGGCGCCCTCCCGCCAGCTTCGTCGCCTCGGGAAAGCCACGCAGCCGCAGCATCGCGACCACGCCGAGGAACGGCCCGATCGCCAATGGCACGAAGGCATGCCGCCATCCCAGGAGCTCGGCGAACCAAGGCACGGCTTGGATGGTCGCCAGGGTTAACAGAAAGCCGACACAGGTCTGCAGGGTCAGCATGGTGCCGACCCGATCAGGTTCGGACAATTCCGTTACGCTTGCCGAGAACTGCGCCGAATCGGAAACGATGGTCAGACCCCAGATCAGGGCGACGGCCCCCATCCACCAGGGTCCCAGCCCGGCGGCGAATCCGATCAGCAGCGCGCAGGACCCGCTCGCCGCCATGCAAAAGCTGGTGACGGCGGTCCGCCCTACCTTCAACCTGCAATGACGTTTGACCAATAGAAAAAAATCTGATTCATAAAAACATCCAAGAAAACGAGGGTAATATTAGGAAGTGGACAGAAAAGAAGCAAGAAGGAAAAAAGTGGACACTTCAGCAATGACTTCATTATTTTTGTTTTGTTTTACTTTTAATCTTCTACCTACAATATTCTCAATAAATTTGCGGTAACAAACTGTAAGTTGGGACTGACTGCCTAATAATAGTTAAAACCCTAAAAAAGGAATTTTTAGGGCAATGAGCACATAAACAGTATTATTTTTTTCTGATTCGAAATATATAATGATCTTTGAGTTTTAAATTACCCATAAAAAGTTACTAGCTAAAGAAAACTTACTTTATTTCAGACATTTGGGGTAAACATCCCCAAAAAGGCAAGTCATTTCGCTAAAAATTACAAAACCAAATTGGAATTATTGCATTTCTGTTACCATTAAGTTAATTATTTCCGAAAACAAAATGAATTTAGATAATTTCAGGACATAAAAGCAGATATAATGATTCAGCTTGTTTTCATATAGTTTTATCAATTTGTTGATTCAAATTGTTTATCAATGGGTCTTATCAATTTGACAGGCATATTTTCAACTCGATGGTTTTAAACACTGTTTCTAATATATCGAACCTTGTACCTTCTATTTTACTTATATCTGCTGAAAACGACCCTCAAACTAAATCTTTCTTTTTTCTCCAACCTGATTTGCCCTCAAATATTGAACAGATCCTTCTCGTCTAGAGTAGGTTTATTCAGAGAAAATTTCTTTTTCAAGCACTCGAGAGTTGCTTTAAAATGTTTAGTTAAATGTTTCAGTCAGATATTTTGTTAAAATGCTGCTTCATTTTGACAATTGACCGAAAAGACGTCAGAAATGATAGGAGGTTAGACCGAAATGACAAATTATGGCTGCTATTAGTACCTTTTTTATTACAATAATAGGTAGAAGGGTAAGAAATTAAAGTGGACCTACTTGTAATGTGCTTAATCGGTTATAATATCTTCTTTGGAGTGAAAATGTCTTAGCTTTAAATAAATACGAAGAAAAAAGATTAGAAAAATAAACCGAATGCGCCAGCACCAGCCCCAGCATCGTATAGACGATGTTCATGCGCGCGTAGATATAGAATGCGCCGATCGCGATCAGGATCAGCGGCACCATCATCGGCGTGATCATCACAACAAAGACGAGCCGGGTCCAGCGCGCGCCGGAATTCGCCAGCCCGTAGGCCGCCAGCACCCCCAGCGGCGTGGCCAGCAGCATGGTCAGGAACGCGGCGGTCAGGGATGTGCGCGTCGCCGCCATCCAGTCGCGCGAGCCGAAATAGGTTTCATACCAGCGCAGCGACCAGTTCTCGG